>JAWQEG010002907.1:0-25000 GCA_033782935.1 Petrolisthes cinctipes | reverse complement strand
TAGGAACGAGAAGAGACAAGGCTAAGATGTGTAGGTGGGTAGGTAGGTGGGTAGGTAGGTAGGTAGGTGGTTGGGTGGATATGGGATGTGTAAGTGGGTAGGTATGTGTGTGGGTGTGTGGGAAGGTATTTGTGTGGGTGGGTAGGTGGGTGGGTGGATATGGGATGTGTAAGTGGGTAGGTAGGTGTGTGTGTGGGTAGGTTGGTAGGTAGGTAGGTAGGTGGGTGGGTGGGTGGATATGGGATGTGTAAGTGGGTAGGTAGGTGTGTGTGTGGGTGGGAAGGTATTTATGTGTGTGGGTGGGTGTGTGTGTGAGTAGGTGGGTAGGTAGGTAGGTGGGTGGGTATTTGTGTGGGTGGGAAGGTGTGTGAGTAGGTGTGTGGGAAGGTATTTGTGTGGGTGGGGCGGGAAGGTGTGTGTGTGGGTAGGTGGGTAGGTGTGTGTGTGTGGGTGTGTAGGTAGGTGGGTAGGTGTGTGGGAAGGTATTTGTGTGGGTGGGTGGGAAGGTGTGTGTGTGAGTAGGTGGGTAGGTAGGTAGGTGGGTAGGTAGGTGGGTGGTTGGGTGGATATGGGATGTGTAAGTGGGTAGGTATGTGTGTGGGAAGGTATTTGTGTGGGTAGGTGGGTAGGTAGGTGTGTGTGTGGGTAGGTAGGTGGGTGGGTATGTGGGTAGGTAGGTGGATGGGTACATAGGTGGGTATGTATGAGGATGGATAGGTGGGTAGATGAGTAGGTAGGTATGGGATGGGTAGGTAGGTAAGTGGGTGGGTAGGTAGGTATAGGATGAGTAAGTGGGATCGGTGGGTGGGTACGTATGAATGGGATGGGTAGGTAGGTAAGTGGGTGGGTAGGTATGGGGTAGATAGGTAAGTAGATGGGTAGATAGATGTATGAGTATGTATGAGTAAGTAGATTGATAAGTGGGTGTGTGAGTAGATAGGTAAGTAGATGGGTAGATAGATGGGTAAGTAGATTGATAAGTAAGTGGGTGTGTGAGTAGATAGGTAAGTAGATGGGTAGATAGATCGGTAAGTAGATTGATAAGTGGGCGTGTGGGTAGATAGGTAAGTAGATGGGTAAGTAGATTGATAAGTGGGTGTGTGAGTAGATAGGTAAGTAGATGGGTAGATATATGTATGAGTAGGTATGAGTAAGTAGATTGATAAGTGGGTGTGTGAGTAGATAGGTAAGTAGATGGGTAGATATATGTATGAGTAAGTAGATTGATAAGTGGGTGTGTGAGTAGATAGGTAAGTAGATGGGTAGATAGATGGGTAAGTAGATTGATAAGTGGGCGTGTGAGTAGATAGGTAAGTAGATGGGTAGATAGATGGGTAAGTAGATTGATAAGTAAGTGGGTGTGTGGGTAGATAGGTAAGTAGATGGGTAGATAGATGGGTAAGTAGATTGATAAGTGGGTGTGTGAGTAGATAGGTAAGTAGATGGGTAGGTAGTTAGGTAGGTATAATGAGTGGGCTGCCTAGGTAATGTATGAATGTATGAATGTTTAGAGAGGGAAGAAAATACAGTAAAAAATAAACATGTATACAATCACAAGTCAAAAACAAATATCCAAATCTTGTTGTTGTTGTTGTTGTTGTTGTTAAATAATCTGACATACATACATACATACATACCAATGAACAAATTACAACACATTTAATTTTGTCTCATAATAAGTATTCAGTTGTTGTTGTTGTTGTTGTTGTTGTTAAATCATCTGACATACATACATACATACATACCAGTAAACCAATTACATAATAATAATAATAATAATAATAATAAATATACTTGACCTTCTTGGAGAGAGAGAGAGAGAGAGAGAGAGAGAGAGAGAGAGAGAGAGAGAAGACTCATAACTCAATATTATTATTACACAAAGAAATTACAGTAAGAAATGTACACACAGTCTGAGTCAAAAAGTCTCTCTTCCTTCTGATGGGGTGAATTTTTATATCATAAGTGTAGTCGACTTTTTTTTTATTGTTGTCTTTTATTTATTTTTATTTATTTTATTTTATTTATTATTTTACGTATTTTTATAAATCAGGAACCGCTAGAATTTTGGACTGGTGACGCTACAACCATTGTCTGTCACCGATTCTGATTTATTGATTGATATTAGTCGCCGAAACAGCAAGGTCATATAGTGCCCGAGGAAGAAGATGATTAAGAGGTGGGACAAGAAGCACAAATAGTAACAGATGAAAAAATAAAAATGTACAGTTTGAGAAGTGAAAGCCCCTTTTAGTGACATTTTATGACAAGCAGGGATACTGGTGAGGTAAGCCCAGGGGAGGTGACTTTATTCTCTGTGAATACTAGCCATCCCACACAGGGCTAGAATAAACATTGTTGTAGGATCTGGTCACTTTCTAGTGGAGTTGATGAGATCAGCCCACATGGATTAAAATCCACGTGAGGTGTACTGCAACCGGAGGCTTTTTATTGTTCACTGCTGTGTGGACCGCCAGCACATGGGGTTGCATTATCCCTATGCATACAGCAGTGTAAACTCCCTCCCCCTTTATGGTCCCTTGAGGACTGGTCTCATGGAAGGTGTGGCCCCACTTGTAGCTTTTGTGGTAACGTGGACTTGGGCCCACAGCACTGGCTGTGGGATCAAAGACCTTCTCCTCAAAATCCCTGGCGGTCGGAGGCCCCCAGACTCCCTGGTCCGGTAAGCTCTGGTCCAATCTTCCTGGGATGTGGTTCGGTAGCCTAGGCATATAGGGCCATGCAGCTCCTCTTTTATATTATTTTATTTTTATTTTATTTCACTGGGACCAGAGCGTCTGTGGGGCAGGAGGCCATTCTACCCCAGGAGAACATCAACAACAACAACTATAAGGAACTGTTACATGTGTTTTAGAATCAATGATTTCCTGCGTTCTTTCTTAGCATGAGAGGTTCATTATATCTTGCTGTCTGCAGGCTAAAGCCATAATTTCAATCTGAGGGTAAGGATAATCTATATGCAATACTCCGTGGTAAGAGGATGGAGGCCATTCTGCCCCGGGAGAACATCAACATATTCATAGCCAGCTATATACCCCAGAAGGGAGAAGAGACATCACTTTTGAACCTGAATGTACAGCACTTACTTCTTCATGAGTTCTAACATACTCTATGCGTGACCACTGTATCAAGTTAGGTCATTGTGTGTGTGTGACCTTGTATATGAGCCTTCGTGACCTTGTCTTGTAGTTGGGGTGTCGACTTTCCCCTGAAGGCGGATCCAACGAACCAACCAACCAACCCCAGTATATATATAGCCAGTGTTTGTACTCGACCAACATCATTCCTTCTCCATCACCACTACTACCACTATTATAACTATATCTCCTCCTACACCACTACTACCTACCACTACCACCACTACTACATCTCCTTCTCCTTCAATTACTACCTCCTTCTCCTTCACCACCATTATGAATTCACTTCTCATTCTCTCCCTCGGTATGTATAGTACAGTTACCCTCACACATATTTTATTAATTCATTTTAATTTGACACGTATAGACAGTAGACCCTTGAATATTATAAAGCTAACAATTATAATTATATGTACTTTTATCCATCACTTCAGTTTATACTCAGTAACGAATGAAGAAACATGTTTATTTTTACTTACTGCAAAATGTGAGTGATGTGTGTGTGTGTGTGTGTGTAACCTGGTGTGTGTTGTTTATGTGTGCATGTATGTATGTGTATGTAACCAGATGTTGTTTACATGTGTATGTATGTGTGTGTAACCTGGTGTTGTGTATATGTATGTATGTGTAACCAGATGTTGTTTATGTGTGTATGTTTGTGTATGTAACCTGGTGATATGTATGTGTGTATAATTTAGTTTGTGTTACAGTGTCATGTTCCTTGGCTGTGAGTCCACTTGGTGTTGGTGTTCCTTCTGCTTCTTATGGTACTCCACTTGCCTCAGCCTCCAACATCAACACCAATGGGGGTTATTCATATGACGGGGACTTGTTGGGTTCAGCTTCTACTCTGTTAGGTGGCTTCCAAGTAGACCCCATTACTGCCCTGACCAACAACATACCCGGTGGTGGTGTACCCGGTGAGGACTACCCGATCCTGGCCTCTATACCCAACACCGGGTTCACCTGTCAGGACCAGGAGTTCCCGGGTTACTTTGCTGACACCGCTGACGAGGCTGGCTGTCAGGTGTTCCACATCTGTCAGTTTGACGGCCGCCAAGACTCGTTCCTGTGTCCCAACGGTACCATCTTCAACCAACAGTACTTTGTGTGTGACTGGTGGTACAACGTGGACTGTCAGGCATCAGAACAGTTCATTGCACTCAACGCTGACATTGGACGTGTTCCTGAGGACAGTCTACTGGGCTCAGCATCTAACGTGGCTCCTTCTACTAGTTATGGTACACCAGAAGCCCAAGGCAGTGTACAGATACCAAGCCAACTATATGGTACACCCTCAAGAGGATAAACAACAACAACAACAACAACAACAACACTCTACAAACATCTGACTACACTCATCTGTTCTGACTTGTTATTATATATACTTTACTTGTCTCCCTTCCGACCGACACCACTCCTAGATATATGTATAGATATTTAATTAACTTATTGTAGAATAAATGTGCAAGTGAATATTGACTATTATTTATGGGACCAACCTCGACCCTGTGATGTAGTCAGGAAATTGGAGGTTAGTGAGTGCTTCAAATATTGCCACGAAACACACACACCTACATTGAAACAGCTTGTGTTGTAACAGAGTCAGCAGGAATCAGAAGCCACGAAGCACATACACAATCACATATATACCATAAAAGCTACAAATTTTAAATGAGGGTCCCAATACATTATTATCCACGCTACAGTGTAAGTAATAACTATTAATATTTTACAATAAAATTCTCATACCATCCTGTACAGTCACGGACACTAATAAGTATACAGCTTGGGTTGAAGCTTTGAACAATCCAATTCACCAACGAACTAATTCCAATGGAGATCTTATTGTGCATTTATTTACTGTCTCTGGGTATTCGAACTACACCTGAATGCTTATTAGTTCTCGCGACTGTACACTGACGCCTCAAATCAGACACAACTTTCTGAAGAATGTTGACTAGACAGCTTGATAGGAGCTTTCTGTACTGAGACTCTGATTACCAAACTATACCGATAATTATTTAAATGACAGGCTCATGTAGTTATAGGAACCATGATAATGTTACCTTATAAGTAGAAAAAGGGTACAATCTATAAATATGGGTAGGTATGGAATGGGTAAGTAGGTAGATAGGTAAGTAGGAAGGTAGGTATTATGGGTGGACTGCCTAGGTAATGTATGAATGTTTAGAGAGGGAAGAAAGTAAAGTAAATGAAACATGTACACAGTCACAATTCGTAATTAGATGTTGTTGTTGTTGATATTCTCCCGGGGCAGAATGGCCTCCTGACCCACAGACCCCCGTTACGCTCTGGTCGCAGTGAAAAAAAAAAAAAATAAAAAAAAAAAAAAAATAAAGGAGGGGCTGCATGGCACTATATGCCTGGGCTACTGAAGCAAATCCCAGGAAGATGGGACCAGAGCTTACTGGACCAGGGAGTCTGGGGGCCTCCGACCACCAGAGAGATTGGGGGGAATGTCTTTGATCCCAGACCCAAGTCCACGTTACCACAAGAGCTACAAGTGGGGCCGCACCTTCGATGAGACCAGTCCTGAAGGGACCATAAAGGGGGAGGGAGTTTACACTGCTGTATGTAAAGAGATAATGCAACCCCGTGTGCTGGCGGTCCACACAGCAGTGAACAAAAAAAGCCTCCGGTTGCAGTACACCTCACGTGGATTTTTAATCCATGTGGGCAGATCTCAACAACTCCACTAGAAAGTGACCAGATCCTACAACAATGTTTATTCTATCCCTGTGTGGGATGGCTAGTATTCACAGAGAATAAAGTCAGCTCCCCTGGGCAAAGTCGTAATGAGAATCCAAGTGTTGTATGTATGTATGTATGTATGTATACCAGTAAACCAATAACAACACATTTCATCCTGTCTTATAATAAATATCCAAGTGTTGTTATTGTTGGTTGGTTGTGGAATCATCTGACATACATACATACATACATAACAGTGAACAAATTACAACAACACTTTTAATTTTGTCTCTTGATAAGTATCCAATTGTTGTTGTTGTTAAATCATCTGATATACATACATACATACATACCAGTGAACAAATTACATACCGGTAATAATAATAATAATAATAATAATAAATATACGTGACCTTCTTGGAGAGAGAGAGAGAGAGAGACTCATGACTCCATGTTATTATTACACAAAGAAATTACAGTAAGAAATGTACACACAGTCTGAGTCAAAAAGTTTCTCTTCCTTCTGATGGGGTGAATTTTTATATAATTTATTTTAGTGTGTCATAAAAAAAATGGAACTGTAGTCGACTTTTTTATATTGTTGTCTTTTATTTATTTTTAATTATTTTATTTTTATTTTTTATTTTATTTATTTTTATAAACCAGGAACCGCTAGAATTTTGGACTGTTGACGCTACAACCATTGTCTGTCACCGATTCTGATTTATTGATTGATATTAGGCGCCGTAACAGCAAGGTCATATAGTGCCCGAGGAAGAAGATGATTAAAGGTGGGACAAGAAGCACAAATAGTAACAGATGAAAAAATAAAAATGTACAGTTTGAGAAGTGAAAGCCCCTTTTAGTGACCTTTTATGACAAGCAGCGATACTGGTGAGGTAAGCCCAGGGGAGGTGACTTTATTCTCTGTGAATACTAGCCATCCCACACAGGGATAGAATAAACATTGTTGTAGGATCTGGTCACTTTCTAGTGGAGTTGATGAGATCTGCCCACACGGATTAAAAATCCACGTGAGGTGTACTGCAACAGGAGGCTTTTTTTTGTTCACTGCTGTGTGGATGCCAGGACACGGGGTTGCATTATCCCTATGCATACAGCAGTGTAAACTCCCTCCCCCTTTATGGTCCCTTCAGGACTGGTCTCATGGAAGGTGTGGCCCCACTTGTAGCTCCTGTGGTAACGTGGACTTGGGCCCACAGCACTGGCTGTGGGATCAAAGACCTTCTCCTCAAAATCCCTGGCGGTCGAAGGCCCCCAGACTCCCTGGTCCAGTAAGCTCTAGTCCAATCTTCCTGGAATGTGTTTCGGTAGCCTAGGCATATAGGGCCATGTAGCCCCTCCTTTATTTAATTTTATTTTTATTTTATTTCACTGGGACCAGAGCGTACCGGGGGTCTGTGGGGCAGGAGGCCATTCTACCCCAGGAGAACATCAACAACAACAACTATGAGGAACTGTTACATGTGTTTTAGAATCAATAATTTCCTGCTTTCTATCTTAGCATGAGAGGTTCATTATATCTTGCTGTCTGCAGGCTAAAGCCATAATTTCAATCTGAGGGTAAGGAAAATCTATATGCAATACTCCATGGTAAGAGGATGGAGGCCATTCTGCCCCGGGAGAACATCAACATATTCATAGCCAGGTATATACCCCAGAAGGGAGAAGAGACATCACTTTTGAACCTGAATGTACAGCACTTACTTCTTCATGAGTTCTAACATACTCTATGCGTGACCACTGTATCAAGTTAGGTCATTGTGTGTGTGTGTGTGTGTGTGTGTGTGTGACCTTGTATATGAGTCTTCGTGACCTTGTCTTGTAGTTGGGGTGTCGACTTTCCCCTGAAGGCGGATCCAACGAACCAACCAACCAACCCCAGTATATATATAGCCAGTGTTTGTACTCGACCAACATCATTCCTTCTCCATCACCACTACTACCACTATTATAACTATATCTCCTCCTACACCACTACTACCTACCACTACCACCACTACTACATCTCCTTCTCCTTCAATTACTACCTCCTTCTCCTTCACCACCATTATGAATTCACTTCTCATTCTCTCCCTCGGTATGTATAGTACAGTTACCCTCACACATATTTTATTAATTTATTTTAATTTGACACGTATAGACAGTAGACCCTTGAATATTATAAAGCTAACAATTATAATTATATGTACTTTTATCCATCAATTCAGTTTATACTCAGTAACGAATGAAGAAACATGTTTATTTTTACTTACTGCAAAACGTGAGTGATGTGTGTGTGTGTGTGTGTGTGTGTAACCTGGTGTGTGTTGTTTATGTGTGCATGTATGTGTGTGTATGTAACCAGATGTTTACGTATGTATGTATGTGTGTGTAACCTGGTGTTGTGTATATGTATGTATGTGTAACCAGATGTTGTTTATGTGTGTATGTATGTGTGTGTAACCTGGTGTTGTGTATATGTATGTATGTGTAACCAGATGTTGTTTATGTGTGTATATATATGTGTATGTAACCTGGTGATATGTATGTGTGTATAATTTAGTTTGTGTTACAGTGTCATGTTCCTTGGCTGTGAGTCCACTTGGTGTTGGTGTTCCTTCTGCTTCTTATGGTACTCCACTTGCCTCAGCCTCCAACATCAACACCAATGGGGGTTATTCATATGACGGGGACTTGTTGGGTTCAGCTTCTACTCTGTTAGGTGGCTTCCAAGTAGACCCCATTACTGCCCTGACCAACAACATACCCGGTGGTGGTGTACCCGGTGAGGACTACCCGATCCTGGCCTCTATACCCAACACCGGGTTCACCTGTCAGGACCAGGAGTTCCCGGGTTACTTTGCTGACACCGCTGACGAGGCTGGCTGTCAGGTGTTCCACATCTGTCAGTTTGACGGCCGCCAAGACTCGTTCCTGTGTCCCAACGGTACCATCTTCAACCAACAGTACTTTGTGTGTGACTGGTGGTACAACGTGGACTGTCAGGCATCAGAACAGTTCATTGCACTCAACGCTGACATTGGACGTGTTCCTGAGGACAGTCTACTGGGCTCAGCATCTAACGTGGCTCCTTCTACTAGTTATGGTACACCAGAAGCCCAAGGCAGTGTACAGATACCAAGCCAACTATATGGTACACCCTCAAGAGGATAAACAACAACAACAACAACAACACTCTACAAACATCTGACTACACTCATCTGTTCTGACTTGTTATTATATGTACTTTACTTGTCTCCCCTCCGACCGACACCACTCCTAGATATATGTATAGATATTTAATTAACTTATTGTAGAATAAATGTGCAAGTGAATATTGACTATTATTTATGGGACCAACCTGGACCCTGTGATGTAGTCAGGAAATTGGAGGTTAGTGAGTGCTTCAAATATTGCCACGAAACACACACACCTACATTGAAGCAGCTTGTATTGTAACAGAGTCAGCAGGAATCAGAAGCCACGAAGCACATACACAATCACATATATACCATAAAAGCTACAAATTTTAAATGAGGTTCCCAATACATTATTATCCACGCTACAGTGTAAGTAATAACTATTAATATTGCACAATAAAATTCTCATACCATCCTGTACAGTCACGGACACTAATAAGTATACAGCTTTGGTTGAAGCTTTGAACAGTCCAATTCACCAACGAACTAATTCCAATGGAGATCTTATTGTGCATTTATTTACTGTCTCTAGGTATTCGAAGTACACCTGAATACTTATTAGTTCTCGTGACTGTACACTGACGCCTCAAATCAGACACAACTTTGTGAAGAATGTTGACTAGACAGCATGATAGGAGCTTTCTGTACTGAGACCCTGATTACCAAACTATACCTATAATTATTTAAATGACAGGCTCATGTAGTTATAGGAACCATGATAATGTTACCTTATAAGTAGAAAAAGGGTACAATGTATAAATATGGGTAGGTATGGAATGTGTAAGTAGGTAGATAGGTAAGTAGGAAGGTAGGTATTACGGGTGGACTGCCTAGGTAATGTATGAATGTTTAGAGAGGGAAGAAAGTAAAGTAAATGAAACATGTACACAGTCACAAGTCGTAATAAGATGTTGTTGTTGTTGATATTCTCCCGGGGCAGAATGGCCTCCTGACCCACAGACCCCCGTTACGCTCTGGTCGCAGTGAAAAACAAATTAAAATAAAGGAGGGGCTGCATGGCACTATATGCCTAGGCTACCGAAGCCAATCCCAGGAAGATGGGACCAGAGCTTACTGGACCAGGGAGTCTGGGGGCCTCCGACCACCAGGGAGATTGGGGGGAAGGTCTTTGATCCCAGACCCAAGTCCACGTTACCACAAGAGCTACAAGTGGGGCCGCACCTTCCATGAGACCAGCCCTGAAGGCACCATAAAGGGGGAGGGAGTTTACACTGCTGTATGCATAGGGATAATGCAACCCCGTGTGCTGGCGGTCCACACAGCAGTGAACAAAAAAAACCTCCGGTTGCAGTACACCTCACGTGGATTTTTAATCCATGTGAGCAGATCTCATCAACTCCACTAGAAAGTGACCAGATCCTACAACAATGTTTATTCTTGCCCTGTGTGGGATGGCTAGTATTCACAGAGAATAAAGTCAGACCCCCTGGGCAAAGTCGTAATAAAAATCCAAGTGTTGTATGTATGTATGTATGTATGTATACCAGTAAAACAATAACAACACATTTCATCCTGTCTTATAATAAATATCCAAGTGTTGTTATTGTTGGTTGGTTGTGGAATCATCTGACATACATACATACATACATACATAACAGTAAACAAATTACATACCGGTAATAATAATAATAATAATAAGTATACTTGACCTTCTTGGAGAGAGAGAGAGAGAGAGAGAGAGAGAGAGAGAGAAGACTCATGACTCCATGTTATTATTACACAAAGAAATTACAGTAAGAAATGTACACACAGTCTTAGTCAAAAAGTTTCTCTTCCTTCTGATGGGGTGAATTTTTATATAAACTTTTTTAGTGTGTCATTAAAAAAATGGAACTGTAGACGACTTTTTTATATTATTGTCTTTTATTTATTTTTGATTATTTTATTTTTATTTTTTATTTTATTTATTTTTATAATTCAGGAACCGCTAGAATTTTGGACTGGTAATGCTACAACCATTGTCTGTCACCGATTCTGATTTATTGATTGATATTAGGCGACGTAACAGCAAGGTCATATAGTGCCCGAGGAAGAAGATGATTAAGAGGTGGGACAAGAAGCACAAATAGTAACAGATTAAAAAATAAAAATATACAGTTTGAGAAGTGAAAGCCCCTTTTAGTGACCTTTTATGACAAGCAGGGATACTGGTGAGGTAAGCCCAGGGGAGGTGACTTTATTCTCTGTGAATACTAGCCATCCCACACAGGGCTAGAATAAACATTGTTGTAGGATCTGGTCACTTTCTAGTGGAGTTGATGAGATCTGCCCACATGGATTAAAAATCCACGTGAGGTGTACTGCAGCCGGAGGCTTTTTTTTTGTTCACTGCTTTGTGGACCGCCAGCACACGGGGTTGCATTATCCCTATGCATACAGCAGTGTAAACTCCCTCCCCCTTTATGGTCCCTTGAGGACTGGTCTCATGGAAGGTGCGGCCCCACTTGTAGCTCTTGTGGTAACGTGGACTTGGGCCCACAGCACTGGCTGTGGGATCAAAGACCTTCTCCTCAAACTCCCTGGCAGTCAGAGGCCCCCAGACTCCCTGGTCCAGCAAGCTCTAGTCCAATCTTTATTTATATTTTATTTCACAGCGACCAGAGCGTACCGGGGGTCTGTGGGGCAGGAGGCCATTCTACCCCAGGAGAACATCAACAACAACAACTATGAGCAGCTGTTACATGTGTTTTAGAATCAATAATTTCCTGCTTTCTTTCTTAGCATGAGAGGTTCATTATATCTTGCTGTCTGCAGGCTAAAGCCATAATTTAAATCTGAGGGTAAGGAAAATCTATATGCAATACTCCATGGTAAGAGGATGGAGGCCATTCTGCCCCGGGAGAACATCAACATATTCATAGCCAGCTATATACCCCAGAAGGGAGAAGAGACATTACTTTTGAACCTGAATGTACAGCACTTACTTCGTCATGAGTTCTAACATACTCTATGCGTGACCACTGTATCAAGTTGGGTCATTGTGTGTGTGTGTGTGTGTGTGACCTTGTATATGAGCCTTCGTGACCTTGTCTTGTAGTTGGGGTGTCGACTTTCCCCTGAAGGCGGATCCAACGAACCAACCAACCAACCCCAGTATATATATAGCCAGTGTTTGTACTCGACCAACATCATTCCTTCTCCATCACCACTACTACCACTATTATAACTATATCTCCTCCTACACCACTACTACCTACCACTACCACCACTACTACATCTCCTTCTCCTTCAATTACTACCTCCTTCTCCTTCACCACCATTATGAATTCACTTCTCATTCTCTCCCTCGGTATGTATAGTACAGTTACCCTCACACATATTTTATTAATTCATTTTAATTTGACACGTATAGACAGTAGACCCTTGAATATTATAAAGCTAACAATTATAATTATATGTACTTTGATCCACCACTTCAGTTTATACTCAGTAACGAATGAAGAAACATGTTTATTTTTACTTACTGCAAAATGTGAGTGGTGTGTGTGTGTGTGTGTGTGTGTGTGTGTGTGTAACCTGGTGTGTGTTGTTTATGTGTGCATGTATGTGTGTGTATGTAACCAGATGTTCTTTATGTGTGTATGTCTGTGTGTGTATGTAACCAGATGTTTATGTGTGTATATATGTGTATGTAACCTGGTGATGTGTATATGTATGTATGTGTAACCAGATGTTGTTTATGTGTGTATGTATGTGTATGTAACCTGGTGATATATGTATGTGTGTATAATTTAGTTTGTGTTACAGTGTCATGTTCCTTGGCTGTGAGTCCACTTGGTGTTGGTGTTCCTTCTGCTTCTTATGGTACTCCACTTGCCTCAGCCTCCAACATCAACACCAATGGGGGTTATTCATATGACGGGGACTTGTTGGGTTCAGCTTCTACTCTGTTAGGTGGCTTCCAAGTAGACCCCATTACTGCCCTGACCAACAACATACCCGGTGGTGGTGTACCCGGTGAGGACTACCCGATCCTGGCCTCTATACCCAACACCGGGTTCACCTGTCAGGACCAGGAGTTCCCGGGTTACTTTGCTGACACCGCTGACGAGGCTGGCTGTCAGGTGTTCCACATCTGTCAGTTTGACGGCCGCCAAGACTCGTTCCTGTGTCCCAACGGTACCATCTTCAACCAACAGTACTTTGTGTGTGACTGGTGGTACAACGTGGACTGTCAGGCATCAGAACAGTTCATTGCACTCAACGCTGACATTGGACGTGTTCCTGAGGACAGTCTACTGGGCTCAGCATCTAACGTGGCTCCTTCTACTAGTTATGGTACACCAGAAGCCCAAGGCAGTGTACAGATACCAAGCCAACTATATGGTACACCCTCAAGAGGATAAACAACAACAACAACAACAACACTCTACAAACATCTGACTACACTCATCTGTTCTGACTTGTTATTATATATACTTTACTTGTCTCCCCTCCGACCGACACCACTCCTAGATATATGTATAGATATTTAATTAACTTATTGTAGAATAAATGTGCAAGTGAATATTGACTATTATTTATGGGACCAACCTCGACCCTGTGATGTAGTCAGGAAATTGGAGGTTAGTGAGTGCTTCAAATATTGCCACGAAACACACACACCTACATTGAAGCAGCTTGTGTTGTAACAGAGTCAGCAGGAATCAGAAGCCACGAAGCACATACACAATCACATATATACCATAAAAGCTACAAATTTTAAATGAGGGTCCCAATACATTATTATCCACGCTACAGTGTAAGTAATAACTATTAATATTTCACAATAAAATTCTCATACCATCCTGTACAGTCACGGACACTAATAAGTATACAGCTTTGGTTGAAGCTTTGAATAGTCCAATTCAACAACGAACTAATTCCAATGGAGATCTTATTGTGCATTTATTTACTGTCTCTAGGTATTCGAAGTTCACCTGAATACTTATTAGTTCTCGTGACTGTACACTGACGCCTCAAATCAGACACAACTTTCTGAAGAATGTTGACCAGACAACATGATAGGAGCTTTCTGTACTGAGACTCTGATTACCAGACTATACCGATAATTATTTAAATGACAGGCTCATGTAGTTATAGGAACCATGATAATGTTACCTTATAAGTAGAAAAAGGGTACAATCTATATATATGGGTAAGTATGGAATGGGTAAGTAGGTAGATAGGTAAGTAGGAAGGTAGGTATTACGGGTGGACTGCCTAGGTAATGTATGAATGTTTAGAGAGGGAAGAAAGTTAAGTAAATGAAACATGTACACAGTCACAATTCGTAATAAGATGTTGTTGTTGTTGTTGATATTCTCCCGGGGCAGAATGGCCTCGTGACCCACAGACCCCCGTTACGCTCTGGTCGCAGTGAAAAACAAATTAAAATAAAGGAGGGGCTGCATGGCCCTATATGCCTGGGCTACCGAAGCAAATCCCAGGAAGATAGGACCAGAGCTTACTGGATCAGGGAGTCTGGGGGCCTCCGACCACCAGGGAGATTGGGGGGGAAGGTCTTTGATCCCAGACCCAAGTCTACGTTACCACAAGAGCTACAAGTGGGGCCGCACCTTCGATGAGACTAGTCCTGAAGGGACCATAAAGGGGGAGGGAGTTTACACTGCTGTATGCATAGGGATAATGCAACCCCATGTGCTGGCGGTCCACACAGCAATGGAAAAAAAGAGCCTCCGGTTGCAGTACACCTCACGTGAATTTTTAATCCGTGTGGGCAGATCTCATCAACTCCACTAGAAAGTGACCAGATCCTACAACAATGTTTATTCTTGCCCTGTTTGGGATGGCTAGTATTCACAGAGAATAAAGTCACCTCCCCTGGGCAAAGTTATAATAAGAATCCAATTGTTGTATGTATGTATGTATGTAAAATAATAACAACACATTTCATCCTGTCTTATAATAAGTATCCAAGTGTTATTGTTGGTTGGTTGTGGAATCATCTGACATACATACATACATACATACATAGCAGTGAACAAATTACAACAACACTTTTAATTTTGTCTCAATAAGTATCCAATTGTTGTTGTTGTTGTTAAATCATCTGACATACAGTCGTGGTCAATAATAACCATCCACATATGGGTAACTTTAAAAATTTACTGTCTAATGGTTTCATGTTCACATACAATGTTATTGTTTTAAGTAGTGTGTAGCTGCTTGTATTAAATTAAACGATGGTAGTTAACCTATTTATTGGAAACTTGATCAGCTAGGGAACAGAGGGAAACTGTCAAAATCTTACGTGAGTTTCCCCTATATGGATGATTATTTTTGACCACGACTATACATACATACATACATACCAGTGAACAAATTACATACCGGTAATAATAATAATAATAATAAATATACTTGACCTTCTTGGAGAGAGAGAGAGAGAGAGAGAGAGAGAGAGAGAGAGAGAGAGAGAGACTCATGACTCCATGTTATTATTACACAAAGAAATTACAGTAAGAAATGTACACACAGTCTGAGTCAAAAAGTTTCTCTTCTCTCTGATGGGGTGAATTTTTATATAATTTATTTTAGTGTGTCATAAAAAAAATGGAACTGTAGTAGACTTTTTTATATTGTAAACTTTTATTTATTTTTAATTATTTTATTTTTATTTTTTATTTTATTTATTTTTATAAATCAGGAACCGCTAGAATTTTGGACTGGTGACGCTACAACCATTGTCTGTCACCGATTCTGATTTATTGATTGATATTAGGCGCCGTAACAGCAAGGTCATATAGTGCCCGAGGAAGAAGATGATTAAGAGGTGTGACAAGAAGCACAAATAGTAACAGATGAAAAAATATAAATGTACAGTTTGAGAAGTGAAAGCCCCTTTTAGTGACCTTTTATGACAAGCAGGGATACTGGTGAGGTAAGCCCAGGGGAGGTGACTTTATTCTCTGTGAATACTAGCCATCCCACACAGGGATAGAATAAACATTGTTGTAGGATCTGGTCACTTTCTAGTGGAGTTGATGAGATCTGCCCACATGGATTAAAAATCCACGTGAGGTGTACTGCAACCGGAGGCTTTTTTTTTTGTTCACTGCTTTGTGGACCGCCAGCACACGGGGTTGCATTATCCCTATGCATACAGCAGTGTAAACTCCCTCCCCCTTTATGGTCCCTTCAGGACTGGTCTCATGGAAGGTGCGGCCCCACTTTTAGCTCTTGTGGTAACTTGGACTTGGGCCCTCAGCACTGGCTTTGGGATCAAAGACCTTCTCAAAATCCCTGGCAGTCGGAGGCCCCCAGACTCCCTGGTCCAGTAAGCTCTACTCCAATCTTCCTGGGATGTGATTCGGTATCCTAGGCATATAGGGCTATGCAGCCCCTCCTTTATTTTATTTTATTTTTATTTTATTTCACTAGGACCAGAGCGTACCGGGGGTCTGTGGGGCAGGAGGCCATTCTACCCCAGGAGAACAACAACCAACAACTATGAGCAGCTGTTACATGTGTTTTAGAATCAATGATTTCCTGCTTTCTTTCTTAGCATGAGAGGTTCATTATATCTTGCTGTCTGCAGGCTAAAGCCATAATTTCAATCTGAGAGTAAGGAAAATATATATGCAATACTCCATGGTAAGAGGATGGAGGCCATTCTGCCCCGGGAGAACATCAACATATTCATAGCCAGCTATATACCTCAGTAGGGAGAAGAGACATCACTTTTGAACCTGAATGTACAGCACTTACTTCTTCATGAGTTCTAACATACTCTATGCGTGACCACTGTATCAAGTTAAGTCATTTTGTGTGTGTGTGTGTGTGTGACCTTGTAGATGAGCCTTCGTGACCTTGTCTTGTAGTTGGGGTGTCGACTTTCCCCTGAAGGCGGATCCAACGAACCAACCAACCAACCCCAGTATATATATAGCCAGTGTTTGTACTCGACCAACATCATTCCTTCTCCATCACCACTACTACCACTATTATAACTATATCTCCTCCTACACCACTACTACCTACCACTACCACCACTACTACATCTCCTTCTCCTTCAATTACTACCTCCTTCTCCTTCACCACCATTATGAATTCACTTCTCATTCTCTCCCTCGGTATGTATAGTACAGTTACCCTCATGCATATTTTATTAATTCATTTTAATTTCACACGTATAGACAGTAGTCCCTTGAATATTATAAAGCTAACAATTATAATTATATGTACTTTTATCCACCACTTCAGTTTATACTCAGTAACGAATGAAGAAACATGTTTATTTTTACTTACTGCAAAACGTGAGTGATGTGTGTGTGTGTGTGTGTGTGTGTGTAACCTGGTGTGTGTTGTTTATGTGTGCATGTATGTATGTGTATGTAACCAGATGTTGTTTACGTGTGTATGTATGTGTGTGTAACCTGGTGTTGTGTATATGTATGTATGTGTAACCAGATGTTGTTTATGTGTGTATGTATGTGTGTGTAACCTGGTGATGTGTATGTGTGTATGTGTAACCAGATGTTGTTTATGTGTGTATGTATGTGTATGTAACCTGGTGATATGTATGTGTGTATAATTTAGTTTGTGTTACAGTGTCATGTTCCTTGGCTGTGAGTCCACTTGGTGTTGGTGTTCCTTCTGGTTCTTATGGTACTCCACTTGCCTCAGCCTCCAACATCAACACCAATGGGGGTTATTCATATGACGGGGACTTGTTGGGTTCAGCTTCTACTCTGTTAGGTGGCTTCCAAGTAGACCCCATTACTGCCCTGACCAACAACATACCCGGTGGTGGTGTACCCGGTGAGGACTACCCGATCCTGGCCTCTATACCCAACACCGGGTTCACCTGTCAGGACCAGGAGTTCCCGGGTTACTTTGCTGACACCGCTGACGAGGCTGGCTGTCAGGTGTTCCACATCTGTCAGTTTGACGGCCGCCAAGACTCGTTCCTGTGTCCCAACGGTACCATCTTCAACCAACAGTACTTTGTGTGTGACTGGTGGTACAACGTGGACTGTCAGGCATCAGAACAGTTCATTGCACTCAACGCTGACATTGGACGTGTTCCTGAGGACAGTCTACTGGGCTCAGCATCTAACGTGGCTCCTTCTACTAGTTATGGTACACCAGAAGCCCAAGGCAGTGTACAGATACCAAGCCAACTATATGGTACACCCTCAAGAGGATAAACAACAAAAACAACAACAACACTCTACAAACATCTGACTACACTCATCTGTTCTGACTTGTTATTATATATACTTTACTTGTCTCCCCTTCGACCGACACCACTCCTAGATATATGTATAGATATTTAATTAACTTATTGTAGAATAAATGTGCAAGTGAATATTGACTATTATTTATGGGACCAACCTCGACCCTGTGATGTAGTCAGGAAATTGGAGGTTAGTGAGTGCTTCAAATATTGCCACGAAACACACACACCTACATTGAAGCAGCTTGTGTTGTAACAGAGTCAGCAGGAATCAGAAGCCACGAAGCACATACACAATCACATATATACCATAAAAGCTACAAATTTTAAATGAAGGTCCCAATACATTATTATCCACGCTACAGTGTAAGTAATAACTATTGATATTTCACAATAAAATTCTCATACCATCCTGTACAGTCACGGACACTAATAAGTATACAGCTTCGGTTGAAGCTTTGAACAGTCCAATTCACCAACGAACTAATTCCAATGGAGATCTTATTGTGCATTTATTTACTGTCTCTAGGTATTAGAAGTTCACCTGAATACTTATTAGTTCTCGTGACTGTACACTGACGCCTCAAATCAGACACAACTTTCTGAAGAATGTTGACTACACAGCTTGATAGGAGCTTTCTGTACTGAGACCCTGATTACCAAACTATACCGATAATTATTTAAATGACAGGCTCATGTAGTTATAGGAACCATGATAATGTTACCTTATAAGTAGAAAAAGGTGACAATCTATAAATATGGGTAGGTATGGAATGGGTAAGTAGGTAGATAGGTAAGTAGGAAGGTAGGTATTATGGGTGGACTGCCTAGGTAATGTATGAATGTTTAGAGAGGGAAGAAAGTAAAGTAAATGAAACATGTACACAGTCACAAGTCGTAATAAGATGTTGTTGTTTTGATATTCTCCCGGGGCAGAATGGCCTCCTGACCCACAGACCCCCGTTATGCTCTGGTCTCAGTGAAAAACAAATTAAAATAAAGGAGGGGCTGCATGGCCCTATATGCCTGGGCTACCGAAGCAAATCCCAGGAAGATGGGATCAGAGCTTACTGGACCAGGGAGTCTGGGGGCCTCCGACAACCAGGGAGATTGGGGGGAAGGTCTTTGATCCCAGACCCAAGTCCACGTTACCACAAGAGCTACAAGTGGGGCCGCATATTCCATGAGACCAGTCCTGAAGGGACCATAAAGGGGGAGGGAGTTTACACTGCTGTATGCATAGGGATAATGCAACCCCGTGTGCTGGCGGTCCACACAGCAGTGGAAAAAAAAAGCCTCTGGTTGTAGTACACCTCACGTGGATTTTTAATCCATGTGGGCAGATCTCATCAACTCCACTAGAAAGTGACCAGATCCTACAACAATGTTTATTCTAGCCCTGTGTGGGATGGCTAGTATTCACAGAGAATAAAGTCAGCTCCCCTGGGCAAAGTCGTAATAAGAATCCAAGTGTTGTATGTATGTATGTATACCAGTAAAACAATAACAACACATTTCATCCTGTCTTATAATAAGTATCCAAGTGTTGTTATTGTTGGTTGGTTGTGGAACCATCTGACATACATACATACATACATACATAACAGTGAACAAATTACAACACTTTTAATTTTGTCTCTTAATAAGTATCTAATTGTTGTTGTTGTTGTTGTTGTTAAATCATCTGACATACATACATACATACTAGTGAACAAATTACATTCCGGTAATAATAATAATAATAATAATAATAATAATAATAATAATAATAATAAATATACTTGACCTTCTTGGAGAGAGAGAGAGAGAGAGAGAGAGAGAGAGAGAGAGAGAGAGAGAGAGACTCATGACTCCATGTTATTATTACACAAAGAAATTACAGTAAGAAATGTACACACAGTCTGAGTCAAAAAGTTTCTCTTCCTTCTGATGGGGTGAATTTTTATATAATTTATTTTATTGTGTCATAAAAAAAATGGAACTGTAGTCGACTTTTTTATATTGTTGTCTTTTATTTATTTTTAATTATTTTATTTTTATTTTATTTATTTTTATAAATCAGGAACTGCTAGAATTTTGTAGTGGTGACGCTACAACCATTGTCTGTCACCGATTCTGATTTATTGATTGATATTAGGCGCTGTAACAGCAAGGTCATATAGTGCCCGAGGAAGAAGATGATTAAGAGGTGGGACAAGAAGCACAAATAGTAACAGATGAAAAAATAAAAATGTACAGTTTGAGAAGTGAACGTCCCTTTTAGTGACCTTTTATGACAAGCAGGGATACTGGTGAGGTCAGCCCAGGGGAGCTGACTTTATTCTCTGTGAATACTAGCCATCCCACACAGGGCTAGAATAAACATTGTTGTAGGATCTGGTCACTTTCTAGTGGAGTTGATGAGATCTGCCCACACGGATTAAAAATCCACGTGAGGTGTACTGTAACAGGAGGCTTTTTTTTTGTTCACTGCTGTGTGGACCGCCAGCACACGGGGTTGCATTATCCCTATGCATACAGCGTGTAAACTCCCTCCCCCTTTATGGTGCCTTCAGGACTGGTCTCATGGAAGGTGTGGCCCCACTTGTAGCTCTTGTGGTAACGTGGACTTGGGCTCACAGCACTGGCTGTGGGATCAAAGACCTTCTCCCCAATCTCACTGGCGGTCGGAGGCCCCCAGACTCCCTGGTCCAGCAAGCTCAAGTCCAATCTTCCTGGGATGTGGTTCGGTAGCCCAGGCATATAGGGCCATGCAGCCCCTCCTTTATTATATTTTATTTTTATTTTATTTCACTGCGACCAGAGCGTACCGGGGGTCTGTGGGGCAGGAGGCCATTCTACCCCAGGAGAACATCAACAACAACAACTATGAGCAGCTGTTACATGTATTTTAGAATCAATGATTTCCTGCTTTCTTTCTTAGCATGAGAGGTTCATTATATCTTGCTGTCTGCAGGCTAAAGCCATAATTTCAATCTGAGGGTAAGGAAAATCTATATGCAATACTCCCTGGTAAGAGGATGGAGGCCATTCTGCCCCGGGAGAACATCAACATATTCATAGCCAGGTATATACCCCAGAAGGGAGAAGAGACATTACTTTTGAACCTTAATGTACAGCACTTACTTCTTCATGAGTTCTAACATACTCTATGCGTGACCACTGTATCAAGTTAGGTCATTGTGTGTGTGTGTGTGTGTGTGTGTGACCTTGTATATGAGCCTTCGTGACCTTGTCTTGTAGTTGGGGTGTCGACTTTCCCCTGAAGGCGGATCCAACGAACCAACCAACCAACCCCAGTATATATATAGCCAGTGTTTGTACTCGACCAACATCATTCCTTCTCCATCACCACTACTACCACTATTATAACTATATCTCCTCCTACACCACTACTACCTACCACTACCACCACTACTATATCTCCTTCTCCTTCAATTACTACCTCCTTCTCCTTCACCACCATTATGAATTCACTTCTCATTCTCTCCCTCGGTATGTATAGTACAGTTACCCTCATACATATTTTATTAATTCATTTTCATTTGACACGTATAGACAGTAGACCCTTGAATATTATAAAGCTAACAATTATAATGATATGTACTTTTATCCATCACTTCAGTTTATACTCAGTAACGAATGAAGAAACATGTTTATTTTTACTTACTGCAAAATGTGTGTGTGTGTATGTGTGTGTGTGTGTAACCAGATGTTTATGTGTGTATGTATGTGTGTGTAACCTGGTGTTGTGTATATGTATGTATGTGTAACCAGATGTTTACGTGTGTATGTATGTGTATGTAACCTGGTGATATGTATGTGTGTATAATTTAGTTTGTGTTACAGTGTCATGTTCCTTGGCTGTGAGTCCACTTGGTGTTGGTGTTCCTTCTGCTTCTTATGGTACTCCACTTGCCTCAGCCTCCAACATCAACACCAATGGGGGTTATTCATATGACGGGGACTTGTTGGGTTCAGCTTCTACTCTGTTAGGTGGCTTCCAAGTAGACCCCATTACTGCCCTGACCAACAACATACCCGGTGGTGGTGTACCCGGTGAGGACTACCCGATCCTGGCCTCTATACCCAACACCGGGTTCACCTGTCAGGACCAGGAGTTCCCGGGTTACTTTGCTGACACCGCTGACGAGGCTGGCTGTCAGGTGTTCCACATCTGTCAGTTTGACGGCCGCCAAGACTCGTTCCTGTGTCCCAACGGTACCATCTTCAACCAACAGTACTTTGTGTGTGACTGGTGGTACAACGTGGACTGTCAGGCATCAGAACAGTTCATTGCACTCAACGCTGACATTGGACGTGTTCCTGAGGACAGTCTACTGGGCTCAGCATCTAACGTGGCTCCTTCTACTAGTTATGGTACACCAGAAGCCCAAGGCAGTGTACAGATACCAAGCCAACTATATGGTACACCCTCAAGAGGATAAACAACAACAACAACAACAACAACAACACTCTACAAACATCTGACTACACTCATCTGTTCTGACTTGTTATTATATATACTTTACTTGTCTCCCCTCCGACCGACACCACTCCTAGATATATGTATAGATATTTAATTAACTTATTGTAGAATAAATGTGCAAGTGAATATTGACTATTATTTATGGGACCAACCTCGACCCTGTGATGTAGTCAGGAAATTGGAGGTTAGTGAGTGCTTCAAATATTGCCACGAAACACACACACCTACATTGAAGCAGCTTGTGTTGTAACAGAGTCAGCAGGAATCAGAAGCCACGAAGCACATACACAATCACATATATACCATAAAAGCTACAAATTTTAAATGAGGGTCCCAATACATTATTATCCACGCTACAGTGTAAGTCATAACTATTAATATTTCTCAATAAAATTCTCACACCATCCTGTACAGTCACGGACACTAATAAGTATACAGCTTTGGTTGAAGCTTTGAACAGTCCAATTCACCAATGAACTAATTCCAATGGAGATCTTATTGTGCATTTATTTACTGTCTCTAGGTATTCGAAGTTCACCTGAATACTTATTAGTTCTCGTGACTGTACACTGACGCCTCAAATCAGACACAACTTTCTGAAGAATGTTGACTAGACAACATGATAGGAGCTTTCTGTACTGAGACTCTGATTACCAGACTATACCGATAATTATTTAAATGACAGGCTCATGTAGTTATAGGAACCATGATAATGTTACCTTATAAGTAGAAAAAGGTGACAATCTATAAATATGGGTAGGTATGGAATGGGTAAGTAGGTAGATAGGTAAGTAGGAAGGTAGGTATTATGGGTGGACTGCCTAGGTAATGTATGAATGTTTAGAGAGGGAAGAAAGTAAAGTAAATGAAACATGTACACAGTCACAAGTCGTAATAAGATGTTGTTGTTGTTGATATTCTCCCGGGGCAGAATGGCTTCCTGACCCACAGACCCCCGTTACGCTCTGGTCGCATTGAAAAACAAATTAAAATAATGGACGTGGACTGCATGGCCCTATATGCCTGGGCTACTGAAGCACATCCCAGGAAGATGGGACCAGAGCTTACTGGACCAGGGAGTCTGGGGGCCTATACTGTATATAGACGTGTGTGAATTATTTAAGAATCACACCAGAGCATGCATATTTAATTTAACCCATGAATGTATGTATGGAAGAAAGGTATGTTGGCAGGTAGATAGATAGATGGGTAGGTAGGTATAAAGGTTGATAGTTTGGTAGGTCGATAGGTTGGTAGGTAGACAGATAGATAGATAGGTAGGTAGATAGATAGATAGAATGATAGGTAGGTAGGTAGGTATGTAGATAGATAGATAGGTAGATAGATAGAATGATAAACAGGTAGATATATAAGTAAATAAGAAGCTCGATTGATAGACAAACAGACATTCAGAAAAGCACACACACACACACGACAGACAGACAGAAAAGCACACACACACACACACACACACACACACACACACACACACCTTCACACACACACACACGACAGACAGACAGAAAGAAAAGCACACACACACACACACACGACAGACAGAAAAGCACACACACACACACACACACACACACACACGACAGACAGACAGAAAAGCACACACACACACACACACACACACACACACACACACACGACAGACAGAGACAGACAGACAGACAGAAAAGCACACACACACACACACACACACACACACACACACACACACAGGCCGACAGTTCAGTGGGTCACCTTCAGTATAAGATTGACATGTATTGGGATAATGGTAGATGGCTTTCAATGGGTAAATTATCTTGTAGTGGTTGTGGTGGTAGTTGTTGTGGTGGTGGTTGTAGTGATGGTGTGTGTGTGTGTGTGTGTGTGTGTGTGTTGGTAGTAGTGATGGTGGTGGTGTTAGTTGTTGTGGTGGTTGTAGTGATGGTGTGTGTGTGTGTGTTGGTAGTAGTGATGGTAGTGGTGGTGGTGTTGGTAGTAGTGATGGTGTGTGTGTGTGTGTGTGTGTGTGTGTGTTGGTAGTAGTGATGGTAGTGGTGGTGTTGGTAGTAGTGATGGTGTGTGTGTGTGTGTATGTGTATGCTTTAATATGTGCCTGTGTGTGTGTGTGTGTGTGTGTGTGTGTGTTTGTCTTATTATTCCATTATTTTCTTCACTTAAGTGACAACAACAAAACAACAACAAAGTTATTTTGTGTGTGTAACAATAATTATTGTAGTTA
>JAWQEG010002906.1:72500-121581 GCA_033782935.1 Petrolisthes cinctipes | reverse complement strand
ACACACACTCACTCTCACACTCCCCCTCTCTCTCTCTCTCTTTCTGCCTCTCGAAATATGACCACGAACCTTCGAGTCTCGCGAATGTGGGTTCAAATCTCGTGTGAAATTTGACAACCTATCATCACTATATATTCTTCCCTAAAAATTATTCTCAAAAATTGTGAGGATATAATATATGATTTTTTTTTTTTTTTTTTTTTTTTTTTTTTTTTGTATTATTTCTGAATGTTGTTAAATGTATGTTGCTAACTATTCCAATCAACAGGCCAATATATTATCTTTGTTAATGTGGCACTGTTTCCTGCATGGCATATATACCTTGAGCAATCAAAGTGCTTTATATTTAACTAAGGGGAGACACTCTAGTTGGTAAATTGGAAGGGGTGGCTACTGATTCCTCCTAACTATATACCGGGAAACAGACGCCCCCCTCGATGGTAGTAATAATGGATCTGCCTGCTGTGTCGTGGCATAGTTAGGAGGAATCAAGACACCTTACAATTCACCAACAACAGAATCTCACCCCTTCACCCTTTATTGTACAGCCACAATCAAATAACCACCGACACTTTCCTTCCATCGTGCCAATAAAATCAGTATTATATCAACCTATAATCATACAACAACACTTTACGTCAACTCAACCCCATCAATTATTATTATTATTATGAGGTGCTGCAAAATCATACATACACGTGTTGTTTTTTATTACCAAGATATTTACTATGATGGAAGGAAAGTGTCGGTGGATACTTGATTGTGGCTGTACCTAATAAAATGTATTAGGTACCAATATAAGGAGTCCAATCCTCTTATAGAAACGCATATACGAACAGAATAACAGATCTTTCCTTATTCAGAACACAAACAAGGAGTCCAATCCTCTTATAGAAACACATAATATATTAACAGTATTACAAATCTCTTCTTAGGGTCCGATCCTCTTATTGAATCTACGAATTAATTAACTATAACAGAATAATAAATCTTCCCTTATTCATTCCGTACACAAACAAGGAGTCTGATCCTCTTATAGAACACAAACAAGGGGTCCAATCCTCTTAGAGAAACACATTAAATCTTCCCTTATTCCGTACACAAACAAGGAGTCAGTCTGATCCTCTTATAGAACACAAACAAGGGGTCCAATCCTCTTAGAGAAACACATTAAATCTTCCCTTATTCCGTACACAAACAAGGAGTCAGCCTGATCCTCTTATAGAACACAAACAAGGGGTCTGATCCTCTTATAGAAACACATATACTAACAAAATAACAAGTCTTTCCTTATTTAGTACTCAAACAAGGAGTCCGATCCTCTTACCAAAGTGTCAACAGATGAATGGGTATATAGATGCTTCAAGTGGTCCCATAAATCCTCTTAGTACACAACACAATCTTTTTTTCTTTTTTTTTATAGTATAGTAGTCCACTCACTCGGCAGATGGGGTGATGAGTGAGGAAGGGGCAGTTTGACGTGTTAGGTTTTTATATATATATTTTTGTGTGTGTTTTTTTCTTTTTTTATATATTCTTTGTGTGTGTGGTTTTTTTTTTTTTTTTTTTTTTTTTTTTTATTCTTCTGTTTTTTTTTTTTTTTTTTTTTTTTTTATTGCTGACGTTAGGTGATTACTTTACGGTGTGTAATTAGAATTGGTGTGTATAATTGGTTAGAAAAACATCACGATATATTGTCAGTTCACCCTAAAAGAAAGTTTATTTAATATTAATAATAATAATAATAATAATACTAATAATAATAATAATAATAATAATAATAATAATACCATAATAATAATAATACCATAATAATAATAAATAATAAAAATAAAAATAATGACAATAATAATAATAATATGATAATAATAATAATAATAATAATAACAATAATAATAATAATAACAATAATAATAATAATAATAATAATAATAATAATACCGTAATAATAATAATAATAAAAGTAACAATAATAAAAATAACAACAATACAACTACTACTAATGATAATAATAATATTCTGATAGGCCCACTTACGAAATCAAACATAAATATAACACAGATAAAAAAGATGAGGTCAAGAGGCAGCCAATTAATTATACTAAGATGTTGTAAGTATGTGCTGAACTAAATATACACCAACCAATCATAAACCATTCACCCATGACAGTATTAATATAGGGGGGGGGAAATAATATGTTGGTAAATCTGGAGCAACTGAATCCTTTAAACTATTCCAAGCAACAACAGGACACCATTATTTTTTTGTAGGAATCAAGACACTCCAATGTAACAAAAGTGAATTACCCCCTTAATTAAGAACCCTATGATCGTGTATAAAATCTGAAGGCTTCTGATTTCACCTGACCATGCCACGAAACAAGCTCCTTCCATATAGGTGTGTGTGTGTGTGTGTGTGTGTGTGTTTCTGATTCCTCCTGATCATGCCACGAAACAAGCTCCTTCTATATAGGTTTGTGTGTGTGTGTTTCTGATTCCTCCTGACCATGCCACGAAACAAGCTCCTTCCATATAGGTGTGTGTGTGTGTGTGTGTGATTCCTCCTGACCATGCCACGAAATAAACTCCTTCCATATAGGTGTGTGTGTGTGTTTCGTGGCAATATTTAAAGGACTCATTTACCTCCAATTTTCTGACTACATCACAAGGTCTCATACTAACAAACAAATCACTCCCTCCCTCCTTCCTTCCCTTCCTCTCTGTTTAGATCATCAATTAATCAACTGCGTCACGTTCTTATCCTTCACAACG
Organism: Petrolisthes cinctipes; assembly: GCA_033782935.1. Taxonomy (NCBI): domain Eukaryota; kingdom Metazoa; phylum Arthropoda; class Malacostraca; order Decapoda; family Porcellanidae; genus Petrolisthes; species Petrolisthes cinctipes. The sequence goes on along the minus strand of JAWQEG010002906.1, from coordinate 118,810 downwards.
CAACATTACCCACTTGCCAACGGCCATAAAGGGTATTAATATATATATAGGTTGTTATTATTACCTGAGATGATGTGGACAGTAATTTAAAGGGGGAGAAGTTCAGTGTTGGTGGTAAATCTGGGGCAAATTATTTCTCCAAACTATTCCAAGTAACAGAACACCATTAATTTTGTTCAAGTGGTCATATTATTTCCTGGCATACTTTGGAGGAATCAAGGCACTCACTCCAATGTAACAAAAGTGAATTAATTACTCCCTCAAGGACCCTGTGATGTAGTCAGAAAATTGGAAATAATTGAACCCTTTAAATATCATCACGAAACACACACACCTATAGAGAAGGAGATTGTTTCGTGGCATGGTCAGGAGGAATCAGAAAAACACACACACACACACACACCTATATGGAAGGAGATTGTTTCGTGGCATGGTCAGGAGGAATCAGAAAAACACACACACACACACACACACACACACACACCTATATGGAAGGAGATTGTTTCGTGGCATGGTCAGGAGGAATCAGAAAAAAAAAAAAAAAACACACACACACACACACCTATATGGAAGGAGCTCGTTTCGTGGCATGGTCAGGAGGAATCAGAAAAAAAAAAAAAAAAAAACACACACACACACACACCTATATGGAAGGAGCTTGTTTCGTGGCATGGTCAGGAGGAATCAGATGCCTCCAGTTTTTATACACTATCACATGGTCCTTAAGTATGGGTTTGGGCTCCTCTTCGCATCCTAGCCACTCCTTTTTTTTATTTATTTCTAATCCTTCAACATGACCTTTCTTTCCTCATGTTATATTTCCTATTATATTCCTCTGTTATAACTCTAGGCAACAAGATTCACTGAAATGGCTCACTGGATTTTTTTTTTCTTTTCTTTTTTTTATAATTCATTGCGCCGTAACGTCAGTCAATAGGCAGACAATAGTACACAAGGGTAGGCGGGACTCACGAGAACTCAATGACCACACACACACACAAGCACACACACATGCGCACACGCACACACACATCACGAAAACATAACAGAATGAAGCACAAGCATACAAACAAATATTGGGTTTGGCAAATAATAATGAATGATACATAAATATATAGACTTTTGGCTGTAACAACAAGTACAGCCAAGCAAATATGAAACAGGATAAGCGTGTATAATTGGTTCACTAGTATGTCAAATTATGCGAACTTTCAACAAGACCTGGATACAAATTTTGGACTGCGACTGTACAGTATCTACGTGTGTGTAAACAGAATAATATCCATGATTTTTTTCCGAGATAAGCGTGTAGTTGGTTCACTAATATGTCAATTGATTCGAAACTTCAACAAAACCTGGATACAAATTTTGGATTGCGACTGTACGTACACTCGCAATCCAAAATATGTATCCAGGCTTGCTTCGAATAGCCTGATCGAGAATTTAGCGAGCTCAATCAAATATGAAACAGGATAAAGCGTTGCAATTGGTTCACTATAATATATCAAATGCTGCGAAACTTCAACAAAACCTGGATACGAAATTTGGACAGCGAGTGTATCTACGTGTGTGTAAACAAAATAAAAATATCCATGAATTTTTCCCCAATATCTTTTGCGACAATAGTATATAAGACGCCCCATGCATGCAGCCTTAGTGAGTTAGTTCCCAGGGCGACCTTTGTAAACAGGCAAAGAGGCCCCGTAAAGAAGGTGTTACCAGCAGCCGTGCGCCATAAACACACGGGGGGAAACATGCCTAAGAGATTTCTCCAACGACGAAGGAAGGAAAGAAAGGGAGGGAGGGGTGGGTGGTAGGAGGGGAGGGATGAAAGATGCATATGAGAAGAAAGAAGAGGCAAGAGAAAGCGAGTATATATATTATAGGAAGGTGTAAAAGAGGCAAGGAGAATTAATTAAGAGAGGAAAGGTGATGGTAAAGACAGAGAGAGTAGTGATAAAAGTAAACTAATAGGAAACGAAAAAAAAAAGAGGTTAAAGACAAAGTGAGAAGAGAGAAAACAAAGGAAAAAAGGAAGGAGAATAAGAGGAAATAAGAAGAGAAAAAGAGGAGAGGGTAAATACAAAGAGAGTAGAGACAAAACAATAATAAAAAGGAATGAGAATAAGAGAAGAGAGAAAGGGGAAAGGGTAAATACAAAGAGAGAAAACAATAATAAAAAGAAGGGAAAATAAGAGGAGAAGCGAGAAAAGAGAGAGAGTAAATACAAAGAGAGTAGAGACAAAACAATAATAAAAAGGAGGGAGAATAAGAGGAGAAGAGAGAGAGAGAAAAGAGGAGAGGTTATAAAGACAAAGTGGTGTTGTTTCCTGCCATACTTTGGAGGAATCAAGGCACTCCAATGTACAAAAAAAAAAAAAAAAAAAAAAAAAAAAAAAAATATCGTGTACTATAATTATACCCCTTTAGTTGAGAGAAGAAGTAGAAGGAATAAACACAGGACAATCAAACAGCAATTAACATGTAGCCATTTCCTTTATATTTGTCCTTGTGCATGGGGCTGTTGTTGTTGTTGTTGTTGTTGTTTGTGTATGAGAAGTCTATATATAACAGGTGAGGGAAAGTATAGCAAAGAAGAAGGAACTAGAGGAGGAAGAGGGGGAGGAATGATGAGCGAGAGAATAGAAGTGAAGATGGATGAATGAATGAGGGGTGAAGGAGAAATGTAAAAAATTAGCCTATGTATCTCTCTCTCTCTCTCTCTCTCTTCTTTTTGCATACCCTTCTTCATTCACCCACGCCTTAGAGAGAGAGAGAGAGAGAGAGAGAGAGAGAGAGAGAGACCAGACTGGCACGTATCAGACATATTAAATTTCCTGTCCAGCTTTTGTGTGTGTGTGTGTGTGTGTGTGTGTGTGTTATCGCCTCTTCCACTCTCCTGAACCGGGATGAAGAATGAGGAAATGATAAAGAGGGGGAGAAGAGAAGAGAAGAGAGGAAAAGGCAGAAAGGACAAAGAAGAGAGACGAGGGGTAATGTCCAGTAGCTACAAGTTAAAGAGAGATTTATTCTTTTGTTGGTGAATTGGAAGGCTGTTGATTCCTCCAAGCTATGCCAAGAAACAGACGACATTAATGTTACTAATAGGGGATCTGTTTCGTGGCATAGTTTGGAGGAATCACAGACCTTCCAATTCACCAACAAAAATATGGGAAAAATTCTAGAATGTAGATTGAAAAAAAAAAAAAAAAAAAATGTATATACAGTATATATATATAAATAAAAATAGAAGGTATAGGGCCTATATATATATATATATTATTGTGGCATGTAAAGAGGTTGGGATGAACGCAGTATATTGATCAACGTAAAGGAGAAAGAGAGAAGAGTATAGGATCCCATGAACGACCCGAAAAGCTTGAGGGAATAGATTTATGAGGTGCTGTTCCCAGATGAATATAAGGAGGCACTTAGGGGGGGAAGGGAAATGAAGGGCAATGAGGGTAATGGAGAGGGATGATGAGGGGAGAGAGGGTGCATGAGTGTTTGTGTGTGTATCGTGAGAGAGAGATGAGGGGAGAGCGAGTGGGTGAGTGGGTGTGCATTATGAGAGAGAGAGAGAGAGAGAGAGAGAGAGAGAGAGAGAGTTGTGAGTGATGGAATGTAAAGAGAGAGAGAGAGAGAGAGAGAGAGAGAGAGAGAGAGAGTAAACCTGAGCTGGAACACGAAGGGGAGGAAGTGAGAGTGAGAGAGTAAGTGAGTGTGTGAAGGAACGAAGGGGAAGAATGAGAGAGAGAGGGAGTGAGTGAGTGTGTGAAGGTACAGTGGTATGTGTCGTAAGAAAGAAGGAATCGAAAGGTGAAGGCTTACGTTACTGAATATAAAACAACCCGAGAAATGGGGACGAATTTAGCACCGTAAAAAAAGAGTGAAAAAGGTAAACAAATGCAAGCTGTCGTTGTCAGCAGGCTACAGCAGGACACGAGCCTTAATAGGATGGTCAAGTTTGTCATCAAGCAATTTGGATGGCTGTAAACAAGAGGAAAGAAGGTCAATCAAACAAGATATAGTTAGGCTACTGTACTGTACATGAGACGAGCCCTGGGACAGTGAATTTTATCAAGCAATTTGGCGAGCCGAAAAAAAAAAAAAAAGAGAAAATGGTAAAGCAAGAAAAATATTAGTCGTGTGGGAAGTTAGGTTAGGAAATCGAGTTGTCGTGAGAGAAATAGGATAGTGACGGTAAAAGTGAAAATGATACAAGGAAGAATAAATATGAGAATAGAGATTGAGGTAAAAGGAAGGCATAATACAAGTGGAAAGTGAGTGATGAGAGTGAGGGGAGAGTGAGAGGAATATTCTCGTAAAACTGATCCTATGAAGGGGACGTGAGCGAGGAGGGAGAGTGAATGGTGGTGGATAGAGAAGATGAATGATAATGAGTAGGAGGGGACGTCGTGGGAAAGGAAACTGAATCCATAAATTTATAGTATAGGCTATGTCAAAGAAATAATAGAGTGAATGCAAGGGGAGGGGAAGGGAGTGGTGTTGGTACAAAAGAAAGGAAAGTGAATATAGAATTTAATGAAAGAAAGTGAGGATGAAGAGATAGTGCAAGGGAAGGTGAACAAGAATAAGAGTTATAGTAGTAGATGAGGAAGGTGAAGGAGGAGATTGAGTGCAATAAATTAAAAGGTGGTGTGGTAATTAAGGTCAGTATTTAGTGCAAGGGTAAAACTTAAGTAGGCTGCTATGTAAGATGCAAATAGTGTAGGCCTATTTGCTTTCATATAGGGTAAGGGAGAATGCTGAGAATGCTAAGGAGAAATTCTCTTCTTGGTAAATTAGATAGCTAGTGATTCCTCCTAACTATAATGGAAAACTGACTCCCTATCAGTTAGTCCTATCAGTGGGACTAATAGAGAATCAGTCTTGTGATATAGTTTGGAGGAATCTGAGACCTTCCAGTTCACCAACAAAAGAATCTCCCCTTAAAACAAGCTCTGATTCTAACTGGGTACGACTGTATGTATATGGAAGTTTAGAAGATACCGATTCTTCCAAACTCTACCAAGAAATGGAGCACCACCTCAATATACTGGTGCAATAGGGGAATCTGTTTGTGACATCATTTGGAGTATTCATTAAACTTCAGTAGGCTACGCCCCTAAAGTATAGTATTAACCTTGATCTTTCTACAATTATGATGTAGGCCTATATAGACTACCCTACTGTACATCTTGTAAGGTAAGGAGAAAATTTTCTGTCAAGGAACCTATGCAATTCAGTATGATTGATTGATTGATTGATTGATATTAGGCGCCGCAACAGTGAGGTCATATAGCGCCAGAAAAAGGTGATAGAGAGGTGAGATAGCAAGCATGCAATTCAATATGAAGTGGGACATACCACATAGGCTGGGAGATAAGATGTCAATATGTTCTGTACCATAAGAGAGTATTAAGGAAAGATACAAGTCAAAGTAACATGAAGGGGGAAGTGTAGTATAGGATTTGGTTACTGTGAGGCAAAGGGTAATATTGTATGGGTTACATTGTATAATTAGCCCTTGTTATAGTGAATTTTGTATTATTTGTTAAAGGAGAGGCACGACTCGTACAGTAAAAGGTATGGAAACATTATTTGGTGTTTTTGAAGAATTATTATTGCAACTGGATTTTCCAAAAATTTTGCTCTTCATGATATTATTGGTTGTACTGACCTAATCTAACCCCAGAGGTTGACCCAGTCCTAATTAAGGTCTCATTAGGTTAGATTGGGTAAGGTTAATGGTATAATACTATCCTCACAATAATTTGGTCAAAAATGAATAGAACCAGAAATATACATGAAGCAGTACTAAATGATTTGAAAAAACCCAGATGGAACTATTCTTTAGAAATATCATATTTACATGCAGTGAGATAAAGAGGTTGGGGTAGACATTAACATAAGGGGGAGAGAATAAGATTGATTTGCATGTACAATAACTATGAAAGTGGTTGCCATGCAAGTTAAATGAAGAAATATAAATGTAGCTTAAGTTGCCATATGGATTAACGAAGACGAAATATTTCCTGTAGGCTTAAACTGATGGTACGTGTAACCTTTCTTGTACAATTAAACTGAAGAGCTCCAACCAGTAAACAGAATAGCAACTCATTATACGAGTAGGTGTTAAGTTTTGTTGCATAGTTTGGAGGAATAAGCAGCCCTCCAATATGCTCACGAGATTACCCCCCCCCCTCCCTTCCCCTTCAAGATAAAGTGGGTCGAATGGTGTGACACGGTCGGAAATGCTGATAGGTTGCCGAGGATGGCTTAGACTGAATCGTAATTTTCTCTCAGAAGGAAGGAGGTTAACACGTAGAGCACTGAACTGGTGCATAATTATATTAGGACACAGAGCCTACTGACTGAAATACGGGATTAACGCTAATGTTAGGCTTTAATATTGTATACCAAGAGAAGGTCAGGCTTGGATAAGGTTAGGCAAGGATAAGGTTCACAGAGTAAAAAATGTCTGACACAACGAGGCGTGGAATGGTATAAGATGGAATGTAAAGGCTCTGACGGGGATAAAACATTGATAACTTGATAAATATAATGTGACTTACCAGGATCCTGCCCGTGGTGGTCTGGCCAGAGATGAGCTCCCCAGCCCAGTCCTTGGCTTCTGTCACGAAGTTGCCTTCCATCAAGTTCTTGGGCTTGGGTTGGCCGTGGACCTGGCCCTGCTGTTGAGCCAGGAGTTTCTCCTTTTCCTGCTGTTTTTGAAACTCGGACGCATCCCGATTGCGGCAGCAGAGGAAGGAAAAGGCCCGCCATATCAGCACTATGAAGATCCCGGCCAGGAAGGTGAAGATACTCGACAGCAAGAAGCACCACCATTTTCGTACTCTTAGACACTCCTCATCTTCCGTTAGTGGGGTGGAGTCGTCGGACATCGTTACCACTTCATATCACACCACCACTCAGTCAGATAATGCAAGAGTTGCATTAAAGCAGAGGGTATATATAGTCTATCACATCCTCAGGTAAATGAAAGGGTGAGTTCCTCTCAGGACAGCCAGTGTAACTGCCAGGCCCATGGCACGTCGGCAACTCTTGGTCGTGTAGGGTTGCTTTCAGGCGCCAAATCAATATAGCTCACCAACCAATGGTAAGGCTGGGTATGTATGACGTCACCAGCAATATCCCATAACGTCACTACCTTTCCACCAATGAGAACACAGAATAACCCGTGCAGTATTTGAGCCCAACCCAATGACAAGGGTTCTTTACTATAATGACGTCACAACATTCCACCAATCACTAAACACAATTTTGTAAATACCAAGATGGACAGTTGGGAACAATCTTGAACAAAGTATAATAATATAAAACACAATAAGACCAATAATAAGACAAATTCTATTTAATATTTTGAAACATATTGACTTTTCCAGACATGTAAGCTGTAGATCACACACCTATTAGTATAATTTGCTATATAATATAATACATTAATTTAAACCCAAGTCGAGATGGTGAAGTGCAAGGCGTCTCTCGCTCCGAAAACCTTACCATCGGGTAATAGAAATTATCAAGGTAATATTAATAGTGTTGGTAGAAGTATGTGAATATAGTGTTAGTAAAAGAGTCATTACTTTAACCATATACTTGGGTGATGTGTGTTGCTTGTAAAATTGTGGCAACATAAGACTGGACTATATCAGGCTTCCATTCCACTATGACAAATACAAATAGTAAATCCGGTAAATCCTCACTAAGTCGGATATCGGATAACTCGGATGTTGTCAGTGTCTGAGAAACGATTCCACAGTGGTATTGGTTTGTTAGCTTCCCAACCAATTCACACTTGTAAGGCTTCATTATTTTCCAAAAGCTGAGTATCCGTATTCACAAAATCTATCCAACAGTTTGATAATGATGATCATTGTATAGTTTTCTCACCAAATTCATTAAATAATTCGGTATTTATTGAAAGAATTACCGTTTTGTAGCAGTGTTGCCAGATCCGGCTGGGTCCCAGTATTTTACCCCTGTCATTTATTGTACTTTATCACAATTATTTCCCGGTAGTTTGCCCAGGTTAGGTCACGGTAGTTTGCCCAGGTTAGGTCCCGGTAGTCTGATGCGGTCTAGGTTAGGTTAGGTCAGGTCAGGTAAGGTCAGGCTAATTTCAAAATGCCCCATTTGAATATGCCCTATCTTAGAAACGGGGCATTTGCGGAGGAAATGCCATAGAAGAAAATAGTCTTAGAATGGTCTAAATAAGTGGGTAATGAAGGTAGAAAAAACGTACGCAATAACGGTAATTCATTCAATATTTACCAATAATTCACCCATAAGTCATTAACACGGCCAATATTATTTCGTTTGCGTGCTTACAAACCACTACGAACGACTGTGGAATCGACCCTGAGACACGTATAAATAACTCGGATATATATCTGGCTTATGTGTAGAATTTCCAGGTACATCATCACAAAGGCCTACAGCCTTAGAAATTACACAAGTTGATTTTTATACAAAATTCGAATTGCCATTTTTAAACCATACATTTATACCCTATGTCGACTGACCATATATATACTGTAGTAATGATTTTACCATAAAAGGTATGTATAAGAAACTCAATGTTTTGAATTAATTAACTTTGGTAAATATTGAAAGAATTGCCGTTATCGCGACCATTTTAAGATTATTTTCTTCTATGGCATTTCCTCTGCAAATGCCCCATTTCCAAGATAGGGCATATTCAAATGGGGCATTTTGAAATTAGCCTGACCTTACCTAACCTAACCTAGACCACAGCAGACTACTGGGACCTAACCTGGGCAAACTACCGGGAAATAACCGTGGTAAAGTACAGGAAATGACCGGGGCAAAATACTGGGACCTAGCCGGATCTGGCAACACTGCTACAAAACAGCAATTCTTTCAATAAATACCTCAACTTTATTGCCTGAAAAATGGTGATGTACTGATATATTATTGGCGGCGTCACTGCCAAGTGAACCACGGAGCCACATATGCATCAGTCATGACGGTATTACCATGATGACGCTACATAGTGTTCCATTATCCATTAACATTAACAATGATATAGTATTGGCAGCGTCACTGCCAAGAGAGCCACAGAACCACATATACATCAGTCATGATGGTATTATCACGGTGAAACTACATAGTGTTCCAAACAAACTTGATCTTTGCTCTGTTATTATAGTTGACTGCATAGGAGATATATCTCTAATGTGAGATAAGATGCTCTATGCACTCTTTGTTTATAACTATGATGGCTACAGATGTTTGGATCAACCCTAAAGCATGGCCAATTGTTGCCACCTTTTCTCCTTTCTTTTAACATTATCGACTTGTTCATGTAATGTGATGATCTGTCTTTTCTTTGCATCGCTACTAATATCACTTGAAAGTTTTCTCTTCAGCGCCATTGAAAGGAGATTACTGTACAAGAAGTAAGAACAATTTATCACAAAAATCGTGGGAATAATGTGTCCGTGTGGCAACAAGTATGCCGTGACTGATAAACTCCGATTTGATTCCCACACTTCCTGTTACCTACCATCACACCACATTACAAAACCTTATTTCATGTTAATATACATTAATAGATATATTTCTGCAGTATTAGGCTATATCCTCTTTTTGTGATATTGTCATGTATTTGTGTGTATGGCAGCCAGAGATAAGTGATAATATTGTACTATCACTTGGTACAACTATACAAACAAACCCAACTCCAGTGTTAAGGGGGTAATTCACTTTTGTTACATTGGAGCACCTGGAATCCTCCAAAGTATGCCAGGAAACAGGACCAAATGAAGAAAAATAATGGTGTTCTGTTGCTTGGAATAGTTTTTAGGAATCAGTTGCTCCAGATTTACCAACACTGCACTTCCCCCGTAATGTTGATACACCCCTATAACCAACTACAGCATAACATCATTTCCAGCAAGTGGCAAGATGGACTATGATTCTGATGACAACGATGGTGTGGAGCCGGGAGTTGTGGATGTGGGAGAGAAAGGAGGATTGTCTTCATGTGGTTATTGGTAAGTTCATTTTACAACTTATTATTTGTCATTATTTTACTATTTACAGTGTATATATAAAAACCTAAGTAAATTTGACCAACTCTACAGGTACCAGGTAATAGTCATACAGTACAATACTTAGTTAATGAGGTACTATACTTGGAATGCTTCATTGTTGGTGAAATGGAGGCTGCTGATTCATCCAAATTATGCTGGAAAACAGACACCAATTATTAAAATAGTTATTCACTTTCTGGGGAAAATTTAGAGGAGTCGGTAAATTTCCACTTTGCCTACATTATCCTACCTCCTTAAAGAGGCCATTTATTGTTAATGAGTTGGTTGCAACTGATTCCTCCAAATTACAAAATAGACTCCCTCAATTATAGGTGTTGTTTAATGGCATAGTGTGGAGTAAACAGTAGCCTCCAGTTTGCCAACATAATTATGTCATGCCATAACTCATAACAATCTACATCTGCCTTAAATAATTATCTCAGACTATTAAAATAATCTTATCCTTTATATATAGTGGGAAACTTCGCAACCTAAACTCTGTGGAGCTCATGTGCTGGCAATGTGGGTCCTGGTTTCATGAGTCCTGCATCACCTTCCAACTGGGCAAGCTGGTACCCTTCATGCTCAACTATTCCTTCACCTGCAAAACATGTTCCACCTCAGGGGTCGAGATTTTCAAGAAAACACAGGCTCGTAAGTACTGTGAGCTGGGCATATGGTAAAGCTTATCCCTCAAGGTTAATACAGTACAGTAGTTTAGACATCCCTAGCCCTGTACAATTGTCTTGATTACAGTTAGCTTTTGTATTCAATGAATATAAGACTGAGAGCATTGACCATTGAAACACAATGTCTCGGATATTACGTTTTAGGAGCTTTTTGAAATGTTTTATCAGTGTCAGAATTCTTCAGAAGTCAAAGACTGTCCACCCAATATTGTGCAGGAAACAATAAGAGCAATTTCCATACTTGTCGTGTGTTGTTGCAGAGATGCGTGATATGTGCATCACAGCACTGGCCAACCTACAACACTCAGGCGGTGGGAAGGACGGGAGTCGAGGAGGTGGAGGTGGATCCATGTTCAGTCTCCAGCGTGATGTCATACCCTTCCTGGAACAGAACTGGGAGGCCCTCACCACAGCAGCACGACGCTCCACACAGTCATGGCACACCACGGTCAGAAATGCATCTTGATTGGTTTATACACCACTGTTATTATTGTGAGTATAGTGTGTTTGTACTCATCTTAAAATATACAGTATCCCCTTAATGGAAAAACACTAACCTTTGCACCTCACCCCATCCTGCCCGTCCCCCACAGCTGCAACGCGTCTTGATGAAAGAGGTTGACGTTTACTTTACGGTGGAGGAGACCGGGGTGAGCGGTGAACCCACCCAACACCATCCATACTTTGGCCTCATCACCTCCGACCTCACCCTCATCAGACCCATTGTGGACGCCCCGGGTGGGTGGCGGTCCCCCCTCACCGGCTCCTGTACGTATCAAACCCCCCCCCCCACACCCTGGCCCCCCACCACCACCACCAACCCCCCAGCCTCACTTCTCACACCATAGTATTGTCTTATTTACACATGTTTAGTCTCACACCACACCTTGCCTCATTCTGGTAAAATATAGATGCCAGGTAGTCCCTAGGATTATTGCTGTCATCCTCATAATAATAGTTAGAAGTTTAGTATGACACGAGTACATCTTCTTCCATTCTCCAACTTTTTCCCAGGGGCTCAGAAAACACCCATAAATTGTTGAGTTATTAAACCTGGCCCAAAATGGAAATGAAAGGACAGAGAATGGTAGAAATGGGTTAGTTAATTTGTTAGCTATATTCCATCACACTCTCCACCATCACCATAAAGACCAACACTAAGCATCACCTCACCATCAATTGCCATAATATTCGAGTAGTTGGGTAAAACAATGTACTGTACAGTATTGTAGTTTTCACACAATGTTCGTCAAATGGATGGCCTTTTCACCTCCAAGAAAACATCAGTAGCACGACCGTCTCACCAGCTGGTATTGTCGTATTTACAAGTACACTTGTAATTTCATACAGGTTTTGAGGTAATTCTCAATTTCCATTCCATGGCCTAATTTAAATTCTCAAATGATCTGGCATGCCAATAATTTTTCAGATTGACAGGTTAGGGATGTGTCAGTTGTTAGGAGGCTTTCTCTCATGACAGCCACACAGCAAGATTTTTATACACAATATTCCTCGTTCAGTCCAAGTATGAGTGTCCTTTGCCATCACTGTATCTCCAAGGATCTCTTTTCTCAGGAATGAGATGAAATAGGAAATGGGTTTTACCATGTATATTACACACATACAAATGTTGTGTAGAAACTATATTATGGCCCTCCACTGCTGAAGTTGAAAGGAAGCATTCATCATTGAATGACCACATGGTAGAAGCAATAGCCTATCAACCAGAGGATTGTGATTAATAATGAGAAATTTATAGTTTTGTTCCTAAGGTCCCCATGTTCACATTATCACCTTTACAGTTAGGTAGCAACTTGGATATGTTGTTTGAAGTGTAAAATGGATGTGTTGCTGTAACACTAATCCAAGTGTGATGCATGGTTGTACGACTACTAATACAAAAGCTGTTGAATTAACCCGCTCTATCCTGACACAGGCAAAGTTTGAGAATGCTGTTATGTTTGCCACAAGACCACAGCTGATTTTAAGATGAATTGTTATGTCTGCTCTGTAGCTTGTACAAGAGTGACTGGAACCTACAACTCCAAACAATAACAATTACATTTCAGAAACTTTCATTTAGTTTGTTGGCTTGAAAACTGACCAGCTGGCATTGTATAGCATATGTGAAATGTAGTGAAGCGATTCATTGTCATCGGGCATGACCTACTCAGTCATCTGTTCCATCATTTTCATCATCATCAAGTTTCTTATTTCTTCCTTCACTTACAAACTGCACCACACAGTAACAATCATCTATACTTATTGATGAGATTGCATTGGATGTCAGCCATGATTTTTTAAATATTTGAGGGGAAAAGTACCAAAGTGAAACTCAAGCAATTATAAACTTGCTTGATAGATCATTTAGGGTCACTTGTATATCCCCTGATTATTGAAAAAAAAGTAACTGTATTCAATGTGTCACAGGAGGAACCATCCTAACCTTGAGGAATGATAGAGGAGCTATTCTGAGACTAAACTAATCTGTGAAGGTGTGTATGATTGTAATGTTTGTTGTGTGACAGTTATATATATGTACGGTAAATGTTACTGGGGTTCCTTCTTACTTATTGTCCATAAAATTATTTGAATTATTATAACTCGATAACATTTACAGATTGAACACACCTTCAGAGAATATTACTGTTCTTAAGAAGAATACCTCTTTCATGCAAAGTTGATAAGGTTCCTTCTAGGACAACTCATTTACTATTGTAGGGAGAAACATGATAGAATTTTCACAGCAGGAAATTTTGCCAGTTATCTGACCAGTATTCAGAGCAATATCTTATATGTTGAGATGATCACCCAAAATTTATCCTTTCCACTTTCCAGTATAAAAATTTCTTCTTGTCATGTGTGGCAGGTGTGATTCTCATGTGTCCTTGAGGGCTCACTCTGCTTGCTCCAGTGTTCATGAGTCATGTATAAGGAGATTCATGGGCTGACCAATCATGATGATGTCTGATACAATGACTCCATAGTCTTAGAAATGGAACCATCTTGCCAGACATCTTCATTACCTACCAGGCCAGTGACTTTCTTAATGTATGGCTGAATGAAGTAATTTCATTTATTATTCCCTGATGTCTGGCATCCTTTACTTGTTTGTTAATTGTGTCAATGCGATAATAAATTTCCACGAATGAGAGAGAGATAACAGTGTTTGCCTCGTGTCATTACAGTAGGTGATAATGACTGGTAAAGGTCGCTTCATGTACTGTACATTCACCAACAAAAGTTCTGTGGCTTCATTGTATACTTCTTGATGGATAACATATGGGATACTTGTATATTATACAGACACATTCACCATACAAAACTACAATATACAGCTGAAAAATTTAATACTGTAAGCTTCAGGTGCCTCAGTTTATGGGTCTGTGAAACTCATGTGGTCCTTGACTTGGCAGATGAGGTGGAAGAACTTTTATTGGTGGCAATACTGTATGTGGAACCATTTTACTAGTCATTATCATCATTAGCTACTGACAGGTTAATAACTAATGGTCCTGTGATATCGCAACATGTAAGGGACAAAAGTACAAAAAGTCTTCCTCGTTCGCATATTTTTACTGCCGCCTGAAAACAGTAAACATGTAGGTGAGGGATGCTAGAGGTCTCTATATGTATCCAGGGAATAATAAGTGAATTCAGCTGCACATATTGTATTTACCGTACTCTTGCTTCACCTCTATATGCCTGAAGCTAGTGGTGTACTCGCGAGTTTCATCTGTACGCCAGTCCAGGCCATCCATGTTTCACTTGTGTGTATGGTAAACCTGACAAAGAGGTATTTTAAATGTATGGATGAAGCAGATAGTTTTCAACTCTGTGGTAAATGTTCACATACAAATTCTCAAAATGTATTTGTTAAGTGATAGCTGTTCACTTTTAAATTTGACAGAAAAACTAAATTTATTTTTTATATTCCAAACGTTAACAAATCTCTCACAGCATTGCTCAGATACATTGGATTGGCATAACTTACACTAGACTTAGTTATGACACTTGATATAAAATCACAAGTCCAGAACTCATCAAATAAATTCAGAACAAGCTAGAGTAATTATTTATTATTATTATAATGTACAATTCCTGTACAAAGCAAAACTATAACACAAAATTTTTCACCAAGGCTGACCCAGACACTGTGAGGTGCATTTAGCCACAGTGAGCATTAGTGGGTGTGAACGTCTGATGGTGTGAGGAGGAGAAGAAGGAATAGGAGGAGCGGGTAGTGGGTAGGGAAGGGGAGGGGAAGGAAGTGGTGTGGGGGATAGCGTGCGTACATCTGGAGCCCGGTAAGGTTGCCTGCTCTCGTAATAATAATTATATCAAGCGTAGTCAGTGCTTCGTTTATTCATTTATATCCATCTTTTTGTTATTTTTATCTTTATTTACCATCTCCTCCTCCCGCTACTGCTATTAAAGGGGACTAATAAGAATGTGTTGAAGAATTGGATAGTATTCATTCCTTCAAAGTGTGCCAAGGAAAGCAATAAGTTTTTTTTTTTTTTTTTTTTTTTTTTTTTTTTTTTCAGATTAGAGGAAGTAGTAACTTTGTGATGTTATTACTCTATTGAAAACTCCTGATTCCCCCAAACTAATACAAAGTACATTTGGTCACCAACAGGGACCTATTTAGTTTTTATCTTCACAAATGGTGTTTGAAAAAGGTTTTGTGTTTACCCATTTGTTGGTTGGTTAGTTACCAACATAACTCAAAAACTTGTAAATTAATTTTGATCAAACTGTGTAGGATAATTGAATATTATGAAACAAATAAATTATTCAAATTTGAATCTTTAAAGTGAAAATTGAGGGAAAATACTGTATGGGAATCTGTGACCATAGTCTTTTATTGGCTTTTCAAAGGTATGTACTGCACCTACTGCTGTTGTAGTTTTACTTGGCTCAGTTTGGAGGAATATGTGTCCAACACTTTGCTCCAAAGCATCTTGCTTCCTATAGTGTCTTCCACACACATGGTATGGCAGTGACTGTCCCTGTCACTACTTACTCTTCTTCCTTCAAACTGTGTTTCATCACAGTCTTCCTTTTTGTTTACATTATAGTCACATGTGGTGTTGTATGCACTTCATATTGACAATTGCCAAAGTATGAAACTATCCAAGAAGTAATGGGTAGAGTATTCAGAATCTCCAGAGTCAGCTTATTACTAACTTGGCACCTCTTACAGTTCCAATCCATCTATTGTAATTGGTTAGTTTCATGACACACTTCTTATTGGATGTGAATCGCCATATGATAAGGAGCCCATGCAAACTTTCACCAAAATTTAGTTGGAACTTTGAACCATTCTGGTGATTTGTTTTATTGGATAAACGGTTACTAAAGTACTATAAACATTAGATCATATTTGGGCCTGACTCACATGTGACTGTGTTGTACAGTGAACATTCTGCCCTTTTCCTTGAACTTCCTTGTGTTGTGATGCTCTAATCAGTCTAGTGCACAGCCATATGAGGACCTCTGATGCTGGTAAATTGGAGGCTACTTGTCTTGCTTCTCATTACTGTGCCAAGAGACAAACTACCTCAGGTGTTGTGTTTTATAGCTTGCCATAACCTTCACTGCATATAGGCATATGTGGTGACTTAACAAATTAGAAAGTCCACTGAACTCTCCAACCTGTGCCACAAAACAAGACCATCAAATTTGATACAGTGTACAGACACTCCATAAACTATAGTCAAAAGGGGGTCCAATGAGTTTTATATTTATTCATACAAAATTATATTTAATAATACTTTTTGGAGTGTGTGTACATGAAGATTTGTTTCTTGACACAGTTTAGTTCAATATGTGGCCACCAATTCCTCAACAGTATTGAAGTATTTGACTCCCTTAAAAGCTTGCCATAATCTTCCCTGGGAATTGAGTTATCCCTGGACAACTCCCCAGTTTCCTTCCCTCCCGCCTGATCTTTGCTTGGTGTCGTTCTGTTTGTGGCTGTCGCAATAGAAATTTTTATACTGTACTATTGGTTTTTGAATGATAGTTTTTAAGCAATTAATTATAAGCCAATCTACTAAAAGAACTAAAAATTTATCCTAATCACAGACATACATACATATATACATACATTTTACAAGAAAACAACAGCACCGTACATTTCTTGCTAAACTAACTTCATCTTGTTCAGGTTGACCTCTAGAAGTGTCATAAAGTTTTAGGTCACAGTTTAGTTAATGTTTTAAGCCCCAATTTCAGGACAAGGCTGGAATCATAGACGAGGCTTGAGACTGCTTTACATTCAGGAGCAATGATGATAACGATGATGATGATGATGATACCAGAGTAATGATGATGTGTGTGGAAGAAGAAGGACAATACCGCCACTCATTCAGTACCTCTATTTATTTTATAGGCTGACTGTCTTGTTTTCATACTTGAGTAGTAAAGCATTATTCAGCTGACTGAGTGAGGACGCCATATTTTGTGCTCAGTTAATAATTATGATCTGTCTCTAAAATGAGCTTTATATCCATGTCACCTACTCACTCACTCACTTACTTACTGTCTTTGGAATATTCACAGTCATATCAAAGTTTCATCAACACCATCTGTCTCAAGCTGATTCTCTGGGCCAGCTCATGTTCTTGTCCTAAGGAGGTAATACAATTTTAATACAATGGAGCATCATGCTTCCTCCAAAGTGTGCCAGGAAATTGGACCAGGTTAACAAGATTAATGGTTTTCTGTTGTTGCTTGGAGTTGTTTGGAGAAATCAGTTGCTCCAGATTTACCAACACTGTACTATCCCCTTAAGGCAATTTTAGGGAGGTATGAGATGCTGTTGACTGAGGTTAAGGATTCCTCCAAACTATGTCACAAAAGCAGACCAACTGAAATACTGTAAAGTAACTTTGCAGTTGTCTGCTTATTGTCACAGTTTTGGAGGAATTAGTTGCCTCTTGAAGGAATATTTGCTTGTTGGTGAACTGGAGCTCTACTGATTCCTCCAAGATATGCCACAAAACAGATCCCCATCCAGTCTATGTACAGAGGGGATCTGTTTCCTGGTGTAGTTTGGATGAATCGTCTGGCCTTCAAACCACCCACAAAAGATGACCTTCAGCCTCAGCCCACCAACGGCATCTTAGCCTCATTCCCAGCATGTATAACAAGATGTAGAAGCCACACCTCCCAAAGCATCATGGTATTACTGTACACTCAACAGTCCACAATTCTTAGTCCACCTGAGTCCAAGTCCGAGATCTGGAGCAGGTGGTGGTTTCTGGACGACAGCCCACCCAAAGCCTCCATTGGTTGCTGCAACTTCTCTGTCCCACTCTCACACACTCACACTTTTCAAAACTCTCACACACTCACACTTCTCTCACCACTCTCACACACTCACACTTCGCTCACCACTCTCACACACACTCACTTCTCTATCCTCTCTCACCTCTGTCACACACTCACACTTCTCTCACACACCACCTGCTTCAGATCTCGGACTTTGCCTCTCATGGGTTAGGGATTATGGACTGTGAGTGTTCCTACATTCCCTGCCATTATCCATCTCATTTTATCATTTATTTACATTTTATGATGATTTCTCCCTGTTGGAGCTTCAGTAATTTGGAGTTTGTAATTTACAGAACTTGTGTACAGTAGTAAGTTTTGTTTGTTTGTCTTTTTTATTATATAAACACCACTACTGTAATTATTTCTCTATTGTTCTGATAGATTGTATGATTGTAGGATACAGTACATTATATTACATAACTATTTTTTCATATTAGTATCTGTGTAGTTGGACTTGAAACATTCACTTGAGATTTTGTTAACATTGTTGTTGTTGTTGTTGTTGTTGTTAGTGTTTTAAGGGGAGATTCTCTTGTTAGCAAATTGGAAGGCTACTGATTTCCCCTAACTACAGTATACCAGAAAACAGATGCTCTCAATGGTACTAATAAGGGATCTGTTTCCTGGCATAGTTTGGAGGAATCAGTAGCCTTCCAATTTGAAAACAAAAATATCTGCCCTTAATGTAATGTTTAAAGACAGTCAAACTTAAGGAATAATACAGTGACATCATCTAGGTAATGAACATGTCTTTAGTACAGTACATTTCCTATTAACAAGAAATCAAAGTACTGAGTGTACCCATAACAACAACAACAACAACCTCAAACGGGTTCATCTGTTGTTGTTGTTGCATTAGAAGGCTACTGATTCCTCCAAAATCTATCAGGAAACAAACTGTCAGTATACAAGTGGGGAATCTGTTTTAGTCGCATAGTTTGGATGAACCATTAGCCCTCTGTTTAGCCAAGCAGAGACAACCCCCCATTGAACAAGCACAATAAGTGACAATGCCGGCTGCCCCCTCCCCCCTCCCCCTCAGCCCAACAGCAGCAGTCAGGGAAGGGTCGAGGTGCCAAGAGGAAGGTTCCCGAAACAACCAACAGCAGCAAGAAGGCCCGAGGAGACATGCCGGCACCCAAACTACACGGTTACCCTGTAGACCATCCCTTCAATAAGGACGGATACCGATACATCCTGGCCGAACCTGACCCACACGCACCATTCAGGTATACACACAGTCACACACACTTGGACTCACACACACACACATGCATGCACGCACGCACACACACTCTTTCACACACTCCGACACACACACATGTACTTCTTCACCCATCTTGAACATGAAGTGTCAATAATTATGGTTCTTTCTGTACATTTATTGTTACCCACAGAACAGTCCCAATTTCAGATAAAAATAGAACCTGATCCCCCCACACAAAAACCAAAACAGCAAAATAATACTGTACATATCAAGAACTTCATGTCTGACTGTCTCCCCTCCAGACAAGAGTTTGACGACAGCAACGACTGGGCTGGCAAACCAATCCCAGGGTGGCTGTACCGCGCCCTGAGTCCCGGTGCTGTGTTGTTGGCACTACATGACCGCGCCCCACAGCTACGTACCGCTGACGACCGCCTCGCTGTCACTGGGGACAAGGGATACTGCCTCATTAGGGCCACTCATGGTTGGTAGACCACACTTAACCTCCTGTTCCATTTCGGTGTTTTATTGTTGACAAATATTCATCGATTGTCCTGATATTCTGGTTGTGCTCTCATGGTACATTACAGTATCTTAGAGTTCTGTTATTGCTCTGTATCATAAGTAGTCAGTCAAGGCAAGAAATACAATGAAGTGAAATGAGGTATGTGTGTGGTCTCATGTTAACATATGTGAAGTACAGTAATGAGAAGTGAACAGTTTTGAGTCATGTCAATAGTGAAATAAAACAGGAAGTATATAAAAAAGGTAATGTGAGTCTAGGTAGTAAGTATAATAGAGTATACCGGTAGTGTATGAAGTGTGTGTTGTGTTGTTAGTTAGAGTTTCATATTGTGCCTTGGATCAGGACAGAATTATTGACCTCAAGTGTATAATAGAGTATAGTGGTGTAAAGTGTGTACTGTATTGTATTGTCAGGTGTGAGTAGAGGAAGGTAGTATTGGGAGTGTATAATAGAGTATAGTGGTGTACAGTGTGTTCTGTATTGTATTGTCAGGTGTGAGTAGAGGAAGGTGATATTGGGAGTGTATAATAGAGTATAGTGGTGTAAAGTGTGTTCTGTATTGTATTGTCAGGTGTGAGTAGAGGAAGGTGGTATTGGGAGTGTACTATTGAGGAACAACCTGAGGGATCACACACCAGGATTGGTTGGTGTCAACAGCTGGCCAACCTTCAGGCTCCCCTGGGATATGACAAGTTTGGCTACTCTTGGAGATCAAGGTGAGGTTAGGGTAATAATTAAAATACAGTTAGTTCATTATTATACTGTACCTCTTTAATATGTGTGAGGAGATATAGGTGAACATGAACAACTTTGTGTTTATGGTGTATTAACTAATGATGGTACATTAAACGTTCGTATTCTTTATTATGAAATACAGCATGTAAAAGAATGAACATATGTATTATTCTTGAAAATAGAATATGTAAACACTGTGTTATTGTGAGTGAAGAATTGCTGTCACTCTTGATGTCACCCACCACCAGGAAGGGGACAGTGTTTCATGAGTCAAGGGGGAAGCATTACTCTGACTCTGGCTTCAGTGAGGGGGACATCCTGGGTATTATGATTGACCTTCCAGAGAAGAATCCTGTCTCACAGTTTCCACCCACATACAAAGACAAGGTTGGTGGATTAATAAGTCACTGTATAAGCTTCTTGTCTACTGTAATTATTTCTCGCCCAAGTACAATAATTAAGTTAATGAAAAATTGAAAATTCTGTTCTGTGTTTTCACAAACTTTTGAATTATTTATATTTGGTATTAAAACAATCTTTCACATTAATAATTGTGTTAAAAAGACTGTATTAAATAGCACTGGAATTATTTAAATGTTTAACTAAGAAATATGCTGTGCAATGTTAACAAATTTCTTCTGATTTAGTTAGAGGGAGAAAATCTATGTTAAATTTTATTGACAATTTGCATAACGTTGTGTCACAATATAATCATCTGTGGTCATTTAGGATGGATGAGTTACACCACTTCCATTATTCATATTATTGATGAGTTGTATCATGTTTTGTCACAATATAATCATCCTGTATTCATATAGTTTTAATGAGTTACATCATTGTCTGTATTATTGATAAGTTGCATCATGTTCAATCACAAACTCACAATATAATCATGCTGTGTTCATGTAGTATTAATGATTTACACTACCATCATCTTGTGTGTTATTGCAGCCTCTGGTCAAGTTCCGTTCACACTTGTACTATGAAGACAAGGATGACGTCCCCGAGGCACTCAAGAATCTCAAACCACTCGAAGGAAGCAGGATTAAGTTCTTCAAGTCAGTTTGGCTCAACACTTTGTTATGGTGTTGTTTTCTGTTATTATTACCAGTGTACTGTATTAAATTAGCACTATCTACACTTATATTCTTCAATGTCTCAATATGTATAACAGTAAAATATAAATATGTGTCATATCAAGGGTGTATGGTACATATCCTAACACAACGCTACACCTTCCCCCCCATCTCTCTCTCTCCTCTCCACTCATTTCCCAACATTGCAGGAATGGGAAGGAATATGGGGAGGCCTTCACGGACATTTACGGTGGCACGTACTACCCCAGTGTCTCACTCTACCGCAACATCACCCTCTCCGTCAACTTTGGCCCTGACTTCAAACATCCTCCCAAATCTATGGACTTCAGAGGGGTGAGATCAGCGGCACATCTGTGTTTATTCATTCACATCTCTCATTACTCTTGTCTTTTGGCCCCTTAACATTAGTTCTGGTTTGTATCAAAATATAATATTAACACAGACAGGAAAGCCATATATATTTCAAAGTTTGTATCAAAATAAAATGTTAACTCAGATAGGAGAACCTTATATACTTCAAGTTTGTTTTAATGAATAATTATACAGGTGGCAGCACTTAATGAGTTCACAAACCTCACTGTTGCTACGACATTGATAGTCCATAAACAATAAGTACAGTAATTGTGTCTTAAGTTGAGCAAGTAGAAAGTGCAAGAAGAATTTGGTTGTATATGACAACATCTGGCAGCTCTTTGTAGTATAATCCCTCATATACTAATGAATGAATAACTGAGAATCCAAAGCCAATATAAGGTGGAACGTGATTGGCTGAACTTTGAGTGGTGGTGAAGATATTGCCATATACAGCCAGATTTTTCTTGCACTTTCTACTTGCTCAACTGTAAAGCCACAATCAAATATCCACCGACATTTTCCTTCCATCATAGTAAATATCTTGGTGATAAAGAAAAACACGTGTATGATTTTGCAGCACCTCATAATAATAATTGATGGGGTTGAGTTGACGTAAGGTGTTGTATGATTATATTTTAATATGAGACTGATTTATTAGCACGATGGAAGGAAAGTGTCTGTGGTTATTTGGTTGTGGCTGTACATTAGATTGCCTTTATTCCTCCAAAATATGCCAGGAAACAAGACCAGACGAACAAAAATAATGGTGGTGGCCTGTTGCTTGGAATAGTTGGTTGAGCGGAGTCAGTTGCTCCAGATTTACCAACACTACTCTACCCCCTTAAGATTACCAGTATCTGTATGATATTTGTGTCTTTCGCTCCATCTTAGGGGGAAGTGCAGTGTTGGTAAATCTGGAGTAACCGATTCCTCCAAACTATGCCAAGCAACAGAACACCATTATTTTTGTTCATCTGGTCCTGGCATACTTTGGAGGAATCAAGGCACACCAATGTAACAAAAGTGAAGTACCCCCTTAAGTTTTCTTCCATCTTTACTGTACTTTTGATTATTAGTTTTTCTACAGATTCCTATTTTTGTTACTAATTATACTCCTCCCCTCATCATCTCCTCCTCCTCCTGTTCATTTCCAGCCTTATGAGAGTCCAGCCAGGTCCATGAGTGCTAAAGTATTGCTCTTCTCTCCCTCTCCCTTCCCAGATGCATGAGCGGTGTGAGGAGTCCATGGTGGAGCGGACACTGGCAGACATGACTTACCTGGTTGAGAACGAGGGCAAATTAAGGCTCGACGTTTTTACCTGAACACAAACTTTAACAAATTATTAATATTATTATTATTATTATATGGTAGTTATTATTCTTATTATGTTTATTGTTATTATTATTATTATTTTTATTTTTATTTTTTATTTTTAATAATCTGTACAGGAAAGTGTATTGTCTGCAAATAGGAAGGCTACTGATTACTCCAAATTTTTAGTTGAAGTTGCAACACTGGCTTCATAAGATTTTAATGGGTGAATTGAAAGGCTACTGATTCCTCCTAACTATGCCAGGAAACAGACACCCTCAATGGTACTACTAATAGGGCATCTGTTTCATGACTGAGTTTGGAGGAATCCGAGACCTTCTAATTCACAAATCTCCCCTTTAAGACTACAGATAAAATCACTACAGCGTAATTAAAAAGCCTGAAGAGTTTGCAGTTTCTGTCCTGGACTTATTGTTTGACTGTTTTCTTGACTGAAAATTAGAAGTTTTAGCTGAAATATCACTTCCAGTCATTAGTATTTAATAAAGACATTTTGAACAATTACCAGTGATTCCTTGTATGTGTATTTCATCAATATTAATATCCCAATTACCATTTATCAAGGGATGGGGAGGTTCTAGCACCAGTGTAGGTCCCTCGGCAGGCAAGAGGTTCAGCTCCGAGGCTATTTGAACCTTTATTGGGGTCATTGTTAAGAGAGTGAGGTCCCCAACATACACTCTCCCCGTGTATCATTGGGTATACCAGGCTGACAACAACACCATCACATGAATGGTGGATGTTTGTATTTACTGTTGGTATTAAAGTTTTCAGTGTTTCTTTGTTGATATACAAAAATTATAATGAAGGTAATGTGTTGAATTGAGCCTGTAATGAAATCAGTTACTGGGAAACTACTTATTCCTTCAACAACTCTACACTGAGGGAGTCTTGTTTCATGGCCTCCCAAACATTATCATCATCATCCTTGCTGGCTAAGATAATAAACATTCTAGGCGTGGTGGTGGTGGAGGAGATGTTTTGTGTTGCCTCATCACATTAATTATGGTCAGGAATACCATCACCACCCCTACTACTCCCCACCACTATCACAACCACCATCCCCACCACCATTACCCCCACCCACAGCCCCAATCACCACCACTACCCCCACCCATAGCCCCACCACCACCACCACTACCCCCACCCACAGCCCCACCACCACTACCCCCACCCACAGCCCCAATCACCACTACTACGACCACCCACAGCCCCCACCACCACCACCACTACCCCCACCCACAGCCCCCACCATCACCACCACTACTAACCCCAGCCTCACTACCATCACCATCACCACCCCTACTCCCACTCCTACTACTCCCCACCACCATCCCCACAACCACTACCCCCACCCACAGCCACCACCACCACCACCACTATTACCCCCACCCACAGCCACCACCACCACTATTACCCCCACCCACAGCCACCACCACCACTATTACCCCCACCCACAGCCACCACCACCACCACCACCACTATTACCCCCACCCACAACCACCACCACCACTACCACTATTACCCCCACCCACAGCCACCACCACCACCACCACTATTACCCCCACCCACAGCCACCACCACCACCACCACTACCACTATTACCCCCACCCACAGCCACCACCACCACCACCACTATTACCCACAGCCCCCACCACTACTACTACCCCCAACCATCACCACCACCCTTACCACCCCTTTTGTTTACTAATATCTGAATCTTTTACCCTGTGTACAGTCATGGCCAAGCTGTCTATATATACACTCTCTTTTCTTCTTACCCTTTCACTGTTTTATAATTTTTTTTAATAATGAAAGGTGAGGACTAAAATATGTAAGATGGATCCCCTTCATTAATGTCCTCACAGAGTTGAGAGATTTATAGTGCCGTGTTGATGCAAATATTATACTGTACAGCCACAATCAAATATCCACCGACACTTTCCTTCCATCGTAGTAAATATCTTGGTAATGAAGAACAACACGTATATGATTTTGCAGCACCTCGTAATAATAAAAGAGGGATTTGAAATTACGTAAGGTGTTGTATGATTATATTTTGATATGATACTGATTTATTTGCACAATGGAAGGAAAGTGTCGGTGGTTATTTGATTGTGGCTGTACATGTAGTTGAAGGAAGGTCATTATAAATCATTATATATATATATAAAGGGGATTGGTAGAAAGAGAAACTAATGTACTGGACAAATAGTTAGATGCAATAAACTCCTTCAAGTGTCCAAGATATTTACGGCTCATAGTGAAGTATAAACGAGGCGACGGGTATAATTTATAAGGGACCCTGAGATGTAGTCAGAAAATTAGAGATAAATGAGTCCTTCAAATATTGCCAAGAAACACACACCAACATGGAAAAAAGTTTGTTTCATGGCAAGGTCAGGAGGAATCGGAAGCCTCCAATTTTCATACACGATCTCAGGGTCCATAAGGGGGTGCGGGAGTAAGGGACAGACTTGGGGGGGGTTGTGGGGGGTGCGGGAATAGGGTGACAGGCTTGGAGTGGGTAGAAAGCCTGTCCCCTATTCCTGCACCCCTCAAACCCCCCCCCCTCCAAGCCTGTCCCCCTACTCCCGCACCCCACAAAACCCCCCCAAGCCTGTCCCCCTACTCCCTAAACCCCCCCTCAAGCCTTTCACCCTACTCCTGCACCACCCAAAACCCCCCCCAAGCCTGTCCCCCTATTCCCGAACCCCCCCCAAGCCTGTCCCCCTATTCCCGCACCACCCAAACCCCCCCCCCCAAACCTGTCCCCCCTATTCCCGCACCCCCTTAAAGAAGACACCTACTTGGGCCCCTGGATGATGTAGAGCAAGATCTTGACACAAAAGCCATCCACTGTGAATGTTGTGCCAGAAAGTGTGGCTATTAATACTCAATGTAAACTATGGTGTAAACAGAGGAAGGTGATGTGTATAGAAGGTGGTGTGTACAGAAGGTGGTGTGTATAGAAGGCGATGTGTATAGAAGGTGGTGTGTACAGAAGGTGGTGTGTATAGACGGTGGTGTGTACAGAAGGTGGTGTGTACAGAAGGTGGTGTGTACAGAAGGTGGTGTGTATAGACGGTGGTGTGTACAGAAGGTGGTGTGTACAGAGAGATGGGTAATGGGTACAGAAGGGGGTGTAGTGTGGTATGGGTGGTACATGTACAGAATAAAGTAGTATATGTGAATGGGGTAAAATATATTATGGTAATGTGGTGTAAGGAAAGAAGAGAATGGATGAAGGAAGAAAGAAGAAATAGGAGGAGGGAAGAAGAAATAAGAGGAGGAAAGAAGAAATAAGAGGAGGAAAGAAGAAAGACGAGGAGGAAAGAAGAAATAAGAGGAGGAAAGAAGAAATAAGAGGAGGAAAGAAGAAAGACGAGGAGGGAAGAAGAAATAGAAGGAGGGAAGAGGAAATAAGAGAATGGATGAGTGAGGGAAGAGGGTAAAGTGGAGGGGAAAGGATATGTTGAGGTTTAAATGTGCAAAAAATTGGTGTCGTGTAATGTGTATGAGGGTGATAGAATGAGTTTACCATCCCTCCTCTCAATGTCCCTTTATCTCTCATGCTACTACAAGGTCTGCCAGGCTTTGAGCAGTCGTCTTTCTTCCACTTCAAATTTTTACGTGGCGGGAAGGGGGGGAGTGGGGGTGTTCCTTTGGGTGAATTGAAGGACTACTGATTCCTCCAAACTATGCCACGAGAGATTTCCTCACTGTGGATGGTATTTCGTTGCAGTGTGTGTGTGTGTGTGTGTGTCCTGAGATAAACTGGGAGAGGAGGAGGAGCTAGAAGGAGAGTTGATAAATAATGAAGGAGGAAGAGAAAGAACGAGAGAAGAAGGAAAATTAAAAGAAGGGAGTAGAGGAGGAGGTGGAAGAGAAGAAGCTAAAGAAGAAAGAGGAAGGGAAACAGAACGGGGAGGAAGAGGAGTAGGAGACTGGGTGGTGCAAAAAATGTGACACATGTGGACGTATTTTTAGACCCAGACCCACAGTGGTATTTTACATGAGGCTGCCAAAGGTCGCTTCTCTTAGTTAGGTTGGGTTGGGTTGGTATGGGTGGTAGGTGGATTTGGTTTGGGTAGGGTGGTAGGTGAGTTTGGTTAGGTTGGGTGGGGTGGTAGGTGAGTTAGGTTGGGTTGGGTGGGGTGGTAGGTGAGTTAGGTTGGGTTGGGTTGGGTAGTGAGTGAGTTAGGTTAGGTTGGGTTGGGTGGTAGGTGAGTTAGGATAGGTTGGGTTGGGTGGTAGCTGAGTTAGGATAGGTTGGGTTGGTTGGTAAATTGGTAGGAAAGTTGGTTGGATGATTATTAAGTTGGTAGATTGGCTGGGTGGGATGGTTTGCTGTGTGTGTGTCAAGGTAAGATGATGGATACACAAGTCGTTACATAATTATTTTGTTTGTCTGGATTGCTTACTAAGGTCACACTCATCATCACCACCAGATAACACCATACGTACAGTTTTGAACACATAAAACAGACACACTACAAACAGGCCCCTTATCAAGCATATTAGAATAGTACGAGTCGCCTCTACAAACACACACACACACAAAACATCTCATCTAACCTTATGCTCAATGAGGGGCCGTGTTTCAGGTGTGTGTGTGTGTTTGTGTTTCATATGACCACAACTGTACACACAAATCAAGGGTCGAGCATAAACAAATCACCAAGAGAAATAATCACCTTCGTATACCAATGAAGGGTTCTGCTCTCACACACACACACACACACACCTCCTGTTTACATACAGCATCTGAGAGAGGGGCAGTGTTTCCCCTTCATCTGTTCGGAACTGTCTGTATGTCAGCCAATGATAACTTAGTATGTATGTATGTGTGTAGCCTACTATTGGCCACAAGAATTCGTACACACACGCTGTTGTTTCCGAGGGTTTACAACATAGAAGAAAATTAAAGACTACGTAACTGCAATACAACATTAGTATATAATATTAGGTTTATTGTTCTGCAAATCACCAATCGAGTCACTTGTTGGTAGTCCATTCATTGCAATTCTTCCAGAATAATGAATAACCTCTCTTTCCATATAGTCTGTGTAAGAATTTCTGTGGCCAAACCGTACGTATGTATAATTTGTGATCTATAATAATACCTACATAAGCTATAATGATTAACAGACACACGCTATGAGCTTTCAGAAGTTTATTATTTACATATTACATTGAGAAGTCAGTGGCTCAAAAAAGTAATTATAGTATGATAACAAAAGAACGAGTACACTTATATATTATTGTGGTACATCTCTCTAAAGTATAGTAAGAATTATTTTGTATATACCTCATTATATAGCATACATATCTCTCTCTCTCTCTCTCTCTCTCTCTCTCTCTCTCTCTCTCTCTCTCATAACTTCTATATACCTCATTATATAGCATACATCTCTCTCTCTCTCTCTCTCTCTCTCTCTCTCTCTCATAACTTCTATATACAGTATCTCATTATATAGCATCCATCTCTCTCTCTCTCTCTCTCACTCTCTCTCTCTCTCATAACTTCTATATACCTCATTATATAGCATCCATCTCTCTCTCTCTCTCTCTCTCTCTCTCTCTCTCTCTCTCCAATAACTTCTTTACATTAAGGGAAGGAGCATTTAATCTGTTATGAGCAAATTGAAGGGCTATTGATTCCTCCAAACCATGCCAAGAAACACACACCATAACTCGATACACAAAGTAGCTAGAGAATTTGTTTTGTAGCATAGTTTTGAAGGAATCATTAGCCTCACCAATTCACCCAGCCTCCCTAATTACAGTCGAGTTAATTAGTGATATTTCCAGTCACCTATTAAAGTAAAAATGGACCGTGTGATGTGGTCAGAAAATTGGAGATACATGATCACTCCTTCAAACAACACCACCCATATGGAAGGAGCTTATTTTGTTGTTTCGTGGCTTTGGTGAGGAGGAATCAGAAGAAGCCTCTAATTTTCATACAAGATCACAGCAGGGTCCTTAATTAACATTGTAGCTTCGTATACTCCATGTACAGAACAATCTATTATTCTCTGTGTTAACCTGTGAATGCTGCTGTCCTCGGAAAGTAATTTTTCACACTCAAAGAAATCTTCACAGTATTTATTTATTTATTTATTTTCATAGTAGGAACAAATCTCCAGCACAAGTTAAAAAAAGAAAATAAAAAAAGAAAATGTTCTATTCATTATCAGTTTTTTTGTTTACAGTCTCACCTATTCCGTTTTTCAATACTCTTTTTTTTTCAGACATACGTTTAAATATATAATCTTGATAACCATGCGTATACTGTAGGTAAAAAAAAAAAAAATTGTATGTAAGGATAAGCGTTGACACTGTTTCACTAATGTGTCAAATGATTCGAAACTTCATCAAGACCTGGATACAAATTTTGGATTGCGAGTGAACTGTAGTATAGTTTTCCCAGGTTATTTTTCCAGCATTGGTTCAACAGAAGATTGGTGTTGTATAATGTTGGGTGCAAATCTTTGTTATCATGTTGGCACCTACTTTATCATAATGTAATAAGAGTATTGTTTATACTCGGTGGGTTGGGTTGGGTTTGGTTTAGTTATTGTGGTTTAACGCCTGTTCGACTTTGTTGTGGGTATTGATTAAGGCTATATAGTAATTGTAGAGTGATAAGTGTGTGTGTGTTGTGTTGTGTTGTGTTTGAGTGTTGTGTGGTGTCTGAGTGTGTGTGTGTTGTGTTGTGTGGTATATGAGTGTCGTGTGTGTTGTGTATGTGAGTGTGTGTTGTGTTGTGTTGTGTTGTGTATGTGAGTGTGTGTTGTGTTGTATGGTGTCTGAGTGTTGTGTTGTGTTGTGTATGTGAGTGTGTGTTGTGTTGTATGGTGTCTGAGTGTTGTTTTGTGTTGTGTATGTGAGTGTGTGTTGTGTTGTGTATGTGAGTGTGTGTTGTGTTGTATGGTGTCTGAGTGTTGTTTTGTGTTGTGTATGTGAGTGTGTGTTGTGTTGTGTATGTGAGTGTTGTGTGGGATTGTGAACACGAGGGTAACAAACATACAGACAGACAGCCTGCCGTTGGTTTGTTGTCACTAAAATACTCCAAACTCTGCCACAATACACATCGCCACTCGTATACTGAGGTACTAGTTTGTTTACTGGCACTGTCTGGAGGAATCATAGGCGTTTCAGTTCACACACAACAGCAACGGTGATCATTATACCCCTGGCAACATATCCACATCAAAATTATTAACAGATAAATAATAACTCATCGGGTCCATATAATGTGTGTGTGTTTATTTTTTTCTATGATCATGATGACACTAACACATTAGCTCCGGGTCTGAAGGTCCATGTGTATATATAAAAAAAAGACACTCACAAATAGACCACACACACACACACACACATTATCGTCGACGTACGGACTTGCGGACAGACCTGGAGCGATGAATGGTTGGTTGAGGCGGAGGTGGTCTGATCTCAGGTGGGTAATATTCCTCGTCATGGTACAGTCCCAGCCTCAGTCCACACATGAAGAGCTTTTCACGAATCTCCTGTTTGAGTGCCCGGAGCTTGAGTAAAATCTCCTCCTTCATTAACGTGTAACACATAGCAATGAGTCCCATACCAATGAGAAGGTACATGAAGTTAATGATGAGTTTAGTGTTACTGTCTTCCGTCTGTGTCTGTCCACCCTGACCTATACCGGGTACCAAGTCACCGATACCAATTTTAGCCAGGGATGTGAAGGAGAAGTACCACGAGTCTATGTAGGACCAGTTCTCCCACTCTGCAAACATGATGGTACCCATAATGATGTAAATAATCATTACCCACATGCACGCTGTGTACGGTACAATGATAGTTTCTCCTTCCATCTCCCGTTCTCCATCCTCCAAGTCTTCACCATCATCCAGCCTGGCCTTGCCGCGGCTGAAGCATCGGTACATAATACGATACAGGAACTTGAATGTCTTTGCAAACACACGTCCCATATTCATGAAGTAAACAATGTAGAGTGGAATACCAATAATGGCGTACATAATGGTAGCTGCCTTCCCCCATGGTGTCTGTGGTGTCATGTGTCCATAACCTATCATAGAGAACACACTCAGGCAGAACATGAGGGCTGCAGGGAAGTTCCAGACCTCTGTTTGGGAGAGTCCATCGTAATTCTCATTCTTGACTTTTTCCACAATGGATTTCTGGAACTGGTATAGAGTCCTGTTGATGTCCACCTGCCACTGTGACTCGTTGAGGATGTTGAGTTTGACTGTGTGTTCCCAGAGAGCCATGATGGTTTCTTGGTGGATTTGTTTGGTGAGGTTGACATTGTCATTGTCAACATTACCCTCAATGAACTGGAAGAGACAGGCTCCAAGGATGGCATAGGACACCAAGAGACCACCTACACCCACTTGAGTACACATAAAGGACACAAACTTCCTGCAGCAGTCCTTACACTTGGCTCGTGACCCTTGTGAAGATGACGACGACGTTCCGTATGACCTCTGTGACACCACACCATATGACCTCTGGGATACGACGCCGTGGGAGCGCTGCGACGCCCTCCCACGCTCCACCACCATCCTGCCGGCGACGTCGAGGGTGCGAGAGGGAGAGAGGGCGTTGAGGTTCTGTCTAAATCCACCCACTCACTCACTTACATCCGCCTGGACCCTCTCAGTGCCCTCTCAAGCCTTACCACTCCTCAAAACCAACAGTTCTGTCACTGCTTGAAAGACCACATGTTCACCTTCACCATACAGCTGCCACCTCACCACCATCCCCTCGTCCCACTCCATCACTTCACACTCAGCTACAGTACATTTCCTTTACTTTATAATTATCTCGTTTTGTCATCACACAAGGTACAATTTTCCACCTCTAATATTTTCATACAACTTTTTATGTTTACTGTTTTTTTTTTTTTTTTTTTTCAGGAGGATGTCTTTTTGTATTTTGCATTAATTAGTGTGATCATTTTTTTTCAATTTGTTATTTTATTTACATTTCATGTTTTCTTGCTAAACTTATTTACATATTTTCTCAGCTTATCTAATTCTGTCTTTCAACTATTTCTTAGTCACTATGGTATTCAATCACTCACTGTGTTGTTTGCATTACCGTCTGTCATTGCGTTGTTTTTGTTTTCAAGTGTTTTTGGCGTTTTACAACCTGCCATACAGGGTCTGACTGTTGGGAAAGATCAAATGAAGGAGTCAGTGAGTGAGGGTGTGAATGAACGAATAACCAAGTGTGTGAGTGAGTTTCATTGGGGCCTCTCTGTACTTAGGATGGAACTCACTCATGGCACACAAGCGTCATTTTTTACTCTTATTTCCTCCTCACGAACGTTGGCGCTCACCATTACTACTACCACTCACAGCCACCAACCTCCTCCCACCCTTGGCTCACCCATGTAT
The DNA here is from genome assembly GCA_033782935.1 of Petrolisthes cinctipes. Lineage (NCBI taxonomy): Eukaryota > Metazoa > Arthropoda > Malacostraca > Decapoda > Porcellanidae > Petrolisthes > Petrolisthes cinctipes. The sequence goes on along the minus strand of JAWQEG010002906.1, from coordinate 86,039 downwards.
ACACTCTCACGCCCACTACACTTTCACCTTCACCCGTGTTGCCTGTGTTTGTGTGTGTGTGTGTCAGGGCAGCTAACTAGAACATGAGACACAGCTGATGGGACACACACATTGACGGTACAGCTGGTTGTGTACGTATATATGTTGCCGAAGTTGTGTACGTACGAATCAAACGTGTACATGAGCCGAGGAGGGGCAGCACGGAAGGAAGGAGTAGCTAGCTGGGTATACCGTACAGTACGTGGGGCGATGGGAGCTTAGTTGTGGCACGTAAGAACCAGGTGAGGAGAGGGACGTGGTGATAGTTGACTGTGTACGATTGAGGGGGTCGAGTTAATTAAGGTACATGTGAAGAAGATGAGCACGAGGGACGAGGTGGTTAGTTGGTTGGTTGGTTGGTTCTATACTACTGCGAGGTGGTTGACTGTGTATGAGTGAGGGAACCATGGAGTTGTGGTTTCTTGTTTACGGTTGAGGGGGTCGAGTTGTGGTTTCTTGTTTACGGTTGAGGGGGTCGAGTTGTGGTTTCTTGTTTACGGTTGAGGGGGTCGAGTTGTGGTTTCTTGTTTACGGTTGAGGGGGTCGAGTTGTAGTATCTTGTGTATGGTTGAGGGGGGTCGAGTTGTAGTTACTTGTTTACCATTGAGGGGGTCGAGTTGTAGTTTCTGGTGTAAGGCTAAAGGGGTCGAGTTGTGGTTTGATGTGTACGGATGAAGCGGATCGAGTTGTGGTTTCTTGTGTACACTTGAGGGGGTCGAGTTGTAGTTTCTTGTATAGGGCCGAGGGGGTCAAGTTTTGCTTCGTTATTTATGGCTGTGGTGGCCAAGTTGTGAATGACTGTGTACTACTGAGGGGGTCGGGTTTGGGTCACACAGCACTTGAGTACATCCAGGGGGCAGCAGACGCCACCAAAACAGCAACAACAACAACAACAGATATTGAAAAGGTGTGTGTGTGTAAGTACGTCCACACCCGAAGCAAAGCTAAACAGCACTGCGTCCCCCATGCCCTGCCTACCCTGCCCTGCCCTGCCCTGCCTTGCCCTGCCCTGCCCTACAACCCTGGACCCACCCACCCTCACCTTGCTCTGCCATATCTGTGTTCCCACATGATCTACCCCCTCCCTACTCCCACCATCCACCCCATTCCTCTCCTCTCTTCCTCCTGCCCTACACCGCTCCTTCCCTTCCTCTCTCTTTACTTCCCTCCCTCCCAACCAACCCTAGACTCTCTTCCTCCACGTTTCCCTTCCCTCCAACGTCATTTTCCCTCCCTCGTTTTCTTGTTAGACCTTCACCGCCCTTCCTCCTCCTCTTTCATCTTTCCTTTCCACTCCCTTTAGCTCCTCTTCCCCACCCTTCCTTCCCTTTTCCCTGCCTTTCACCCGTCCTCCACATCCTTCCCTTCTTCTTCTTCTTCTTCTACATTTTACCTCCTTTCATTCATAAACGAAAAACATTTCCCCTCTCCCTCATTTATTCATCTTCTTTACACCTTTTTCCTCGCCTTCTTTTCACCACCAATCCACAACCTCTCTCTCTCTCTCTCTCTCTCTCTCTCTCTCTCTCTCTCTCTCTCACACCTAAGCCTCTTCAAAGAGTCTGGCAGGGTACCAAGCCTTCTCAAGCTCCTGCCAACCTCACTCATACACTGCTTCACACCCTGCCCTGCCCTGCCCTGCCCTGTCTTGCTCTGTTTTACTCTTTCCTGTCCCGCCCCGCCCCGCTTCAGTTGGAGAGAAATGGGTAACATATGAGAAAGTAGAGCCGATGTATTTTCATTGCTTTGAGGCTGTGTTATGATTGGTCTGAGTTCAATTTATTCAGAGTTAAAATCTTCATCAACTTGACATAATGGTTAATTAAGGAACAACACCGTCAATAGAACCTCCACCTTGTATAGTAATGGGTTCATATGTTCTCAAAATACACACACATGTCTTCAAATATTTCACTTAATTATATTAGATTCATCAGTGGTAATTGCCGAAGGTGATGTATAGCATAACAATGTAACGGTAATGAAACAAAGAATATCCCACAATATTTACTTTATTTGGGGAAAAAATATTTGTTAGACATGTAATGATAGTTTCAGTACACCTGACATTGAAAAAACAGAGTTAGTAATTACGTAGAAATTTTAATATTTGATGTACAATATTTGTACTAAGTTTGTTGTCAGAAATATAGATATATTTGTACAGCTGGTCACACTCCCGCGAGGCCCACTCAGCGTTGTCAACGTTGGCCGAGATATTAACTCCGAAACGCCAGTAGTGAACTCTGCTGGCTCGAACCATTCACTGGTGGGAGGGAGAAGTATGGAGGGATTTGAGGAGGGTAGGGGGGGTGCCTATACAAGAGAGGTGAGAAATTATTCTTGGGGAGGTGAAAAATGAGTGGAAGCTTTAATAAAAGTACGTAAATACACCTGGTTATCAATTATTTATATACTGACATTCGTATCAATTATGAACATCATTAAAAATAAGTTTAACTTTTTAATATTATGATGTAACACAAGAACAACTGAGGTAACATTATTGCATACTTTATTCGTATTGTATTCAATAGTTATTATCAAGCACTAACAGTTGTGATATACTTACACAATAACTGAATAAGAATTATGAACCAGAATGTTCTTTATTAAATGAAGCAAATGGGAATACCTTCATATAACATGTGGCAAGTGTTGATACCACTAACACACTTCCATTTCCTCCGCAGCTACCAAACAGTTTAGAAACGGAGTGTCATATATCAATCCTCGCTTTGTCCCTTACGTGCTAGCAGCCTTGTAATATTCTGAATACTCTTTATATTGCCTATTGTACTGAAGTATTGGTATTTTACTATGAATTCCTTCGTATGTCATTTGTCTCTTGGTAGCAAAAATTATTATTTGCTCTGCATCTCTCTTCTCTGTCTGTATCTCTCTTCTCTTTGTACATTATATATATATATATATATATATATATATATATATATATATATATATATATATATATATATATATATATATATATATATATATATATATATAAGCCAGTATACACACACATAACATAATAATGTTCATGACAGAGGTTCTATTGGTTATTAGTTCAAGAGAAGTAATGTTTATAATTATTTAAACATTGTAATAGTTCCATCAAGTAATACATGGGATGAACAGTTAAGGTTTCATCGGACATGTTAATAAAGAAGCTGGCAACTATTTTCAGAATTTCTTAAAATTAAACTTTATTGAATTCGAGTTAAGGTCTGAAATCCTTTCATACAACACCTTCCCAATACTCACACCGTTGTATTTGATGCCATATTGGTCTTTACTGTCTACTGCTATAAGGTTGATATTAGTGTGACTTTCCATATACACTCTACCAATACTCACACCATTGTATTTGATGCCATATTAGTCTTTACTGTCTTCTGCTACAAGGTTGATATTAGTGTGAATTTCCATATACCCCTTGCCTCGTTAACTGACTGACTGCACCACCTTACACATCTTCAAGTCATCAGGACTGCCAACATGTTGGAGAGGGAATGATTTCCACACTCAGTCATCAATACCCTTACCAGTTTAGTGGTTGTCAACCAACTCATAATCCTCTTCGAGTATCAAAACTAATGTGGGCTAACGAGATTAGAGTCAACGTCAATCTCTAATTAATGCAAAAAAAAAAAAAAAAAAAAAAAAGAATACAGTTGACAAGCCTGTGGGTGCCAGACGCATCTCCCTGGCCTCTGCTCACTTGTATTATCTGCCAAAATAAACATTTTAGCCACCTAGAAACAGATGAAATACCGAGGGATTCATAGTAAATTACCAAACACTACGTGTTCACTATATTCAATACAACTGGCTATTATTAAAAGTATTCAGAATATTACAAGGTTGCTATCACGTGAGGGATAATGAGAGCCTTGATATATGACACTCCGTTTCTCAACTATTAGGTAGATACGGGGGAAATGGAAGTGTGTTAGTGGTATCAACACTTGCCACATGTTATATGAAGGTATTCCCATTTGCTTCATTTAATAAAGAACATTCTGGTTCATAATTCTTATTCAGTTATTGTGTAAGTATATCACAACTGTTAGTGCTTGATAATAACTATTGAATACAATACGAATAAAGTATGCAATAATGTTACCTCAGTTGTTCTTGTGTTACATCATAATATTAAAAAGTTAAACTTATTTTTAATGATGTTCATAATTGATACGAATGTCAGTATATAAATAATTGATAACCAGGTGTATTTACGTACTTTTATTAAAGCTTCCACTCATTTTTCACCTCCCAAGAATAATTTCTCACCTCTCTTGTATAGGCACCCCCCCTACCCTCCTCAAATCCCTCCATACTTCTCCCTCCCACCAGTGAATGGTTCGAGCCAGCAGAGTTCACTACTAGTGTTTCGGAGTTAATATCTCGGCCAACGTTGACAACGCTGGGTGGGCCTCGCGGGAGTGTGACCAGCTGTACAGACCAGTGCTGTAAAATGGAAAATATGGAGCAAGTGATTCCTCCAAACTATTCCAAGCAACACACACACAGACAGACACACACACAGACAGACAGACACACAGACAGACAGACACACAGGCAGACAGACACACAGACAGACACACACACAGATACACACACAGACAGACACACACACAGACAGACACAGACACACAGACACACACACAGACAGACACACACACAGACAGACAGACAGACCACATTATTTTTGTTCATCTGGTCCCAACTGTTTCGTGACATACTTTGGAGGAAACAGTAGCACTCTATAATTCACCAACAAGAGAATCTTATCTAAAGGGTTAGTTATATAGCACATTGTTTTGGGTGGTAAATCTGGAGCAAATGATTCCTCCAAACTATTCCAGGCAACAGGATACCATTATTTGTGTTCATCTGGGTGTGTTTCGTGACATACTTTGGAGGAATCAGTAGTCCTCTATTTCACCAACAAGAGAATCTCATCTAAACAATAATATTAACAATAAAGTGATGAGAGTGGAAGTGGAGGAGACTGTGTTTGTATATATGTGTATGTATGTATATATGTATGTATATGTTGGTAGCCATGGCAGTGTGTATGTGTGTATGTATGTATGTATGTATGTATGTATGTATATATATGTTGGTAGCCATGGCAGTGTGTATTTGTATGTGTGTATGTATGTATGTATGTATGTATATGTTGGTAGCCATGGCAGTTCATTGTGTGTGGAAGGTAGTGGTGTACTCGTATGTGTGTGTATGTGTGTATGTGAGTGTGTTATATTAAATTATCAAAGCGCCTATCACACTGGACTGTTTTTACGTGGACATGACGTATTTGTGAACAAGGTACTACGTAATGTACAGTCGGCGGCAGAAGTCCTGTCGCCTCACCTGCTTCACACACACATGCAGTGTTCATGGACTCGATAAATACGCACTTTATCTACACCTAATAATCTCGAGTCTATGAACATCGCGTGCCTCGGTGAAGCAAGTGAGGCGACAGGACTTTTGCCGCCGACTGTACAGTCATGGGTGATAGTGGTGGACCAGGGTCCAAGGAGTGTTGGAGAGCAACTAGACACAGTTCGAACAAGTGAATTTTCCACACCATTCTTGACGTTGAGAGAGGTTTAGAAGATTCACTTTTTTCGAACTCTGTTCAGTTGCTCTCCAACACTCCTTGGACCCTGGTCCACCACTATCACCCATGACTGTACATGGTGTGTGTGTGTGATTGAACGCCGACGCTACGAGGTTATAAATGTACACCAAAACTGTACACTACAGACGGAAATAGAGCCCAGTGTGATAGCGCCTTAAGGGGATTGTGATGTAGTCACAAAATTGGAGGTAAACGAGTCCTTCAAATATTGCCACCAAACACCACCTATATGGAATAACTGTGTTTCGTGGCATGGTCAGGAGGAATCAGTAAGAAGTCACCAATTCTCATACATGATAATAGGTTCCTTAACTCTGGCAAAACATGACTGATTTTGGACACACACACACGTACACACACACACACACACACACATACACATTCCCTGAGGGCGGGAAGTGATGTTGCCTCACAGACCAAGGTGCACACATCCGGAAACACTCCACCTACTCCACCTCCACTACACACACACACACACACACACACCACACACATGATATACACGACACAACACACACACAACACAACACACACACACACAACACACACATGATATACACGACACAACACACACACACACAACACAACACAACACAACACACACAACACAACACAACACACACACAACACAACACACACACACACACAACACAAACATATATATATATCAAGTGCTAACATACTGGAGAGAGAGACAGAGAGAGAGAGAGACAGAGAGAGAGAGAGACAGACACAGACAGACAGACAGACAAACATTGACATTCTTCCAAACTTTACCCCTTCGATCTTGCATGTCGGTTGTTACTTAGCTGTGTGTGTGTGTGTGTGTGTGTGTACATGATTATATAACTCTGTGTCCCAGTGTGTGTGTGTGTGTGTACATGATTATATAACTCTGTGTCCCAGTGTGTGTGTATGTGTGTGTGTGTGTGTGTATGTATGTATGTGTGTGTGTGTGTGTCGTGTCGTGTATATGTGTGTGTGTGTGTGTGTTCGTAATTACACCCCACCAGTCAGCCAGAGTTCCACATCGACACACACACTACACACACACAAGACACACACACACACACACACACACACAATGACCCACTTACACCATCACCATTAACCGATTCTACATATTTGGTCAACCTGTGTGTGTGAGTGTGTGAATTAATAATTATATATTGATCAATAGTGTTTGGGTGTACAGTTAGACTCAATAATCGTGTAACAACTTGGAACAAAATGACCTAAAAAAACTCTAGCCGTTATTATTACATACATACAGAGAGAGAGAGACGTGACACAAACTTTGTACCTCGACTGTACACCACACAACACTTACATAAACAATTCTTCATCACAGCTAACGTTATGGAGGCTTCTGATTCCCCCAAAGTACTACAAGTATCTTATCCATCAACTTATATATTTTATCACCTTTTCTAAGGATTATCAAAATAATGATGATTAAAATATAATAATTCTTCATGGATACAGTAAACTTAAAAAAAAAAAAAAAAAAAAAAATATATATATATATATATATATATATATATATATATATATATATATATATATATATATATATATATATATATATATATATATATATATATATATATATATATATATATATTGTTATCTTACACTTCAAAAGACAATAAAATAATCTTGTATATTGTGATTCATGTTTAATACAGGTTCAACTATCATAATCAGACTCTAAACAACAAATTTCTTCATGAATATAAAATAATACTGTTCTTTAATAGAGTGTTAAAATGTTACCAACATCAACCAACACCTGTCACACACCGATCAATATTTACAATGTTATTTACGGACCACTGTATAAATACTAAGTGGTTGTCAAGTTCTAATTTTAGTTGTTTTGTTGTTCTCATCGTTGTATTTGGGAGATAGAATGATAATAAACAATGATAATAATACGGAATGATACTATATGGTTGGGATACTAGAGAAAATAATAAACAATACAGAAAACACAACTGAATTCTCCTTCTGGTGGGGAAAAACAAAAATGCATCGTTGAACACTCATTTGACTTTCCCGCCAAAAATAATCATAATAACTGAACACTCATTTGACTTTCCCGCCAAAAATGATCTTAATAACTGAACACTCATTTGACTTTCCCGCCAAAAATAATCATAATAACTGAACACTCATTTGACTTTCCGGCCAAAAATAATCATAATAATTTTCCCGCCAAACTCATTGCATCTTAAGTAGACCAAGAGGCGCCGTAGAATAACAGCAAACAGTGGTAATGAGTAATATGACACGAGTGTTCAGTTGCGGAGGAGGAAAACCAAAGTGGGGCCAAGGATGAGGAGGAGATTACTAACGAGGCTGTTGGTAGCACCGTTACAAAGGTTACCCTCACAACACTCGATATTCACAGAGTTCATGTCGCTCTGAGTCACATCTGTAAACAAAAGGAATTTAATATTATTAATGGTTATAAATAATAGGTTCATAATAATAGGTTTATAATACTATGTTCGTAATAGTAAATAGTAATAGTTTGTAAAAATTAATAATAATAGTTCATAATAATAAGTAATAATAGTTCGTAATAATAAATAATAATAGTTGGTAATAGTAGTAGTTGTTCTCCCGGGGCAAAATGGCCTCCTGCCCTACAGACCCCCGGTACGCTCTGGTCGCAGTGAAAAAGCAACTTAAAACAAAAGAGTGAATGGTTTTGTTATTCTATTTGTATGAGCTGTGATTATGATTTTGAATCAGTGCCGGTTCCTAGTTCTCGCCATGAATGAATAAATGCTTGTGAACTATATTCTAAGTTAAGAATGAAGTTTGCTTTTGTGAATACGGGCCCAGAGCTTACTGGACCAGGGAGTCTGTGGTCCTCATTGGGGGGAAGGTCTTTGATCCCACAGCCAGTGTTGTGGGCCCAAGTCCACGTTACCACAAGAGCTACAAGTGGGGCCGCACCTTCCATGAGACCAGCCCTGAAGGAACCATAAGGGGGAGGGAGTTTACACTGCTGCATGCAAAGTGATAATGTACTCCCGTGTGCACGCTGTTCACACAGCAGTAAAAAAAAAAAAAAAAAAAAAAAAAAAAAAAAAAAAAAAACTCCGGTTTCAGTACACCTCACGTGTAGGCAAATCTCGTCAAATCCAATAGAAAGTGACCATAATCCTACAATAATATTTATTCTAGGTCTGTGGGGGATGGCTAATGTTCACAGAGAATAAAGTCAGCCCCCCCGGGCAGTGTTCGTAATAGTAAATAGTAATAGTTCGAAATAATTGTAGTTGGTAATAGTCATAATAGTTAATAATAGGCTCGTAATAACAGTGATAATAAATAAATAATACTATTGCTATGAAACAGAATCCCTTGATGGGGGTGTGTTGGAGGGGTGAGGAGGTATCCGGTACTCAGTGATAAGAGTTGTGGCACATTAAGGGGGTCATTCACTATTGTTACATTGGAGTGCCATGATTCCTCCAAAGTATGCCAGGAAACAGGACCACATGAACAAAAATAATGGTGTTCTGTTGCTTGGAATAGTTTGGAGGAATTATGCGGTTGCTCCAGATATACCAACACTGTACTTCCCTCCACCTCAAGGGGGTGCGGGAGTAGGGGGACAGGCTTGGGGGGTTTAGGGGGGTGCGGGAGTAGGGGGACAGGCTTGGGGGGGTTTAGGGGGGTGCGGGAGTAGGGGGACAGGCTTGGGGGGGTTAGGGGGGTGCGGGAGTAGGGGGACAGGCTTGGGGGGGTTTAAGGGGTGCGGAAATAGGGGGACAGGCTTGGGGGGGTAGAAAGCCTGTCCCCTATTCCCGCAACCCCCTAACCCCCCCCCAAGCCTGTCCCCCCACTCCCGCACCCCCCTAAGCCTGTCCCCCCACTCCCGCACCCCCCAAAACCCCCTGCATAGCATTCTTATCCATAACATTATTTTAATTCCATGTTATAATTCAATACATGATTTTATTCTGTCTTCTGAATACACGTCGTCACACATACACACATACATACATACACATACATACATACATACACACACATACACACGTCTATACAAAACAGCTTCATCAAAAAGATTTAACCATTGATAATTATTTATCATGTACAGTTTTTCCAGTTGTTCATTATTGGATTAAGCCACATTAATTATTATTATTATTAAGGCCCCAAACTGTGACCCTGTATCAACACTGGAGGCTTCTCATTCCTTCTGACTATGCCACCAAACAACCTCCTTAAGGGGGTGCGGAAATAGGGGCACAGTCTTGTGGGTGCGGAAGTAGGGGACAGGTTTGGGGCGGTTTTGGGGGGTGCGGAAGTAGGGGACAGGTTTCGGGGGGTTTAGAGGGGTGCGGGAGTAGGGGGACAGGTTTGGGGGGGGGTTTGGGGGGTGCAGGAGTAGGGGGACAGGTTTGGGGGAGTTTTGGGGGGTGCGGGAGTAGGGGACAGGCTTGGGGGGGTTTTGGGGGGTGCGGGAGTAGGGGGACAGGCTTGGGGGGGGGGGGGATATACGGGTGCAGGAATAGGGGGACAGGCTTTCTACCCACCCCAAGCCTGTCCCCCTATTCCTGCACCCCCCAACCCCCAGGCCTGTCCCCTACTACCGCACCCCCTTAAGTCCTTCTATATTGGTGGTGTTTCGTGGCAATAATTTGAAGGACTCATTTACCTCCAATTATTTATCTGACTACATCACAGGGTCCCTTAATTAAGAGGATAATACACTTTTGGTACATTGGAGTGCCTTGATTCCTCCAAAGTATGCCAGGAAACAACAGGACCAGAGGAACAAAAAATAATGGTGTTCTGTTGCCTGGAATAGTTTGGAGGAATCAATTACTCCAGATTTACCAACACTGTACTTCCCCCTTCAACGCGCACACAATTTCATACAGGAAAAAAAATGAAAAGCTTAACAAAAGAGTTTAAAATATTTATAGATAACTAAAATGAAAAAAAAAAAAAAAAAAAAAAAAAATGAAAAAAAAAAAAACTGTTTCAACCAAAAATTATTACCAAATTGAATTATGTATATACCGATATATATTTTTTACTTATTTATTTTTATTTATTTATTAATGGAAAACTTAACTTAAAAACAGAGTGAAATGTTTCCTTTACCTGAAGCTATGACACTGCTATGTAAGACTTACTTAAGGTTTTATTTATTTATTTATTTATTTATTTATTTATTTATTATCTATCTGTGTATTTACTTTTTTTTATATATCAATCTATCTATCTATGTGTGTATCTATTTACTTTCTATTTTATCTATCAGTCTACTTATCTATATATCTATCAATCTATCAATCTATATATCTATCTACCTATCTTTTTATTTACTTATCTGTTTATCTTATCCATTTTAGCGAGTAATTTATATATATATATATATATATATATATATATATATATATATATATATATATATATATATATATATATATATATATATATTGTTATCTATGAGGGATAACTATAACAAAAACAGTATAATGTTTACTTACCAGCCCCCAGACTACTGAAGACATCCCTGAGAGACTCCCACACCCGAGACAAATCCATCTTGCCGATCGCATCACAGGCAAACTTGACGTTACAGGCCTTACTCGTGTGTCCCTTCACTGATATGGTCTGGGGGCACGAGAGAGAACAATATACACACACTTGTTTCAGTTTCTTGGTCCCATTCTCTCTCTCTCTCTCTCTCTCTCTCTTACACACATACACATCGACTCTCTCTCTCTCTCTCTCTCTCTCTCTCTCTCTCTCTCTCTCTCTCTCTCTCTCTCTCTCTCTCATTGACATGATCTGAAGGGAGAGGAGAGCAAAATACTGTACATACATGTCTTGAGCATTTAGACACACACACACACAAAATACTGCACATGTCTTGAGCACACACACACACACACACAATAATGTACTTTTGTGGCCATATATTCTGATCCACTTGTTGGAAGCAAACATTGGATTTAATCTGGTAACACTGTATTACCCTCACTTATTCCTTCCCACTTCCACACTCCCGCTGATATTTATAAGGACAGGAAGTTTCATCTCGTGTTTATCTTTATATGTCGTTCGAACTTCGGTTCCACTTTTCTCGCTCTCTTGACAAGATTATTCTGTCCTGAAAGGGATTGTCGCTGCTTAGCGGGTGAATATCTGTATAATAATGCAGGGCATTTAGGCAACACTATTTAGGATATGAATAGATACCTTATAACCCCTTCAATACTGAGGAAGTCTTTTGTATTTCCTTATAAATATCTCCTGAGTACTTTGTGTTGAATAGGAATGGTCATGGCAGCGGTATTTTAGGTGTAATATGTGATAATTGGTAACAACATAATAGTATACAGAAGGCACCCTTCCATTCCTTTATAATTATGTAGAAAGTTTTAACCATCAAGCATCTTTCCTTTATAAAATAATATAATATTTCCCAGACCATGATGAAAAAGGCTATCAGTGTTACTGAACTACTATCCATTTCAGACCCTATGACATATCTTGTAAACAAACATTTGGATCAGTATGACAACTAGACCCTGATCTTGGTAGATCACCATCAATACCTTTAATTAACCACCACTTACAATATCACCATTTCACCACTACATACAACACTCAGACTTTACACACATACAGTTACGGAAGCATATTCTGCCCACATTTGTTTGGCATGTGTAGATATCTGTCAACTCTCTGTGAATAGACAGCAGCAGCTCCTACCAACCCCAATGACTGAACCACCAATAAACTCCAGTCACGAAGAGTGTGTGATATCAATGAAAATTACTGAATATGATTTGTGACCTGGAATTTCACACACACTCTTCGTGACAGGAGTTCATTGGTGGTTCAATCATTGTGGTTGGTATGAGCTGCTGTCTATTCAGAGAGTTGCCAGATATCTACACATGCCAAACAAATGTGGGGCAGAATATGCTTCCGTAACTGTACATCTCTACATACAGTACACCTCTATACACACACACTGATATACATACACCTCTATACACACAGTGATATACATACACATCACTCTACATACACATTTCCTCTTCTACATAATTATATCTACATCACCATAATAACTCTTTAAAAAGTCGTTAATTAAGGAACCCTGTGATATAGTTAGATAATTGGAGGTAAAGGAGTCATATGCTGCTGTATATGGGGAGATTCTCATGTTGATAAATTGAAAACCTACCGATTCCTTCTCACGACACCAGAAAACAAATGCCATCAATGATACTAATAGGGAATCGAATTGGTAGCATTATATGGAGGAATCAGAGACCTTCCTTCCTTCCAGTTCATGCCCCACCAACAAGATAATATCCCCTTAATTTAGCCCCCCCCACCAGGCCCCTCCTCTACCAAACCAAACTCAAACCAACAAACTACTAACCATACAAGCATCGTTGGGTGCGTCACAGGTTCTTATGGAGCCAATACTACTTCCACAGTTAGGACACTCATAGCATTGAAGGGCAGCGGCTGAGGAGACAAGGCACACAAGAAACAAGGCAGAGATGGTGGTACACTTCATCTTGTCTGGTTTGGTGGTGTTGGGCTTCACTGTTGGGGAAAAAAAAAAAAAGAAACTCGGTTGTAGATCTCGTCATATCCGCTACAAAGTGATAACATCCTACAACAATTTTTTTTTCTAGCAGCCCTGTGGAGGAATGCTACTCATAATAAGGTTAACTCATATGGCTAACTTTAACTATAGATACTCATACACTGTTCAACATAGACGACAGAAAAAAAAAAAAAAAAAAAAAAAAAAAAAAAAAAATTAATGAGTTTAATTTCCA
>JAWQEG010002906.1:10000-67500 GCA_033782935.1 Petrolisthes cinctipes | reverse complement strand
AACATGTGTAAAGCATAATAATCACAAGTCATGTCTCTAAACATCTCACTGGAGTCCTCATGTTGTTTGCTTGTGGGGAAGTGATGGCAGGAACACACACACACACACACACACACTCCTTGGTACCCCTTATCACCTCCCCCCACACATCCCACCCCACGAAGGAAAATTTAAATGACAAAACACACACACACACACACACACACACACACACACACACACATTAACCTCTAGATACATACATCAATACATTCCATACACATAATCAAACATTTATCTTATTGTACACACACACACACACACACACACACACACACATACCTACGAGTACACCACTATATACCTTCCACACATAATGAACTATGTACACACACACACACACACACACGGTCACCTTAGTAATCCACACATACTGTACACACACACACACTGCCTTGGCTACCAACACATACACACATACATACAAACATACAAACGCAGTCTCCTCCACTTCCACTCTCATCACTTTATTGTTAATATTATTGTTTAGATGAGATTCTCTTGTTGGTGAAATAGAGGACTACTGATTCCTCCAAAGTATGTCACGAAACACACCCAGATGAACACAAATAATGGTATCCTGTTGCCTGGAATACTTTGGAGGAATCATTTGCTCCAGATTTACCACCCAAAACAATGTGCTATATATATCAATCTATCTATAGCTCTGACACCTCGTTCCTTCCGGGAACTCCTCCCAAGAGGGTGGCCACGGCAGAAGTGTCTCCAGTTTTTCCTGTTCCAACACTCCCTCCTTAATTGGTCCAGCCCTACTCTGCCCCTCACGTTTCTCTCATTTACATACTCTTCCACTCTGTCCCAACACTCCCTCCTTACTTGATCCAGCCCTACTCTGACCCTCACGTTTCTCTCATTTACATACTCTTCCACTCTGTACTGCCATTTAACCAGAGGTCTGCCTCTCACACCAGTTCCCACAACTTCACATCCATACACCTTCTTTACAAACTCCTCACCTTGAATTCTCTCTACATGTCCAAACCACCTCAGGGTATTACGCTTCACTCTCTCAACCACTCCACACTCAATACCAATTGCCTTCTCACTCATACCACATCTCTCGTACACACTCATTACTTTCTCCATCCCACCAAATAAGTCCACATGCTCCTCTCAAGTAACTCATTTCTACTGCACCTATTCTAGACTGATGAGCCCTACTCCATGTCTATGTCTCTGATGTATATGTCAGTGTTAGTAAGATTATACTATTTCTTAGTTTGCTTTTCGCTTCCATATTCACACTTCTACCCTTCATAATCCTCCCCCTTAATATATATTACCTCTTAATATTATTGTTTAGATAAGATTCTTTTGTTGGTGAATTATAGAGTGCTACTGATTCCTCCAAAGTATGTCACGAAACAGTTGGGACCAGATGAACAAAAATAATGTGGTCTGTCTGTCTGTGTGTCTGTCTGTGTGTGTGTCTGTCTGTGTGTGTGTCTGCCTGTGTGTCTGTCTGTCTGTGTGTCTGTCTGTCTGTGTGTGTGTCTGTCTGTGTGTGTGTTGCTTGGAATAGTTTGGAGGAATCACTTGCTCCATATTTTCCATTTTACAGCACTGGTCTGTACAATACTTCTCCATTAACGCTATAAATCAATATTTTAAAGGGGGTAATTCACTTCTGTTACTTTGGAGCGCCTTGATTCCTCCAAGGTATGCCAGGAAACAGGACTCGGTGCTACTACTATAAAAGGGGATGTGTTTCGTGACACAGTTTGGAGGAATCTTTAGAGACCTTCAAAATCACTAACAAAAGAATCTCACCTCCATAACATTTACAGCTCCGACCTAAGGTAATATAGATTATATTTATAATTACATAAGTGAGGGATCGGGTTCGAATCCCGGTCGGATGGAGACAATTTGGGATTGTTTCCTTAAAACGTGTAACCCCTGTTCACCTATAGCAGAGAAGTGGAGGAGTTGTGACCTCGCTATCCCTGTGTGTGAAAACCCCCCTGGGGGGATAAGGGGTCCTTCACATCTGGTTGGGTGTAAGGCCAAGAGATATATATCTTGGCCTTGGTTGGGTGGTTGGACTTGAGACCCTCCCCCGTAATAAATAAGACTGCAGCAGTAAACAGTAACTTGCCTCGTCATGGAGACAATTCATTGTGGTCACACCTTCGGGGAGTAAAGGCGTCTGGAAACAAAAAAAAACATAATATTATCTTGTGAGTGTTGGATGCTTTACGTGTGTTGTATGTGTACTCTGTATAGGCTACAACATGGAGACAGTGGAGTTTCAAGGTATAAATATTTTAATATATTCTCAGATTAAATATGTGTTATATATTATCCCATTAGCACAGGACCAACAAATTTAGTTAATGGGAGAGTAGTCTACAGTGTTGGTAAATCTGGAGCAACTGATTTTTCTCCAAATTATTCCAAGCAACAATTGGCTACCATTACTTTTGTTAATGAGGTCCTGTTCCTTGGCAAACTTTGGTGGAATGAAGGCACTCCAATGTACCAAAAGTGTTTTACCCTTAAAACAGTGTAGGCCTTAATTGGAGCCATCATGGTATTAGTAAGTGAAACTGGCTTACTGAATACCACAACAATAATGAGAGAGAGAGAGAGAGAGAGAGAGAGAGAGAGAGAGAGAGAGAGAGAGACCCAAAGACATTGTCGACTTTAACTGTGAACATATAACTCAGTACCTGTCAGTAGGGCCATGCCTTAATTGTACACTCGTGATACATAATTTCTGACCAGAGTGTGAGGAGCAGAAAGCTTCGAATCGCCTGGTATTGTTCATTTCCCCACCCAGTACACCTATAGAGGCTGAGTTCGAATGCAGGGTATGTGTGTATGTGTGTGTGGTGCCTGGTATTGTTCATTTCCCCACCCAGTACACCTATAGAGGCTGAGTTCGAATGCAGGGTATGTGTGTATGTGTGTGTGGTGCCTGGTATTGTTCATTTCCCCACCCAGTACACCTATAGAGGCTGAGTTCGAATGCAGGGTATGTGTGTATGTGTGTGTGGTGCCTGGTATTGCTCATTTCCCCACCCAGTACATCTATAGAGGCTGAGTTCGAATGCAGGGTATGTGTGTATGTGTGTGTGGTGCCTGGTATTGTTCATTTCCCCACCCAGTACACCTATAGAGGCTGAGTTCGAATGCAGGGTATGTGTGTATGTGTGTGTGGTGCCTGGTATTGCTCATTTCCCCACTCAGTACATCTATAGAGGCTGAGTTCGAATGCAGGGTGTGTGTGTATGTGTGTGTGGTGCCTGCCGTTCGTCTCTGGTCAGAAATTACGTATCACGAGTGTACAGTCCACGCTGACCAAGTAAACAATGGAGTGACTGGAGTACAACCAAACAACCTTGAACCTTAACAATATAAATTAATGTTACTTGCAGTTATGAGCGTTTGTCTCATGAGTCACTCCAGAGATATAGTTAATGTCTTACACACACACACACACACATATCCCCACTTAAATTTAATTAAGGCCATACACCCACGCAAGCACACGTATACAGTACGTCATCATGATCAAACACACACACACTTATAATTTTTACGTTGATAACTTATACACACACACACACCATAGACATAAATTATGAATCTACACACACACACACACACACACACACACACACACACCATAGACGATGGCCCTATGACATAAATTATGAATCTACACACACACACACACACACACACACACACACACACACCATAGACGATGGCTCTATGACATAAATTTTGAATCTACACACACACACACACACACACACACACACACAAACACACCATAGACGATGGCTCTATGACATAAATTTTGAATCTACACACACACACACACACACACACAAACACACCATAGACGATGGCTCTATGACATAAATTTTGAATCTACACACACCCACACACACACACACACACACACACACACTAGCAAATCCGAGAGCTCTTTTCTATGTGCAAGGCAACAGTACAGACAAGGTTGAGCACTTGAAGGTTATGATGTGCTTGGAACACCCTACCTAAGGAATGTAAAGCAGAGCGGATGTCCTGTCAAGGGTATAGATAGATTGGCCTTGTATTGTGAGCAGCAGGGAAAACATCAGTTGTTGTATAGTGGCTTATTATATAGTGCAACCAGGTGTATAGATGTAGTGTATGGACAACTCGTGATATTGTCTATATAGTTTGGGAGAAATTCCATCGTAAATACATTTTTTTTTTTTTTTCAGTGTGGAATAAGTTTTCATATAAATCTTCATAAAATGTTTTTCATGATGATTCCCATTTAAATGATAGAGTACCGCATCTTGCAACTTGGATCAGGTGTTCGATATTCCTTATAGATTTTCTTGTTAGATGATTTCTCACATATTTTATTCCTACGGCAGGGTTTGGTTATGGCGTCCTGAGCTGTCCCAGGCTGTCTAGTAGCTCTGCATTTTGAGAGAGAGAGAGAGAGAGAGAGAGAGAGAGAGAGGAAGAATGAGAATATGTATCTATAAGAGAGAGAGAGAGAGAGAGAGAGAGAGAGAGAGAGAGAGAGAAGGTTCTGTAGGCACTGTAGGCAGAATGCTGAGTGTTCGAGGCGTGGGACAACACGTGTATTCCTTCCTTCCCTTTTATTTGTTAGTATTATTGATGTCGTCTTCTGTGAGTAACTGTGGTGTGTGTGAGGGTGAGGTGACCAACAGGAGTGGTGGCCTGGCGTGTGAGACCTGGTTTCACATGTCTTGTGTGGGAGTCAACACAAAAACAAAAACTACTATCTTTGAAGAATTTGGTGTATATCTGTGTAACCCTTGCCTGGACCGAGCGAGGAATGAATGGAAGAGTGAGACTGAAGAACGACAAGAGAAGAGTGTGCAGACAGTGAAGGAAGATACAGAGGAGAAGAGTGTGCAGAGAGGGAAGGAAGATACAGAGGAGAAGAGTGTGCAGACAGTGAAGGAAGATACAGAGGAGAAGAGTGTGCAGACAGTGAAGGAAGGTATAAAAGAGCAGAGTGTGCAGACGGAGAAGGAGGATACAGAGGAGAAGAGTGTGCAGACAGGGAAGGAAGGTATAAAAGAGCAGAGTGTACGGACGGAGAAGGAGGATACAGACGAAAAGAGTGTGCAGGTAAACAGAATTGAGAATGAAGTTGAGATTGTGGAAGAGAGGAACGTACAGGTGGACCAGCCCAGGCCAAGACCGCTTGTACCTCGACAGAAAATGATAAAGAGGAAATGATATTAGGATCATCGGGGACAGTATGGTGAGAAAAATAGGATTGCACGTGAAGATGAATGCAGAAGGAAGTGGACAGATATGTATGAGTGAAGCACGAGTAATCATATCAGGTGAGCAAGAGAGTGAAGGAGGAAGCTGGACAAATGAAAGATGGTATGCTAATTGTGCAAGGTGGTGGAAACAACCTAGAAAAAGTTGGAGAAGAAGAGACTGTGAAGGAAGTGGTGGAAGCAGTGAAGACAGTGGAAGGGAAGAATATAAGTGTTGGTATAGTGGGAGTGATGAGGAGACCACGTGAAGGCCTACAGTATGAACGTGTGAGGAAGAGGACCATGCACGTGAAGGCCTACAGTAGCCTATGAACGTGTGAGGAAGAGGACCAACAAGAAGATTCATGACGAACTGATGAAGCTGAAAATCACCTGGAGGCAGGAGAGGAAAGGGAACGTCAGCTTCATCGACATGGATGGAGTGTTACGAGAGGACAGACTGTTTGTGGTGGATGGAGTGCACTTGAACGAGGCAGGGAATGAAAGGATGGGACCAAGGCCAATGGGATGACGGCTGTGTGAGTGGGTGAGGGCGAGGTCGAGGTGGCTGTCCCCGATCACCAATGCTTGACGACCTGGATGCATAGATGTGGAAAGGAGAGGAGTAGACACCAACCAGGCGAGTAAATGCATGTTAGAGGATGGGGAATTGGAAAATATGAGGATATATGCAAAGAACTGAATAAGTGGAATTTTGATGTTGTGGGCCTGACTGAGACACACTTGAGAGATGAGGTACGAATGGAGGGAAATGAGTAGGCTATGTGATGATTGAAAAAAGACGGAAAAAGCAAGACAAATTAGGAGGAGTTGTAGCCTTCCTCCACAGGAAAGAAAGGAATCTAAAAGTTGAAGAACTAGACTTACCAGAGGTTGGAAGCAGTGGAAGTAGTGAGGAAGATAGTGTAACACTGGAATGGAAGGATGCAGAGGAATTGAATATAAGAATTAGTAGAGAAGAAGTTGAAAGATGTGTGAAAAGGCAGAAAAACTGTAAGGCCGCAGGACCAGAAGATATTCCGTATGAAATGTACAAGAATGAAGGTGAGTTTGTGGTTGAGAAAATGACTGAGTTTTTTTAACAAAGTGTGGGAAGTAGAGAGAGTACCTAAGAGATGGAATGAATGTAGAGTGACGTTGCTGCATAAGGGAGGCTGTAAGAATAAGAATGAGCTTAAAAACTACACACCAATAGCCCTACTGAACACATTGGGAAAGATATTCAGTGCAGTGTTGAATGAAAGATTGTGCAGATGGATTGAGAGATTGAGAGTGCTGGGTGAAGAGCAAAATGGCTTCCGTAAAGATAGGAGAGCAGAAGATAATATGTTTGTGTTGAATGAACTGAATGAAAGGAAGAAAAAGGATGGATGTAAACTATACCTATGTTTCTTAGATATAGAGAAAGCTTACGACAGGGTTGATAGGAAGATGCTATGACTTGTAGAGTCTTAGAAAGGATAGGCTTGAGTGATAAATTATAGTAAATATTGTGAGAAGTAAGTATGAGAACACAAGAGCAATGTACAGGCTAGGAGATCAAGAAACAGAATGGGTAAGAAGTGAGAGAGGAGTTAGGCAAGGATGTATGCTTTCTCCAACCCTATTTAGCTTATACACAGAAGAACTAGCCATGAGAATAAGAGGAATTAATGCAGGAGTAAGGGTTGGAGATGACAAGAAATGTATGTTACTGAATGCAGATGATGTGATAATTATGAATGAAACAGCAGAGGAACTTCAAAGGATTTTGGATGTTGTAGGTGGGTATGGGAGAAATTTTGGTGTGAAATTATTAATGAAAAAAGCCAAGTAATGATTGTGAATAGAACAGATGATGAGAGAGACCACACATGGAGAGTGGGAGAAAGTGTTCTGAAACAGACTGATGAATATAAGTACTTAGGGTTATGGCTGAGTCCAAATGGAAGTGAAAAGACCAAGAATGAAAAGATTAGCATGACAAACCAATGGGTCGGACGACTGGGAAGTACAGCGAGGCTGAGAGCAAGCAAGTATGATGTGGTGAGAGAAGTATGGAAGAGTGTGGCTGTCCCGAGCATTATGTATGGCATGGAAGGAGAGTGAGATAGACAAGTTAGAGGAGTAGTGAGAATTGCACTGAATGCACCCATTTATGCAGCGATAGCAGCTTTGAGAGGTGATATGGGATGGAGTACATTCAGAGAAAGACTGGTGAAAGCAACCCTTAGATATAAAGTAAGACCTGGAACGAATGGAGGATACAAGACTGGCAAGAAAGGTTTTATATGTGGTACATTAGAAATAGCAAATGGGGGAAGGAGTGCGAGAGAATGGTATACATGAATGGTATGGTAGTTAGAGAAAATATGCATGAGTGGAAAATGATGAGCAGAAATAGAGAGGGGCTAGTGTGGGATGCAAGAAAGTGGAAAAGTGAGATTGACAAAGAAGTGAAATGCTTTGGGCTAAGAAATTGGAAAAATGATATGAACCAAAAGGAAACTCTGGTATGGTATAAAGAGAAAGAATGTCCAGAGTATGTGAAGTGGTATGAGGGAAGTCTGGGTGGTGATATACTCTTTGGAGCCAGAGCTCAATGCATGGAGGTGAATGCAAGAAGTTATAGATGGTGTGAATCCCGAAGCAAGATATGCCAGATGTGTGACACACCAGAGGATGAAACTGTAGAACATGTGATACTGGAATGTGAGAAGTATGACAAAGACAGAACAGAGATGATGCAGATCATCTTGACTGAAATGGGATGTGATGGAATGGAATTCACAGGGACAGAATGGATGGTATTGCTGTTAGGTCTGTGTGAGCAGACCACAGATGAGATGATTGGTGCTGTGAAGGAATTCTTGGAAAAAATGTGGTATGTAAGAAGTAGAGAGGAATAGCTATGCGTGGTATTGTTTTTTTTTCTGATTTCTATTTACAGGAGCTGCCGGCAGATACAAAGGCCAACCCTGGAATAAACACCCAGCGGCCAGCGGTACCTGTAACAGCAAGAGCAAGAGCATCGTCACTCAACATGACGACGACGACGACGACGACTGTTTATGCTTCAAATTTTAGAGTCAAATGAAAAAATACATGACTCATATACTTTTGATATTAAGTATTTAAAACATGTTGTAACAAAATAAACTAATTATTTTATTATTTCTATGTATGTAGTGTATTTTTGTCTGGCTAAGTTGTATTAAAAAATATATATAACTTTGCATATTAACATAGTGTCTCAACTGATGTAAGAATTTGGCGGGCAGCCCTGTGTATTGTTGTTATTTGAAATGTCAAGAGTATTCATGCCTATTTTCAACATTTAAGGTCAAATTACACAGCACTGGTAGGTGATAATTGTGTATTGGAGTTGCAGAACCTCATATAATAGCAGTAAAGAGTTATTGTTATGGCCTGGTGCTGGAAATATTGGTATTGTGATGGGTATTTGACTTAGGGTTGGGTTTAATACCACGTAATTAATGTTGAAATGTTTTAATAGTTATGGCCTGGTATTAGATATATTTGTACATGATTGGTATTGTTATGATGGCCTGGTGCTGGAAATATTGAAGTAGAAGTGGAATTATCTTGACACGTAATGTAATTAATTAATGTGTTGAAATGTTGATAATTGTGGTCTTGATTTATCTTGACACACGTAATGAATTAATGTGTTGAAATGTTAAAAGGTCTTGAATTATCATAGCAACACGTAATGAATGGATGTGTTGAAATGTTTTAATAGTTATGGTGTTGAATTATCTGAACCTCAACAAACCTAACAAAATCGGTAAATATTGAAAGAATTGCCGTTATTGCATACGGTTTTTCTACCTTCATTCCCCACTTATTTAGACCATTCTAAGACTATTTTCTTCTATGGCATTTCCTCTGCAAATGCAAATATGCATTTCCAAGATACACAAATCGGGCATTTTGAAATTAACCTAACCTTACCTTACCTAACCTAGACCGCATCAAACTACCGGGACCTGACCTGTGCAAACTACCGGGAAATAACCGTGCTAAGGTACAGGAAATGACCAGGGCAAAATACTGGGACCTAGCTGGATCTGGCAACACTGCTACAAAACGGCAATTCTTTTGATAAATACTACAAAATCAGGGTCTGGGTTGACTAGCAGGAATGCTAATAATTGTTTAGAAGAGCCAAAGAAAAGGAATTTACTTACCAATTTCCTTCATAAATTTGTTTTTATTTATTTTTACTTTATGAATTCGTTACCCAGTGTGACAGTACATTTTGGCCAGCTTTGATTTCCTTCCATTTTTTGCTCAGGTTAGGTCCCGGTAGTCTGTTTTGATCCAGAGTAGATTAGGTTAGGTTAGGTCAGTTAAAGTCAGACTAACTGTAAAACATAAATATTTATTACTTAATTTGTTGTTTACTTGTTTTATCCCTTAATCCAGCCTCCTGGAGGCTTGGGGGGAGGGGAGGTGAATCAAACATGGTCAAAATGCACTGTCCGATTTATATTTCAACATATAAAAATAAAAACAGGTGGCAATTTATTATCCTAATAACGTTGGTAAAGATGTATTTTGCGTTGTGGCTCTTCTTAGATTTTACCCCTGCCTGTATTATATTATATGGAACAAAGTTGATGCCATATAGCCTAACTGGGATTATGGTATAAGAATTAAATGCACTGGGAGTACTGTATTTTATAGCTTTACGAGTGCTGGCATTGCAGGTTGAAGTGTCCAAGGCCGCTCCTTCAAGATGTACATCAAGTCTATGGTGGTCGATGGGTTCAAGAGCTACGGTCAGAGGACGGAGATCAACGGCTTCGACCCGCTCTTCAACGCCATCACCGGACTCAATGGATCCGGCAAGTCTAATATCCTCGATGCCATCTGCTTCCTCCTGGGCATCACCAACTTGACACAGGTGGGGAAGAGTGAGAGAGAGAGAGATACCAAGGGGGGGGGGGGGGTTGGTAAGGGAAGATGAGAAAAAAACTAATGAGAGTGTATGGAAGGAGAGAGGTATCCAACTGAACCATCTTCCCCCTCAGGCTCGTTTATATGAAGAATCTCACTGTTCTTATTTATTTCAAACCAGATCTAATGACCACATGTTGCAAAATCCCATATGCCAGCAGTCATCTTTTATTTGGATGTTTACATAACTGAACTGTATTGTATCCTATATTACTTGTTCATTGTCTTGTACAGTCATGGTCAATAATCCTGCAACACGATGGCCCTGTTGTTTGACTATGAGGTCATCGTAGCGGTACCACCCCATCGTATACACCATGAATGTTCTTGAATACGGCCCTCATTTTCACGGCTCACGGCTCACTTTCATTCACCCGGTGCAGGACTTTTGACTGTGACCATCTCAGTAGGTACCAAACGCCCTATCTGATTTTGTACCAGATTTTGCATTACCCATCTGAATCTTGGGGCCATATTCAAGAACATTTGTGGTGCATACAATGGCTCCATAGACGAACAACAGAGTCACCGTACTGGTACCATGCCATCGTCAACACCACGGATGTTCTTGCATATATACACTCCTTACCGTACTACCAAATGCCATGTGTGATTTGGTAGTTGATTTTGCATTACTGACTTGACGTGTGTGTTGCAGGTGCGGGCGACCAACCTACAGGAGCTGGTGTATAAGAATGGTCAGGCGGGCGTCACCAAGGCCACTGTCACCATCACCTTCGACAACACCGACAAGAAGCAGAGTCCCATCGGTTATGACCACTATAACGAGGTCACCATCACCAGGCAGGCAAGTCACAGTCGGGGAGAGCTTATGCTGTGTAGGGTTTTGTGTTATGTTTCTTTTATTTTTATTTATTTATTTTTTCGTTTTTATCAAGACCTCCCTCAATTTATCATTATTTTGGGGTTGAAGTGTCATTTGAATCAGGAATAATAAAATTACAACAAAAGATACTGCTTTTGGTGGTATTTATTTTTTTTTTTTTTATGGGCTTGTTTCATTTCTTGTTTTAGAATCGGGAATAATAAAATGAAAATAAAAGTATACTGTTGACTGCATTGGGGCTGATAATGATAATAGTAATAATGATAATGATACAGCAGTTGTTGTATTATTAATAATGATGATAGTGTTAATCTATATAACAAAATATAACTTAATAAACCCTCAGGTGGTGATTGGAGGACGCAACAAGTACATGATCAACGGGACCAACGTGCAGAACAACCGTGTACAGGATTTGTTCCGTTCAGTACAACTCAACGTCAACAACCCACACTTCCTTATCATGCAAGGCCGCATCACCAAGGTCCTCAACATGAAGCCTCCAGAGGTGAGGAACAAGGCACCTCTTTTGTGGGTTTGACAGGGAGAGTGAATGAGGGAGTGGTCCATGTTACTGGGTTGTCTCTTAAATAATCTGTTTTGTTTTATTATCAATAACTTAGATCTGGAGGAGAGGGAAATGGGCTCTTGATAATAGGCACTGTACAGTCTGTCAATCTAATGTCCATCTAATTAAGCTTATCACTTATATAAGATTTATTAATTCAGTTTAGAAAATTATTCTTTTCATCTATGGCAAATAAATGTCTTCCTGTCCTGTACAGTACATGAATTAACACTGTCTAATATTGTCTCATAATACTTCTGTGTTATTTACAGATATTCAGGTTGAAACAATTAATCAATGTGTGTTTTCAGATCCTGGCAATGATTGAGGAGGCAGCTGGAACCCGAATGTACGAGGCCAAGAAGCAGCAGGCACAGAAGACCATTGAGAAGAAAGATGCCAAACTAAAAGAGATCAATGATGTGAGGAACATATTTTGAAGGATGCCATACTGTAGAGAAACACATAATTACATAATTTTTGTGGCATTTACCCCCTTTCAAATCTGTAATGAAAGTTTCGGCTCCCTTTAAAATTATCACATCTACTCAATGATTACTTCTGGTGCTGCATACCTTATTATATTTGTATAGGTGCATAGGGGACAGCCATTTATATTTTTCCACCAGTGTTATTTTAGTTGTCCTTGAAATTAATGTAAAGTGTTGTTGAGTGTTAGAACATTATATTTTATACAGTATCTCGTTTGTGACATTTTCTTGGTTAATATTGTTTTTCTGTATCATTAGATCTTGGAGGAGGAAATCACACCAACTCTGAGCAAGCTGAAGGAGGAACGCACCACTTACCTTGAGTTTCAGAAGGTTCAGAGAGAGCTGGAACATCTCACAAAGCTCTACATCGCTTACAAGTTTGTGTCAGCTCAGGTGAGGGAGGAACTGTTTGTGGTGGTATGAGTTTGTGTTCTTATGAATGAATTTGTTAGGCTTATCTCCATTCCAGGCTTCTAACTTCTGATGCATATCCTTACTATAAACATGTCCCTCCTACTGTATCTTACCAGTTGTCCCTCCTTGTTTTTTTTTTTTTGTTTTTTTTTAATATCTGCTTGCCCTCCATCCTCTCTATCTTCTTCTCTCATCTTGTTGCAATGTTGATATCTTACCTCTAGTCTTAATAGAGCCTGGACCCATCAATAGGCTGTAGGTAATTTATTCTTATATTCCTTCACTACTGTTTCTTTAGAATGATATTGATGATGGTTGTAACACTCCACCCTACAGGAGAACAGTGAGAGGGCAAGGGAGGAGCATGAGGGAGTGAAGGGACAGATCGACGAATTACAGCAACAGATTGCTAACGGAGCTCGCGAAGTGAAGGAACTGGAGAATCAGATCTTGCAACTCCAACAGATCAGAGACAATGTGAGTTAACTTTCACCGCCACTTAAGTGTGGGAGTAGGGGACTGGGGGGGTGCGGGAATAGGGGGACAGGTTTGGGGCGGGTAGAAAGCCTGTCCCTTATTCCTGCACCCCCCTAACCCCCCCCCCCCCCATACTGTACCCCATTTTAGATACTGTACATTCATATCACAAATAAAAAAGTAACTTAACATGAAAGTCTGAGCACTGCTTAACCAACCAACAGGAAACTGGAGGACGTCTTCATGAACTGGAAGCGACGCTGAAGGAGAAAGAGAAGGCCAACGTGAAACTGACCTCTTCATTGAAGAACCTAAAGGAGACACTGAAGGCAGAAGAGAAGAAGCAGCAGAAACTTGAAAAGCTCCTTGCAGATGTAAGTGTGATGTCAGTTTCAATGGGTTATGGTGTTTGTTTTACTGTCAGGATGGGTGAAGCAAACAGTTTATGGTTTTATATGAAGTTTTAATGTAATTCATTTCCATTCAGGAGATATTTCCAAGGATATTTTGTGGATTGTTCCTAATACTATACACCTTTGCTTGATGTTGTCACATTGGGGATGCTTCCCTTTATAGTATTCTGGCTGAGGCCCCGAGGTTTAATTTGTCTTTGCTAATTTTTCTATATTTGGTTTTCTATCTATTGCCCTCCTTTTCTGTGAATTTATTCTAAAATGTGGTACAGAAATAGTAAACCCCTCTATATTTTTTGAAAATCCCCAAGACCTGTTATAGAGTGAGTGTTAATTACTCATAGTGTAAAGTGCATGCATGTATCACTTGCCCTATGGGAGATGAAGGAGAGACAAGCTGATGCATGGAACATTGCAAACCTAAATACACGTGTCTGGTCCTATACATATAATTAAAATGGAGACAAAAAACTGTAGGGAATGTTTGATGCTTAAAGACAGTACAGTATATACATAAATCTCATTCCCCACAGGATATAAAGGTGATGGAAACAAAGAAAAAGGAGAGTGAGAAGCTGCAGGGAATGTTTGACAAAATGAGAGCACAGGACCAGACAGCCAATGGTGCCTTGGCTGCTGCAGAGAAGAGACTACAGGCTATCTCATCAGGAATGTACTCCTCAGGTGACGGGGAGGATGCCACACTACAGGAACAACTTATTAGTGAGTTCACAATACCTGCTGTATACACTTGGTACAGTTGGACACATAAATTCGTGGTACAGACGAGGTGGAAAATATTCAGCTTCTACCAGTATCAGGTTCCTTTGCGACCAATAAGATATACCAGGGGCAGAAACCTTGATGTGGGATGGAGACTATAAGCAAAATACCATACAATTGTCACTGGCTACTGAAAGGGAAAAGCATCTTCCTAAAGGGCTGTACCGCGAATTCCTGTGTCCAACTGTACATTGGAGTGCCTTCATTCTTCCAAAAGTATGTCAGGAAACAGTACCTATGAATAAATATAATGGTATCATGTTTCTTTGAATAGTTTGGAGAAATCAGTTCCACCAGATTTACCACCAACAACATTGTACTCTATACAGTATCCCATTAATTAATATCAGTCATTCTTTTATTTCCATTGGATGGTATTGTCTGCTTTGATATGGGCAGTGTTCTAAGGGTTTTGGTGCCCCTTTGGACCTGAGCCATTCCCTTTCTGTTATTTGACCCATCTTCCTTTCCTTTTACTAATACCCAGAGGTTAAAATCTGTTTTAATTAATCCATTAGTAACATTTTGGTCTTGGTTGATGTGCTTGGATTAATGCTGGACAGTTTAAAATATCACAATAAAACCCAAGTTACACAAGAATTTCATATTTCTCTCTATTTGTGTGCTTTGTGGATAGTATCTGTGTCTACTGTACATGAGTTTGTTTATAAGTCTTAAAAGTTAATAAAAATCAGAGTACAGCAAATGAATAAATTCTAGATTTCAAATAAAGCATGGCTTCATAATGGGGTAATTAATTGGAAGTAGCAAGTGACATCTCCATCCACATCCACAGACACCAAAGCCAGCATCACCGAGGCCAAAACAGCCACTAAACAGGCGGAAATGAAACTAAAACACAGCAAGTCTGAACTGAAACGTAAGGACCAAGAGATGCAGAACACAGCAGCACAATACACCAAGGATAAAGGTCTTGTGGACAGAATAGAACAAGAAGTTACCAACATAAAGGTAAACACATTACACATACACTCACATATTGTACTGTTTACACACTTTATTAGCAATGGCTGTACCATATTTTTCTCTAACACCAGATTATATTTCGTGTTGCATGGAAGATTAATTGTCTGTGGGTTTAAATTAATTTTTGTCAACCATTAACCAACTACAGTACTTATATACTTGGAAAAAATGCCAACTATTTGTGTGTCGACAGAAGCATTGCATCATCCATGAGTTAATATATAACTTCATTTCAGACCAAATTGGATCAACTGGATTATGATGACAGTAAGGTGGAGGAACTGGAAGGGGAGAAGCAGATGTTGAACAGACAGCTCTTCAGTCTCCAGGAAAAAATAGAGGGAATGGAGTCAAGGTGAGTTAATTTCCTATACAGTGTGTACATATTCTGACAAGAAAGTAATAATAGTGGTTTAAACACCAGTGATTGTAATGCCTGGGCCACTCTATTGACTTAAGGGGAGTTTTTCTTGTCGGTGAATTGGAAGGTCTCTGATTTCTCCAAACTATGCCAGGAAACAGACAGTCTCAATGGTACTAATAAGGGATCTGTTTCATGGCAGAGTTTGGAAGGATCTGTGACTTTCCAATTCACCAACAAGAGAATCTCCTCTTTATGATGGTATTGATGATAAGATTGATTTTGGTGTTTCCAGGTATCCTCAACTCTGTTTCAACTACAAGGATCCCGAGCCAAACTTTAACCGCGCATCTGTGAAAGGTCTGGTGTGTAAGTTGATAAAACTGCGAGATGCCTCCACCTCTACAGCACTCGAGGTCACTGCTGGTGGCAAGGTAATTATGTCCTGTTCAAACTATAACCTATACGATCCACATTATTCTCTTTGTATACTTATGGATATGTGTTCTTTATCAGTTCTGGTTCACAGACTCCATTGTAAACATATCGCTTGGTTTACATAAGTGGTGAAGTGTTCCTTGTCTACAGTATATATGGCAGGTCGTTTATTATATATATGATTTTCTCACACAAAAGTTTTTTTTTTTTTTTTTTATCAGACACCTCAACCACACATGGACAAATAAATGAAATGACCTGCATATTTCAGGGATGGAGTGATTTATTCTTCCTTACATGTGTGTTGAGGTGGTTCAGTATTACAATCATGTGTTAGAAAATACAACACTTACACTATATGTAATGGCATTTCCCACTCCCATAAAAGTAATAATGTAGCCATGTAACTGTTTGTTGAGGTTGTTCAGTATTACAAACATGTGTTAAAAATACCTACAATATACCTAATGGCATTTCCCACTCTTATAAAAGTAATACTGTCACCATTTAACTGTTTACACCACCATCATCAGCTGTACAACGTGATCGTGGACTCAGAGGTGACTGGCAAGAAGCTTCTACAGAAGGGCCAACTGCAGAGCCGTGTCACCATCATCCCCCTCAACAAAATCTCAGGACGTTCCATCGATGCCCGCACCATCCACCAGGCCGAGGCTCTGGTTGGTAACTGGACACGTCATACCAGTCATTATTGTCCCCAAGATAGAGTAGATCCTTGATACAGTATAATACTAATAAGTAATTATATCCACCACTTCATTTTACACTCAGGCCCTTATCATACAGACTAAGTGATCAACTAGGCCTGTGTTAAATGACAAGTTATACATGTAACCTATATGTGTTTGCATACTATCAATAACAAGGTGTCCACATGATGTTGCATTCAGCTGTTATTACATGACAGGTTGGCAAAGAAAATGTCCAGACTGCACTATCGCTGGTGTGTTATGACAATGAGCTTCACCAAGCCATGGAGTGGGTGTTTGGTACAGCATTCATCTGCCGGGACATGGATGTAGCCAAGCGAGTCACCTTCGCCCCCAACATCATGAAGAAGTCAGTCACGCTGGATGGAGATGTCTTTGATCCTGCTGGCACACTAACTGGTGGTGAGTGGGGAATGTTATTGTTATTGTTATCATTGTATTGAGGGCTGTATGCAAGAACATTTATGGTGTTGATGGTATGGTACTGGTAAATGGCTCTGTTGTTTGTTTATGGAGTTGTCAAACCAGTATTACATCATCTTATGCACCATAAATGTTCTTGAATATGGCAATAAGTACCGTCATTATTACAAAAAAGTCATGGTTTTATAATGAAATATTTTAATATTTCTTCCCATTGTGAGGTTGACTGCTCTGAGGATTTGTCATTTCCATAAGCTCATGGTAATGACGTCTTCTTCTCTCACTCATTCCTACCTAGCTCCCTCATTTCCTTCTCTGTTCCATTTCTCTTTAGTCTGTCTCAAAGATTATAACTTTACAGTCCATCAGTGAATTTTACCATCATGCTGTGTTGTGTAAATGGTGTGAGATTTATTTACTTCCTTACTGTACAGGTTCCAGAAGGCAGGGTGGGAGCATCTTAGCACAACTGGACTCTATCAGGGAATATCATGATGAATTCAATACAAAGAGACAACGACTGCAGGATGTGGAACGCAAGCTGCAACACCTTCAGGTACACATAATCACAACTAATTTGCTAATCTTTAGAACATAGAGTACTGAAATGTTGTTTATACCCAAAGTTTGTAGAGAGATTTACCACACTATTTGGTTCTGAAGGTGTGATACAGTACAGTACTCTCTTGTGAGGGTATACACATGGTGGAAAAGTTATCTGCATCATTCTATTCTTAGGAGTAGTACACGATGAACAAGTTAACCTGAATTATGGTCCAAGATAACAGGAATAGGAGGGTTTCTTTCTACAGTCATTGGACAACTTTCAGAAATTTTTAAACCAAGTTGCATATGTAGACTGATATAAAATGTATCCAGATTTGCTCTACCCACCACTGAACACCTTTGTATTCCTTCCAGCCAGGTATATTTTATGAAAACTATTGATGGTGGGTTGTAAAATAAAGAAAATTGTTCATTGTGCATTGCATCAAAATTTAGGGTATAAATGTCATTAGTGCATGTACAATTTCCACTGTCCTATTGTTGTCTTTTTCCTTCCTTGAGTGTGGAAGGATTCTTTGTTTAGAAAAAAAATATTGTATTATGATAATGATATGGTAAATTGTGGATCATCCAACAGAGGAACTGGGACCAGTATAACAAAGTGAAGCAGGAATACACCCGGAGGAGCCATGAACTGGAGATGTGTCGTCAGAGACTCCAACACAGCTCACACTACCAACAACAGGAGGAGGTTAATGGTCTACAAAACACCATCAGTGAGTTTTACCAAGGCTGCAGAGAACAGGTTGTATGTAGAAAATGTCAGTAGCTATGATTGGTAGGATGGATCCAGTAGGTAACAGTTTTTATAACATAGTTTGGAGGGAAAGAGAGCAGAAAATATTTTCTATAGGCTACTGAACCTGGACTCTTATAAGGCTGGACTTTTCTAGTACTGTATAGGGCCCAATGATTGATTGATTTTATGAAAACATTGAAGTAAATTTTTAGGTCACCAGAGGAGGAATACCTAACTAGGAAAGAACAGTGTGGGATGGAGGAAGCATTGAAAACCTAAAAGTTATTTCATCTATCGAGAGCAGAAATTAGATAAAAAATGAAATTGTAATCTCCACTTTTTGGTGCCTGTATTTTATTTATGAAGCTTACAATGATGTAGGTGGAAGTTGAAGGATTGTGGCAGAATGGAGGGCAACAAGATTACAGCAAAATATCCACAGTGTTAAGGATATCCAGTAATATCATACAATAGAAGATATTAAATACTGTTGTTATTTAATTAGAAAAAAGGGTAATGGGATTTTGATGGATGGAAGTGCTAATATAAATGGTGTATGGTGTATTGTTGACAACAGAGGAGTGTACAGAGACCCTAGAGCGGTGCAAACAGGTGGAGGTGGACGGGGCAGCCAAAGTGAAGGACATTGAAGACAAGATCAAGAACTCCAAACAACTGAAGGAGCAAGAACTCAAGGCAGCCAACGCTGAGCTGGAGAAATGTAAGAAGGTTGCTGCCGACACCAGGAGCAAATGGAACCTCCAGAAACAGGTCAGTGGGCTACATTTTGATTTTAATACTCAAGGGAATGGCCTGGGTGGATTAAATTATACACAGTGAATGAATTAGAACTCATAACTAAGGAAGGGTACACAGGTATTAGTGGAGAGGGACTGTGTGTGTCAGGGGGTGGACAACTGAGGTACTTCTATTGTATTAAAAAGCACATAGTGTGTGTCCCTCATTCCTGAGAGAGTTAATTTTTTGGTAATAGTAAATGTTCATGGCAGAAATCACACTAACAAAGATTTTTTTACTGCTAGAGCTGGTAACACCTGATAATGCAAGTCTTATAATTCCCTTCTTCTTTCTCTGTTCCCTATTTCCTTCTGTTTCCTTCATGCTTACTGTCCATCCTCCTTTTCCTTCATGTTACAGGGTCTTCCAGCCGTATCATGACTGAAACAAAAATTTTTGAGAATAGAAAAGTATATGAGAATTGAAATACATTGTTACATCTGTATCTCCATACAATAACTTACAGGATGAGGAGAGCCTGAAGTTGGAGATCAGTGAGTTGGAGCAGAGCATTGAGACAACCAAGACTCAGATTGTGACATGTGGGGAAGTGTTGAAACAATACCAGGAACAGGTCATCACACTACAGGAGGAGGTGGATCATTCCAAGGTGGGTCATTCATTAATCAACGAGATATTAATATACTTTTGGCACATTGGAGGCTACGAATTCCTCAAACTATGCTAAGAAAATATTAATTGAAAAAGTCACCCACAACCACTTGATATATTAAAAAAATGTTGCATGAAAAAATTGGCCACAATCGCTTTACATGCTAAGAAAATATTGAATGAAAAGGTTAGCTACAATCACTTTCCATGCTAAGAAAATTTGAATGAAAAAGTTAGCTACAATCACTTTCCATGTTGCCTGCTTTCCGTCCACCAACACAGGCAGAATCAGAGAAGGCCCATGAAGCGGTGAAGGATCAGAAGGAGCGACTGAGTGCCCAGAACAAGGAGATCAATGCCATGGCAGCACGCAAAGAGAAAATCAACAAAACTAGCGATGAGGCTGAACTTGAGGTCAAACAACTCGACCACAAACTCTCCAAACTCAAGGCTGAGGCCAAGGACTCTAAAAATAAGGTGAGAAGAAGAGGAGGAAGTATGGGCAATTCTCTAATGCTTTACCAGTTTGAAAATACAAAATTGCAATGTCCACTGATACTTAAACTCAGAAAAGTGTCTAGCATTGAGGAGGGGAATGAGAGGAAGTGCTAGTACTAGTTAACCAATTCCTTCCCTTTTTCTTCACCAGGTTGCTCAGATGTTAAGTGAATATGAATGGATCGCTGAGGACCGTAAGTTCTTTGGTCAACCCAACACTGGGTACGACTTTGCAGCCAATGACCCGGTGGAAGCTGGACGCAAAGTCTCCCAGCTTGAGGAACGCCGCACCAAACTCTCCAAAAACGTCAACATGCGTGCTATGAACATGTTGGGAAAGGCTGAGGAACAGGTTGGTGTTGGTGTAACCCTGATTTATGTTGTTGTCATCCCACAGGAAGCTTTTATCTGATACAGGTACTGATTAATGTACTTATCAAGGTACAATATTATGTAGAGGATAGGTCAGATGACACTGGTTCCTTCTACATACCATTTATAGATGTAGGTGGGTGCTCATGGTTGGGACAAGTGACTGGATTCACAAAGTTAATATTTGGTATATTTTTTTCCTGTACCTCACAGTTCTTTCTACTTGGTTGGATATATTGTAAGATGCTTGCAGACTCCATGAAATAAGTTATGGCCAGTAGGTAGTCACAGAGTTTTATATGGGTAGTTGTAATGTGGTATTGACTTTGGTTTGTAAATGTTGAGCCCTGGAGTACTTATGTAAATGTTTGGTATTATCAGAATAATATTGCAACCACAGACATAAGGACAGGGTATTTATTTTTATGTTAAACGTATGTCAAGTCACAACAGCATGATGAATATACTCAGTTTTCAAATTAATAACTTGATGATGTTTGATACAATAAATTAAATGGATGATTAACCTTGGAACATTGTTTAAAGTTAAGCACAATAATATTTTTAAAGCCTACTACTCCTTGTTTGTGTGTGACAGTATAATGACCTGATGAGAAAGAAGCGTATTGTGGAGAATGACAAGGCCAAGATAGAGAAGGTGATCCATGAACTTGATGAGAAGAAGAAGGAGGCTCTAAGGCAGGCATGGGAACAGGTGAGTTCAACCATTAACCCTTCATTTGTATTATCATTGGTCCAACTTGCTTTTTGACACAGAATATTTATGATAATGAAATGTTATGTATTATAATTGGTTCAACTTGGTATCAGACACAGAGAATACAGTATTTATGATGATGAAATGTTATTTATTATAATTGGTTCAACTTGCTGTCTAATGCAGAGAATATTTATGATACCGGTAATGAAATGTTGTATGTTTCAGGTGAACAAAGACTTTGGTTCCATTTTTGGGACGCTACTGCCTGGCACACAGGCCAAGCTCCAGCCTCCTGAGGGACAAGACGTTCTTGATGGTCTGGAGGTGAGTTTTGGTGGTGGTGATGATATGTACAGGGATGGACAGGAGGTAAACAGGCATACATACACACAAATAGACACACATGTATACAGACAGATAGATAGGCAGACAGACAAACAAACTGACAGACAGACAGATAAACAGTCATGCATACACACAGACAGACACTGATTACTGCAGTATAGAGGTAGGGGGATCTGTTGCTTAGCAGAACAGTTGGGAGAAATCAGTTGCTCTCTTTTGACCACAGGAGATTATTCCCCTAAGCAGCTGCTAAGAACTTATATAGTTTTTTCAGACTAACACCAAACAGTTCTTATTTTATCCATAAATGACTACAGTACTTACATCTAGCATAATATTATCCTTGCACAAACGCCAGAATATTTGTGTCCCTTCAGGTGAAAGTTGCATTCGGTGGCGTGTGGAAGGAGAGTCTGGCAGAGCTTAGTGGAGGTCAACGCTCCCTGGTGGCACTCTCCCTCATCCTGGCTCTCCTGCTCTTCAAACCTGCACCTATCTATATTCTGGATGAAGTGG
This sequence comes from Petrolisthes cinctipes, assembly GCA_033782935.1. Taxonomy (NCBI): domain Eukaryota; kingdom Metazoa; phylum Arthropoda; class Malacostraca; order Decapoda; family Porcellanidae; genus Petrolisthes; species Petrolisthes cinctipes. The sequence goes on along the minus strand of JAWQEG010002906.1, from coordinate 45,101 downwards.
ACGCTGCCCTTGATCTCTCCCACACTCAGAACATTGGCAACATGCTCAGGACACACTTCAAACACTCACAGGTATAGATCCCACTTATCTAATTTTCAAGTCTTGAGTGTTAAAGACTACATAATCTTCTTTTTTCTCTTTTCACACTTTTATAATGACAATAATTCTTTTCAGTTCATCATAGTATCCCTCAAGGATGGTATGTTCAACAACGCTAACGTTCTCTTCAAGACCAAATTTGTGGATGGAATGTCAACCGTCTCCCGACACACTCAACGCGTCCCCACCTCCGGCAAGAAGAGATGAACTAACTATACTGCACTGCAGGAAATTTATCTGTATCAATTATCTCAAGACAATGTGAAACTAAAGAAAGTTCTTCCAAGGTAACAGGAGTTGCAGTTTTTATGAACACAAACCATCAGATCTCTTGCAAATATTTACCAGTGTACAGTTGGCAAAAAAAAGTATTGGAACTTCCCTATGGACAGTGATATGTAGAGTTGGTATTCCTGAGTAATTATATATATGATAGACTGTATATCATCTGACGATGTGGGAACTATATTCAATCTCTTACTTATCCAAACACACACAAGAATGTTAATTTTTTTTTGCTTTAAACATTTTATCAGTATATTCAATATTATTCAGGGTTTACTGGGTTGACATTTGGCACACTCCAAGTGTACACATTTACTTATATACCAGTTGTAGTCAAAGACAATCCTCCAACAGCGTCTCAGACAGATCAAACGTACCAACCCTACAATGCTTAAAGATTTCATTTCAATATAAGAATGATTCCAATAACTTTTATTGCCGACTGTACATGAACAGTCCAACTATGAGGCCTTGAGGGAATAACATATTGGATGATGATAATATTTTCAAGCTGCTGAGAAAGAGACTGAGCTCATTAAAGATATTTGCTGCCTTTTTTTATGAGAACCCAAACCCAGGAGTCTGTTGACAAATTACTCTCCGCCTCTCAATAAAATACAGTATACTGTAAGTCTTTGTTAATCATAGAAAAATATAATAAAAATAAATTATTGATTAGGTTAGATTTTATTTTTTAGTCCAACAATTATTTGCTTTATTCCAATTCCAGAAGTACAAAATGAATTCTATCCTAATTTTTTTACAAGGAATAAAAATTCTCTCTCTCTCTCTCTCTTGTAATTAATCAGCAACATTCTAAGCTCCAAAATAGAGTATACTGTACTGTTTGGTATTATAGCACTGAATAAAATAATATAGTAATAGTATTCAGAATAGAGTATATTATGCTGCTTAACAATATTCATGGCTTTTCTACAAACAACTAAACTATTTTATTAAATGTACTTTACTTAATTTGAAATTGTTTTATTTTTCCACAAAACTAGGAAAGAGGTATTGACAGAACTGTTGAGAAGGTGTAGAGTAATATATTGAGGTGGTTTGTACACGTGAAGAGAATGCATCATGGACTGTTGACAAAGGTGTATGGGAGTAAGGGAGTGAGGCGGAGACCACGGAGAGGCAGACCTCCAGTCAAATGGGTGAACAGGGAGGGAGGAAGGGGAGGGCTTGAACCACAGAGCTGTGGCTTGAACGAGTGAGGCGAGGAGGTAGTGTTGGAACAAGATAGAACTATAGAGATTTACCCTGATTTACCAACGGTAGTTCTCACAATGAATAACTAAACATTTATTGCAAACGATGGAATATAAATAAATACAGACAGCAGTACAACAGCTTGTAAGTACCATTAACCGCCTTAAAGAAAAGACAAAAAGAGACAGGATAATGAAGAATTAAAATTTATTCCGGAAAAGAAATTCTTTACCCAACCTTTTCACCCGAATTGGACGTAGAGAATTCCTGGGAAGTTTTGGAAAGCATTGAAGATGAAAGAGAATGTCGAGTGTCAATAAGAATAATTACAGAAGGGAAGAGTGACAACTTTTATTAGATCAAAAGCACCATGCAGGGTTCTAGATATCTAGAAGCAAGAGGATTGAGTCTATAATAGTTTTCGTCGTGAGGAGAAAATTGTTGAGAGTTATGTGTGTGTGTTCTCTTTGCCAGTGTAGTGAAGGGGAGACTCAGGCTTACAAACCACGCACACTTGGTATTGGTTTAGATATTAGGGCTTAAGGCCTATTGACTTCATAATGGTAATTTAAGGCGATGTAATTGCAGAGTAATAGTGTGGGTACAGTACAGCCATGGGTGATAGTGGTGGACCAGGGTCCAAGGAGTGTTGGAGAGCAACTAGACAGAGCTCGAACAAGTGAATTTTCCAAACCATTCTCAACGTTGAGAGAGGTTTAGAAGACTCACTTTTTCGAACTCTGTTCAGTTGCTCTCCAACACTCCTTGGACCCTGGTCCACCACTATCACCCATGACTGTACTACCTACGATATCTTTCTACGAGTGACATTTCTTCCACAGTAACGGTTCGAAAGCTTGTTAAGGAACTAAGTGTATGTAAGTACTGCAAATAATTTCGAAGTTTTCATAGGAACATAAAATTCCAAAAGACTATTTTTGTAGCAGAACACTGAGGCCATTAGGCACATAATTACCAATGTATCACTGATTGAAACATAAATAGTCGACACGTGTACAGTACTTCAGGAGCTTCGAGTGTTTTACCTTCTTGTATGAACCGATTTCATTTTAGTGTTCCGAATCCGTAGCTCCAGTATTCCGACTCTAATGTATCGGTGTAATTATCCCTCAAGAAGGAAGGTGTGTGTTTACGTTCGTGTGGTGGTGAGGAGACGCCATAAAGCACTTTCAATGCAGTGAGGCAGGAGACTTTAAATTCATTGGTAACATTACACTGGTGACGGGAGTGCGTATTTGTTTGTGTATATAGTGGTCTCTCTAGTGTATAACAGCCGTCATTTGGATGTGACCGAGCTCCGTTTATTATGTAGTTGGTGCCTTGTTGGTTTCTGTATCTAAGCGTACACAAACATACCCTAGGTCGAGTCTGTACAGTCCTCGAGTGTCGTAACTGGAACAGAATTTATGATTTATGGGGTCAGTTTTCAAGGTATACATTATTTGGATTAAATAGAAAAAAATATACAGACCCTTTGAACCTAAACTGGCAACCACATCAACCACACTTCGATTGTCGTGACTGGGACAGAATTTGTGTTGTTTGGGGTCATTCTTCAAGGCATATATCTTCGGATTTGATAGAAAAAAATATTCAGACCCTTGGGACCTAAACTGGACAACCACTCTCTTGTCTCCATCACCACCTTCCTTCCACCTCCACCTAACAATACCACAAAGCCTTCCACCTCTGGCCAAACCAACAACATCTCCATTTCTGAGTTAATTAATTACCTCCACACAACTATAGCCTATATACCTCTACCAAGCCTACTCACAGTACTTTCATTTCTATTGCAACAGCATAATTAAACCTCTTCAATTTTAATATAAAAACTGTCCCTTCTCTCCTTCACTTTCCTTCGTGTTTGCTGTCCCTTCCCATCACTACCGCTATTTAACCCATCTTCACAACCACCTCCATCATCTCCACCAACCCCCCACCTCTCTCCCCCACCACCACCAACACCACCAATACAAACAAAAACAATGTCTGAGCCTCCCTCCCCTACGCCCAGTACACTCACCACATCCACGGCCTCACCTCTGCTGTTTCAATATGAGAATGGTGTTGTATCAGCCATAGTGGGTTTTTTACTGATCGCTCTGGTGGTGAGTTATGTAGTGTTGTGTTGTCACGTACTGAGGTTACATCGGTACATCACTAACCTCTTTAGACGTGCAGACTCTTCATCTACTACAGCAGGCAATGGGTGAGTGAATAGCTGAGTAGGACTTAATTAATGGGACGGATAGTATAAGGTAGGGTGGTCCGAAAGTCTTGTCATCCCTATAAATGGCTCGTTCAATTGAAAGTGTATGTATGGTAAGGGGTGACAAGACTTTCAGACCACCCTATACAGTGTTGGTAAATCTGGAGCAACTGATTCCTCCAAACTATCTGAAGCAACAGGCCAGCATTATTTCTCGTAATCTGGTTATGTTTCTTGGCATACTTTGGAGGAATGAAGGCGCTCCAATGTACCAAATACTGTATAATACTACCCCTTTAAATTTATGTTAGCATATGTTAGAGTATAATTATTATCGGTTGACTTTTTCTTTCTTTTTTCCTCCTTCTTCATCATCATCATCACCATCAGGCGTGTCGTATAAAATATTGTTAAGAGATTAATTTCATCAGATGAGCGAGTGCAGAATATTGTAATTTTTTGTAACACACACACACATACACACAAAATATTGATGATGATGATGTAACGATATGATGATGATAATGTTTACAGTTCAAGTCAAACACAAGTTCCTTTTTAATATAATTATATAAGAAGCGTAAAATATCCTATAGATACATACAACTGTCCACTACATTGTAATCCGTTGTTGGAAACTTGGAGTGTCGGCAAGTAGTGATCAAAGTTGTTGTGATTTTTCCCGTTTATGGAGACTTACCATTGTTGGCTGAACTGATGAAGGACTGACTGTGTATTAGACCAGGACAACAGACGAGACAAATAGTAAAGTACCAGATAGATAGATCAAGGGGAAATATTGCCTTAGTTGCTACAAGCTAATTAAATCATTCTCATAATGGAATGCTTTATAAATTATTCTCATAATAGAATGCTTAATAAATCATTCTCAATATGTTTTATAAATAATTCTCATAATGTAATGCTTTATAAATTATTTTCATAATGTAATGATTTATAAATTATTCTCTGCTTTATAAATCATTCTCATAATAGAATGTTTTATAAATAATTTTCATAATAGTATGTTTTATACATAATTCTCATAATAATATGTTTTAAATATTGATTGGTATACAGGGTTGGAAGGTATATTCGACGTTTGTCCATCTCGTTGCCTATGAGAGTGATTGACAACGAGGGTGATGACGGTGGTAATGGCTACAACAGAACTCCCATTAACAGAACTCCACCACCTCGTTACTCCGTCGCTGTGGATTCCCTTCCTTCCTACAGCTGTGCCCTCAGGAGGATGGTGAGTGAATGTGTGAGGCAATGTTGTTGTTGTTGTTTGTTTGTTGTTTGTTGTTGTAGAGGAGAATAGTCACGTACTGGCTTGAAGGTCGACATAGTGAAGATCGATACCCACAATGGTAGACAGACATTAAGATAATTATATTTCCATTTTTCTGTGACATTATGGGTATATTTTTCACCTTCATTATTTATTGTTGTTGTTGTTGTTGTTGTTGTTGTCTGTGTGTGTTGCCTCGTTACTGTACTGATGTACCTGGGGAAAATATTGAAACGGATCGTCATTCTTTTCCAACGGATGGTTTTTCTTTCCAATGCAGATCAATGGGGACGATTGCAAAGGATAGTGAGCAAGGTATAATATTGTTTGTTGTTGCTTATTGTATTGTGTGTAACCTCAGAACCTGCCTGGGGATGGTGTTGAAATGATCTGTCTTTGAAACGGATAGCCTTTTTTCCCAATGCAGAACAATAGGGACGATTATACAAAGGATGTTAAGCAAAGGAATGTTGTTGTGTATTGGTGTTGTTCTTGTTGTTGTTGTTCTTGTTGTTGTGTCTATGTATTGTGGGTTACTCAGGGTTGATGTTAAGGGAATATTATTATAGTACACTTTGGGTACAGTTGGACACATGAATGGGTGGTACAGCCCAGGTGAAAGATACTTGTTCCATTCCATTTGAGTAACCAGTGTCTATTATCAGGTACTTGCTTTTTATTACCATCCTCAATACTGACTTCTGCCCCTGGTGTCTCCTTGAAAGATACTTGTCCCATTTGAGTAACCAGTGTCTATTATCAGGTACTTGCTTTTTATTACCATCCTCAATACTGACTTCTGCCCCTGATGTCTCCTATTTGGCACTAAGGAACTTGTTATTGGGAGAAATTGACCGTCTTTCACTTGGGCTGTACCACCCATTCATGTGTCCAACTGTACATTGGAGTGCCCTAATTCCTCCAAAGTGTGCCAGGAAACAACAGGACCAGATTAACAAAAGTAATGGTGTCCTGTTGTTGTTTGGAATAGGTTGGAGGAGGAATCAGTTGCTGCTGCAGATTTACCAACACAGTACCACCTCCTTTAATGTTATTGTCTACCTTTACAACGGATGGCCTTTGTTTCCCTCATTCACCTGTTTGTTTACCGTTGTTTGTTTCCTTAATTCTGTTTGTTTCCCTCTTTTATCTGTATTTGTTTGTTTCCCTCATTCCCTGTTTATTTACCGTTGCTTGTTTCCGTCTTTTACCTTTATTTCTCTCTTTTATCTTTATTTATTTGTTTCCCCCATCCTCTGTTTATTTACTTTCCGTCTTTTATCTTTATTTGTTTCCGTCTTTTATCTTTATTTGTTTTGTTTCCCTCATTCCCTGTTTGTTTCCATCGTGTGCCGCCAGGTGTCTATGCCCAAGGAGCCTCTACAGTGCCGTATTACAGTAATGGAAGGCAATTGTCCTGAACTCCTTCGTTACGGTTCACCTGAGGTCTTCCTGCAGTCGTCAGCATTCACCAACAACAACAACAGTAATAACAACAACAGTAATAACAACAACAACAACAGTAATAACAACAACAACAACAACAGTAATAATAACAACAGCAACAACAGTAATAATAACAACTACAATAATAGTAATAATAACAACAACAACAGTAATAATAACAACAACAACAACCTAGCAAACAACTACAACAACAACAGTAGCAACAACGGCACCATAGCAAACAATAACAACAACAACAACGATAATAATAATAATAATAATGGTGCTGGCGTCAATTATAACCATAATATCGTCATTGATTACAACAACAACAACAACAACGACGACCACAACAACGACTATAATCATTCTAACCAAACTAGCAATAACTTATACGAACAAGTAGTGGGTGATTCAAGAAGCAGCGAATCTACACACCTGGTGACCGGTGAAGGAACTAATACTAACCCAACGACAACGACAACGACAATAAGGAGCTCGAGTCAACCACCTGCTGCCAACTCTACTAGAAGGTGAGTGTGCCGTTGAAAAGGTGATAAACAAACTCTACAAGGTGGTCTGTTTTACATTAGAATTGACTGGAGAGAGAGAGAGAGAGAGAGAGAGAGAGAGAGCGAGAGAGAGAGAGAGAACAAACATTAGCTCCACACAATGAGAGAGAGAGAGAGAGAGAGAGAGAGAGAGAGAGAGAGAGAGAGAGAGAACAAACATTAGCTCCACACAATGAGAGAGAGAGAGAGAGAGAGAGAGAACACAAACATTAGCTCTACACAACGAGAGAGAGAGAGAGAGAGAGAGAGAGAGAGAGAGAACGAACAAACAAACAAACAAACAAACATTAGCTCCACACAACGTAAGAGAGAGAGAGAGAGAGAGAGAGAGAGAGAGCGAATATATACGAGCCTAACAATATTTACACACACACACACACACATTTTAACATTAACATTAAAACATTACTGGGGGTGTTTGCACTGCATTATACACATCATGCCATGCAGGTTAGTATAATGGACCTACAAGTTTTCTACAGCACAGCAGCAGCAAAGTAAACAAACCCGGGTCATATCATATTATGGAATATCCTACTGTATAAATGTATATAATGATTTGAGATTCCACTGATAATTATACTAGACATATTATAATCTATTTTTATCTTAATTTTCTTCCTCTTTTTTCTTCCTACTCTTTCTCCTCCTTTTATTCCTGTTCTTTCTCTTCCTCCTTCTCCTCCTCTTCTTTCTCTTCCTCCTCCTCCTCTTCTTCCAGTTCCTCCTCTTCTTCTCACTTTCTTTTCCTCCTCCTCCTCCTCCTCTTCCTGTTCCTTCTCTTCCTCCTCCTCCTCCTCTTCCTGTTCCTTCTCTTCCTCCTCCTCTTCTTTCTCTTCCTCCTTCTCTTCCTCCATTTCTTTCTCTTTCTCCTCCTCGTGTCCTTCTTCCTTCCTTTCATACTTCGTGACTATGGTAAAGCAAGCTAATATAACAACTAGACTAACTTATTTTACTTCCTTCCTTCCTCCTTTCATTCCTTCCTCCTTTCCTTCCTTCCTCCTTTCCTTCCTTCCTTCCTTCCTCCTTTCCTGCCTTCCTCCTTTCCTGCCTTCCTTCCTTCCTCCTTTCCTGCCTTCCTCCTTTCCTTCCTCCCTTCCTCCTTTCCTTCCTCCCTTCCTCCTTTCCTTCCTCCCTTCCTCCTTTCTTTCCTTCCTTCCTCCTTTCCTTCCTCCCTTCCTCCTTTCTTTCCTTCCTCCCTTCCTCCTTTCTTTCCTTCCTTCCTCCTTTCCTTCCTTCCTCCTTTCCTCCCTTCCTCCTTTCCTTCCTCCCTCCTTTCCTTCCTTCCTCCTTTCCCTCCTTCTCGTTTTTCAATTATTTTTTCCTCCTTCCTTCCTTATTTACTTACTTCCTTCCATTCACTCTTCCTTCCTTCCTTCCTTCTGTATTTCCTTTTATTTATTTCCTTCATGTTACATTTTTATTTCATTCGTTTATTTAGTTTTTCATTTTTGCCTTTTATTTGCATATTAATTTTCTTCCTTTTTATTTATTTATTTATCTATTTTTTTATTCTTTTATCTATTTTTTAATTATTTTATTTATTTATCTATTTATTTATTTATTTATATATTCATGGTATAATCTGAGTTATAGTTACTTATATATTTAGATTGTTAGCAGAGAATGTGTGTGTGTGTGTGTGTGTAGTAAAGTTAGTGAGAGGAATTCCAGCACATTCGAATGTATAATTTTATATATGTTTAGGTCTCTCTCTCTCTCTCTCTCTCTCTCTCTCTCTCATACTTATAATTCTCCCTGAACTCCATCTCCTCCTCTCACTCTCTCTCCGAACTTCTCGTTGCTGTATGTATGTATGTATGTATGTACAGACTCTCTCTCTCTCTCTCTCTCTCTCTCTCTCTCTCTCTCTCTCTCTCTCTCTCTCTCTCTCTCCTACTCTTCGCTGGACATATAAATAAATATATATATGTATGTATATGTACAGACTCTCTCTCTCTCTCTCTCTCTCTCTCTCTCTCTCTCTCTCTCTCTCTCTCTCTCTCTCTCTCTCTCTCTCTCCTACTCTTCGCTGGACATATAAATAAATATATATATGTACGTATATGTACAGACTCTCTCTCTCTCTCTCTCTCCCTCTCTCTCTCCCTCCCTCCCTCCCTCCCTCCCTCCCTCCCTCCCTCCCTCCCTCCCTCCCTCCCTCCTACTCTTCGCTAGACGTATAAATAAATCTATAAATATATATATGTAGACAATATATATATATATGTATAAACAGACGTCTATGGATACGTGGATGTATGGGTGTAGAGGAGGAACAAGTAGTGGTTTACGCCCATCGCATCTCACACGCCCACTACGTTGCTTACTGTCCAGCCCCAGCCCACGATACACTACTTCAGGTAACAACAATATTATTATTATTATTGTTATTATTATTTAGTGGTAATTAGGGTTAGGTTGTATTTATCATTGTTATTGTTGTTGTTGTTGTTATTTATCTACCTATTTATTTATTTATTATTGTTATTTTTATTGTCATTTTTATTGTTATTGTTGTTATTACTTATTCATTATTTATTATATTATATTATTATATTAACATAGGTTGCAGGTGTGTATGTATGTATGTAGGTGACGGTAATAACATACATACATACATACATACGTTGCAGGTGTGTATGTATGTATGTAGGTGACGGTAATAACATACATACATACGTTGGTTTCAGCTAGGTGTGTGTGTGTGTGTGAATCTAAAAACATACATACATACATATTTTTCATGTGTGTGTGTGTGTGTGTGTGACGATATATACATACATAGGTTTCAGGTAGGTGTGTGTGTGTATATGTGTGAATAAAAAAACATACATACATACATACATATTTTTCAGGTTACAGTGGAAGGTGGAACAAGAGACGATGCCTTGGTATATGTGGAACTACTGGATAATGAAGGAACCAGACTCACTCTCACACCACTCTCACTTTCACTCTCACCCTCACCCAGGCATACCCCCCCCACCACTACTACTACTACTACTACACTGCATCTGTCCCCCCCACCTTCTTATAGCTCCTCTTAAAACTCACTCTCACTTTAACTCTCACTTTCACTTTCACTCTCACTTTCACTACCACACTGCATCTGTCTCCCCCACCTTCTTATAGTTCCTCTTAAAACTCACTCTCACTTTCACTCTCACTTTCACTCTCACTCTCACCTTAACTCTCACCCTAACTCTCACCCTAACTCTCACCCTAACTCTCACCCTAACTCTCACCCTAACTCTCCTTTCTGCCAAATTTCGTCCTGTCATTATTTTCTATCCCCTTAATTCCTTCTCTCTCTCTCTCTCTCTCTCTCTCTCTCTCTCTCTCTCTCTCTCTCTCTCTCTCTCTCTCTCCTTTTTTATCTTTCTTTCTCTCCTCCTCCTCCTCCTCTTTCTCTTTATGGAATTACTTTTCATTGCCCTCACACACACACACACACACACACACACACACACACACACACACACCTTCTCCTTCTCCTCCTACACACACACACACACTTTCTCCTATTCTTCATAAACACACACACACACATTCTTTTCTTCCCACACACACACACACACACACACACACACACACCTTCTCCTTCTCCTCCTACACACACACACACACCTTCTCCTTCTCCTCCTACACACACACACACACCTTCGCCTTCTCTTCCTACACACACACACACTCCTTCTCTTTCTCTTCCTACACACACACACACACCTTCTCTTCCTACACACACACACACACACACACACACACACACACACACACCTTCTCTTTCTCTTCCTACACACACACACACACACACACCTTTTCTTCATAAACACACGCACACATACACTCTTCATTATTCTCTATGCTAAATATTATAGTACACGTGTTGGTGGTAAATCTGGAGCAACTGATTCCTCCAACCTATTCCAAGCAACAGGCCACTATTATTATTTTTGTTAACTTGGTACTGTTTCCTGGCATACTTTGGAGGAATTTAGGCACTCCAATGTATCAAAAGAGAATTACTACCTTAAAGTGAGTGTACCTGTGTGTGTGTGTGTGTGTGTGTGTGTGTGTGGTGTGTGCAGTATGTGTGTATGTGTGCTGTATGTGTGTATGTGTGTGTATGTGTGTATGTGTGTATGTGTGAGTGTGTATGTGTGTGAGTGTGTATGTGTGTGTGTGTGCGAGTGTGTATGTGTGCGAGTGTATGTGTGTGTGTGTATGTGTGCGAGTGTGTGTGTGTGTGTGCGAGTGTGTGTGTGTGTGTGCAAGTGTATGTGTGTGTGTGTGTGTGTGTGTGTGTGTGTGTGTGTGTGTGTGTGTGTCTAAAATGTATCTTCCCATTAATTAATTATAACCAATATACTTTTTTTTTTTTTTTTATTATAATACACATCAACCTACATTATATAATTTGTTATGGTGTTATTATTGTGTTATGCTATTGTTATTATTGTGTTATACTATATTTATTAATCAATTTTGTTGTTGTTTTGGTGTGTTGTGTTATTTTCTTATTTTGTTCTTGTTTAATTTGTTTGTTATACTATTTATTAATGTTTTTTTTGTTGTTGTTTCCATGTTTGGTGTTATTATTTTTTCGTGTTGTTGTTGTTTTTTAATTTTGTAGTTGTTTTGGTGTCAGGTTGTTGTTTTTTTATTTTGTTGTTGTTTTGGTGTCAGGTTGTTGTTTTTTTAATTTTGTTGTTGTTTTGGTGTCAGGTTGTTGTTTTTTAATTTTGTTGTTGTTTTGGTGTCAGGTGATAAACAAACAGACAAACAGACATTAGTGTAGTACAGTTACAATCAAATATCCAGCAACACTTTCCTTCCATCGTGCAACAAATAAATCAACAACAACAACAACAACTAACAACACCTTAATTATCTCAACTCGACCCCATCAATTATTATTATTATCACAAGAGAATCTCACCTTTAGGACTGTATTGTGTTTTGTATAGGATTTGTTTTTAATGGTTTTGTGTTTAGACTTCATTATTATTTTCTCTCTCTCTCTCTCTCTCTCTCTCTCTCTCTCTCTCTCTCTCTCACTCTCTGACCCGTTTTACGAAGTTTCTCACAAAGTTCCGTCATTTAAAAGTGTGAGGTCACCAGAGGAATGAAGCTTTTGTACAAGAAAATAAATTACTGTCTTTTTCATGATTATGTTGAAATTAAATATTATTAGGTCCTTCAAAGTACTCCACACACCTATTTTTAATGAGAGAGAGAGAGAGAGAGAGAGAGAGAGAGAGAGAGAGAGAGAGAGAGAGAGAGAGAGAGAGATATTCGTCGATTATTTATGTTATTGTGAATGGACATTGGCTTGGTAAAACAAATTAAAAAAAAAAAAAAAAAAAATCCCTGTTGCTCTGAATGGCTCGCTTACTGAAATGAATACAGGCGTAAAGTTTAGATAACCGCTTCCCTGTCTGTCACTTTACGCTCACACGAATGCTTCACAACAAAAACTACACACACACACACACACACACACGAAAACAAATGAAAATAAAGTCTAAGTAACACACACACACACACACCACACAATAACAAATAAAAATACAGTCTCAAGAACACACACACACACACACACACACACACACACATATACACATATACATACACACACACACACATACACATACACACACATACACATACACATACACACACACACACACACACACACATACACGAAAGCAAAAGAAAATCCAGCAGGGTATAATAATTATTTTTATAAGGTTAGTGGTTCATTTTCTGGAGAATTCGGTTGGTGGCTCAAAATTGGAGAGAGAATGTCGAAATAGACTGGAAGCTTGTGTCAGTAATGGCCTTTGTCAAGAGAATTGGCGGCAAAAATACTATATCAGAGAAGGACCCCCCAAAAAAAGCGCGGGAGAACCCATCTCGTTAAGGGGGTGCGGTAGGGGACAGGGTTTTTTTTTTTTTGGGGGGGGGGGTTTGTCGGGTGCGGGAATAGGGGACAGGCATGGGTGGGGTAGAAAGCCTGCATGTCCCCTATTCCTGCACCCCCCAAGTCTGTCCCCCTACTCCCCCCCCCCCAAACCCCCCCAAGCCTGTCCCCATACCCGCACCCCCTTAACCCCCCCCCCCGAAGCCTGTCCCCCTATCCCCGCACCCCCTTAAGCCGTGCACGTGGTTGGAGAGTGAAGGAAGGAAAGGAAGGAAGGTTAGCAGGAGAACGATGGACTTACTGAATTTCTCACTGATTTTTGCATCATTTAAGGACCCTGTGATTGTGTATGAAAACTGGAGGCTCCATTGATTCCTCCTGACCATCATGCCACGAAACAAGCTCCTTCCATATAGTAGGTGTGTGTGTTTCGTGGCAATATTTGAAGGACTCGTTTATCTCGCTGCTTTTTGCATCCTTTAATTCGGCATAATATTAATGATAATGTGAAGATCCAGAAGACAAAGGCAGGTAAATAATAATAATAATAATAATAATAATAATAATAATAATAATAATAGGTCCTTCTGCAGAGTAACAAGCGCTCAACTAACGATAAAATTCATTAATGTTTTTTTAGTTTTTTTTTTTTCATCCGACTTAATAAAATGTTCTTTTGACGGTGTTTTCTCTTGTTAGTACAGTACTCTTATTTATTCATTGTTTAGCTTCAAAGTCAAATTAAGAAAAGTCACAATAACCACAGTATAACATTATTTCGAATCCATGCAGCAGGAGGATAATTTTTTGTTAATTATTTTGGATAGGTATGTTGTTTCCCGGCTTATAAAATAAATAGTCACACTAACCAAAAGCAAGTAAATAAAAGTCACACTAACCATAGTATAATATTATTTCGAATCCAAACAGTAGGAATAATAATAGTGATACAGCAGAATTATAATAATTATGGAATATTATATAAATATTGCTAGGCATGTAACCCCTCCACCACTGCTGTTACTCAGTGTTGCCAAGTATGGAGAATTTATTTTTTTAATGGAGAATTAGATGCATCAATGGGGAAATTACATAAAGATTGCTCAAGAGTAAATGGAGAAATTTCTACCAGACGAAATAATTACCAAAAATATGGTAAATATACAACATATCTTCAAAGGAAACAGAGAATTATTGAGGTAAAAAGGGAATAAGTTATAATAATACAGATGTTGAAGATGGGGAAGTTTCATCAAGGCCAAGCAGACTTGGCAACACTGTGAGTCAAGAAAACGGACTGAGTGCCTAAAAAAATATATCAGTGTTGGTCTGGTATGTATGTATGTATGGTATTTGGTATTTTAATTAAGTTGTGGCTGCCTCTAGTGGTGGATTGTATACTTGTAGGGTGTAGATATGTGTCTTTGGTCTATAATTATAGGGTTAATTCCACAGTGGTATTGGTTTGTTAGCTTCCCAACCAACCACATTATTTTGTAAGGCTTCATTATTTTCCAAAAGCTGAGTATCCACATTCATAAAATCTATCCAACAGTAAGATAATAATGATGATTACTGCATAGTTTACTCACCAAATTCATTAAATAATTCACCCATAAGTCTTTTAAACGGCTAACATTGGTAAATATTGAAAGAATTACTGTTATTGAGTACGGTTTTTCTACCTTCATTACCTACTTATTTAACCTAGACCACAACAGACTACCGGGACCTAACCTGGACAAACTACCGGGAAATAACCGTTGGTAAAGTACAGGAAATGACTGGGGCAAAATACTGGGACCTAGCCGGATCTGGCAACACTGCTACAAAACGGTAATTCTTTCAATAAATACCCTAACATTCTTTTGTTTGCGTACTAACAAACCACAACGAACCACTGTGGAATCAACCCTATGTCAACTAACTTGTTTTATACTGTTTATGGAGCCATCGTGTAGGGAGCCATATTCAAGAACATTCATGGTGTATATGATGGTATGGTATGATGCACGATGGATGTTCTTGTATACGACCCCAGGGGTACCATGCTATTGTCAACACCATCTATGTTCTTGTATATGGTTCATCGTGTCTAGATATTTGATGATGATGTATATATTCTATCTTAATGAACATGATGACATAACATAACCTATCCTATCCTAAAATTACATTGTAACCTAATTTAAAATAACCTAACCTAACATAACATAACCTATCCTATCCTAACTTATCCTATCCTAAAATTTCATTGTAACCTAACCTTGTAACCTAACCTAACCTAACCTGACCTAACTTAAAATAACATTGTAACCTAACCTAACCTAACCTAACCCAACCTAAACTACCATTGTAACCTAACCTAACCTGACCTAACTTAAAATAACATTGTAACCTAACCTAACCTAACCTAACCCAACCTAAACTAATATTGTAACCTAACCTAACCCAACCTAAACTAACATTGTAACCTAACCTAACCTGACCTAACTTAAAATAACATTGTAACCTAACCTAACCAAACCTGGACTGTGGCTACCTTAGGGACATAAATCTAAGTGTTTTTTGAGATCTACTTTATTGAAAAATTAATACTGTACCTATTATTTACACCCAAAAGACATATAGAGAACATAGAGAAAATGAGACTATTTTATTATTAAACTACTGTACAGTTTTCTTCAAGGAAAAGTTCTCTTTGTCGCTCACTTTCTATTATTTTGCAATTTAGTAATGAAGAACCTTTCCCCCGAAGAAGTAGTTTATTAAGGGGGTGCGGGAGTAGGGGACAGGGTTGGGGGGGGGGTACGGGAATAGGGGGACAGGCTTGGGGTGGGTAGAAAGCCTGTCCCCTATTCCTGCAACCCCCTAACCCCCCCCAAGCCTGTCCCCCTACTCCCACACCCCCAAAAAAAACTCCCCAAACCCCCTGCAACCCCCTAAACCCCCCCCAAGCCTGTCCCCCTATTCCCTCATCCCATTAATCAAAACGCTGAGTTATATTTACCCAAATGTGTAATAAAACTACCAATATGGATAATTATGACTTATGAGATTATATAGTATAGGACAGTGTTGTTGTTGTTGTTGGTAAATCTGGAGCAACTGATTCCTCCAAACTATTGTATTTCAGGATACCAGTACAGTATATTTATTCATTAATACTGTACTGTTTTCTGACATACTTTGTGGAGGAATCAAGGCTCTCCAATGTATCAAAAGTTTCTTGCCCACTTAATGAACACCACATAATGATATTTATAACAATATAAAGGTAATGAAGTGGACTCCATCTTGTGGAATTACATTATTATTATTATTATTATTATTCTCATCTGGTCAGAGCTCTCATAGAGAATTATTATATTTGTCTATACAGTACAGTATTTGTTTCCTAACTTGTTTACTCATTAGTACGGTACATTATTATACCCTCTTGTTTCTTTGTGTAAAAATTAGTATTAAGGGGAGAGTATACTTTTGGTGCATTAGAGCTCTTTGATTCCTCCAAAATATGCCAGGGAACAGGACCAGATTAACAAACATAATGGTGGCCTGTTGCTTGAAACAGTTTGGAGGAATCATTATCTCCGAAAATGCCAAAACTATATCTTTCCCCTTAATTAAAGAGTTGAGTGTGGATAATTAATGAACACAAACAAATGATAAAGGAGTTAGGACTACATACTGTATTGTCTCTTGCAGCAAAGCACATTGTAGTGAAATTAAAATGCTAAAACTATACCCTCCCCTTAATTAAAGAGTTGAGTGTGGATAATTAATGAACACAAACAAATGATAAAGGAGTTAGGACTACATACTGTATTGTTTCTTGCAGCAAAGCACATTGTAGTGAAATTGGATGAGGGGCTTCATTACCTACACAAGTAACACAATTACACAGGACCTTTAGTGTCAAAGTGGACGTATTAGGCCAGGCACCGGAGTGTTGGCCATCATTTTCATTCTCTAGTGTAGGGAAGGCAACATAGAGAGAGGCCATTATTTTACAGAGGGTGAAAAAGAGTTAAGGGGGAAGTTTGTTTTGTGTTGGTAAATCTGGGGCAACTGATTCCTCCAAAGTACTGTATTCCAATCAGCAACAGAACACCATTATTTTTGCTCATCTGGTCCTGTTTCCTGGCATACTTTGGAGGAATCAAGGCACTCATTGTAACAAAAAAGAATTACCACCTTAACAGTAATTCCTTGTTTTCCACTGTTGGTGTTATGGATGTGTATTGTACTGTATGTATTGAATCTGTGTACAGTCAACTCTCTTTGTACATTAACACACTTATATACCCATTGGATACTGATGGTTTACTGTTAATGGATTCAGAGAAAACAGTATTATACACACCAATATCAACAGTGGAAAAGGAGAGATTATTGTATAGTTAATTTCATAGTGTGTGTGTGTGTGTGTGTGTGTGTGTGTGTGTGTGTGTGTGTGTGTGTGTGTGTGTGTGTAGGCTACATTACTACTGGGCTATACTGTACATTTTGTCTTAGGAATTTAAGGTACTGTATAGAGATATTTTCTTATTACAGAGAAGAACTGTAGATGCCACTGGTAAAAAAATAATTACCCTTAAAAAATGGTATAAATTTTACAGAACACACTTGGACTATAATGCCAGACAGATTCAGGAGGTAATACACTTTCGGTAGAGTGGATGGAGTGCCATGATTCCTCCAAAATATGCCAGGAAACAGAATCAGATGAACAAAAATAATGGTGGCTTGTTGCTTGGATTATTGTAGTTTAAAGGAATCACTTGTTCTAGATTTACCAACATGTACTGTCCCCTTAAATAAATGGCTGTTAAATAAATGGCTGTTAAAGGTGTTTTTAGTTTTTTTAGGCTTGACAAAAGTTCAAGATTTATCACCTCCAAGACATTTTTTTTTTTTTCCACACACTGGGTTAGTAAATTATTATGTTATTTATTACTATTCTGTCTCTGGACATAGTTAGGCTTCAGCCCCATTACAGTACATGGTAGAGGTTATCTGAAACACACACACACACACACATTCCTCCAAACTATTCCAAGCAACAGAACACCATTATTTTTGTTCATCTGGTCCTGTTTCCTGGCACACTTTGGAGGAATCAAGGCACTCTAATGTAACAAAAGTTAAATGACCTCCATAAGGCCACAACTGTACAATAAGCCATCAATATAATATGATTAAATATTGGGTGATTTAGCACTGTTGTATATCATTTGAACACAGGGTCAGTAAATAACTTAGTCTGTATGGCAATGAATAATAGAACAGAAGCCTGGGTATACATATGGTGATGTTCAATGAGTGACTTGAGTGTAAAATGAAGGGTTGGATACAAGTATTTATTCAATATATATCCAGGGACTACTGAAAAATGGCTTAGTCTGTATGATAATGAATAACAGAAGCCTGGGAATACATTTGGTGGTAATCAATGAGTGACTGAGTGTAAACTGAAGGGTTGGATACAAGTATTTATTCAATATATATTCAGGGTCTTACTCTTCCTAGCAGCTTCCACAAGGGCCAGTCATTAATTAAGGCACAACAACCCACCATGAAAGACATCTTGAAGCTTCTTTTTTTTTTCTAATGACAGGAATTAAAGTTCAGAGACCATTGCATCTCTTTGTGCCTCTGAGATGATCACTGACTTTTCTCTTTAATTAACAGAACGAGATGCCTTTGGTGAAGTAAGCGAGAGATCCCAAGTCTTGCAAACTATTCTAATAAACAGACTACCGAGGTTAGGTGGTCTGTTACATAGCTCTGTTTGGAGGAATCAGAAGCCTCCAAAAGAACTCACAGCATCCTTACCTTGCTAATGATTCCACATGCTTTCATCTCTCCCCCTCAGTTTGGGAATAAAGCAGCAAAATCAACATCTTCTTAATTCTTCTTCTGGGAACTGTCCACTTTAACTATCAGGAAATCTTCTTCTCAAAGGCTTATTTACTCTGGGGCATCTTTATAATTCCATGTGGTTGATGTTATTGTGGAGAGGTGGGAAGGGTGTTGAGTGGTGGAGGGAAGTGTGAGTGGTGGAGGGAGTTGAGTGGTGGAGGGAAGTGTGAGTGGTGGAGGGAGTTGAGTGGTGGAGGGAAGTGTGAGTGGTGGAGGGAAGTGTGAGTGGTGGAGGGAAGTGTGAGTGGTGGAGGGAAGTGTGAGTGGTGGAGGGAAGTGTGTGTGTGTGTGTGTGTTGGAGTCAGAGGGGGTCATGGGAGTCACTTGTAGGTTTGTCAGGTTGGTTGGGTTTCTGGAAAGAGATGAATCAAATTAGATGCTTTGCTGTGTATATTTTTGATGTGACAATGGCTTCATTTACCAGATGTCCAAGTCACATACATAAACATTAAACACAGTAGGCCTACTGTATAAACAAACACATACATAAACACACATACACACAGACAGACATAAACACAAATGTGATAGCATTCCAAGTAAAACTATTTTCATTAGTACTGACATTACCAGCAGAGTACAGTAATACAATACAGTTATCAATTGCAATTCTTCATAATATAATTTCTTACAATACCAACAATATAACCTGTAGTAATGCTGCAATTTGTTGGTGGTCATTATCTGATATCATTTCAGAAATATTTTTGCACTAATGACTTTTCCAGACCTGTTCAAAGCTTTCCGGCCAAATAACAACTGGTAAATCTTAATGAACAGAAAGAAAACAAAAGCATGACAAACCAGTAATGAAGTTCACTTGTTCTGATTCTACTCTGCCCTTTATGTAACAGGATGCCAGTTCATGTGATGTGTGTGTGTGTGTGTGTGTGTGTGTGTGTGTGTGATCATTTGCTCCAGATTTACCAACACTGTACTTCCCCCTTATTAAGTGATATTAATTGTTGTGTGTTTGTTGAGTAACATTGTCTTGTCATTAAGGGTTAATATTGAAGATACGTAGTGTAATATGAATCTTCTCATTGGTAACTTAACTCTCCACACCAACAACAACAACAACAAAGTATAATATGAGTTAGTAATTTACATTCATATAGCCTATACAGTATATTCACCAACAAGTGAGTCTGTCCTTAATTCTCCAAGTAACTTTTGGAAATAGGTAAACTAACTACAGTATCTAGATTTAATTGCTGTAATAACATAATACACAGAGATAATTAAAATAACGATTACATGTTAATTATATTTCCTTTCTCTTAATGGCAAGAATAGTGAACTATGCTAATGAGATGACTATGCAAATGAGGTTGGCTGTAGGACAACTGATTGAAACTTTCCAAACAAGAATGGCATATGAACCCAGACAAGTTATACAAACAATGTACAGTCGGCGGCAAAAGTCCTGTCGCCTCACTTGCTTCACCGAGGCACGCGATCTTCATAGACTCGACCCTGCTGGACTCGAGATCATTTGGTGTAGAAAACGTTGGTATTTCTCGAGTCCATGAACACTGCCTGTCTTGGTGAAGCAGGTGAGGCGACAGGACTTCTACCGCCGACTGTACAGTTGAACAAGTAAAAAGTGCAAGTAAAATATGAGTAATATAATATGTCCACATCTGGCTAACACTCAAAATATTTAGTCAGTCATGTTCCACTTTACATTGGTTTTGGAGTGTTAGTGATTCATTGTTAGAAGTACCAGGGTTGGTGCCTTACTTATCTGTAACTTGTAAACAATGAAATATGTCTGAAGAAGGGAATTGGTGTATTTTGCCGGGATTAAAAAACTAAAAAAACATAGGATATAGTGTCTCCAACTTACAGGTCTATCTATCTATCTATCTATTTTGCCGGGATTAAAAAACTAAAAACACATAGGATATATATAGTGTCTCCAACTTACAGGTACCAAATAAAAGAAGAAATGCAAGTGATGTATGTTCAGTCAATAGCAAAAGTCCACGTGTTGCAACTCACTCTCTGATGACACTAATAATAATAATAATAATAATAATAATTCTGGTGTTGGTAGTGGGCAGAAATACCGGCCCTGGTGTCTGGAGCGTATGAAACTTAGGAGTAGAAGAGGCAAATGTATACCTCATCATCATAATATTATCCCATTCACTATGCCACCTATCCCCCATCACCATACCCCAACCCCCTCCCCCCCACCACCATACGCCAACCCCCTCCCCCCACCACCATACCCCAACCCCCTCCCCCCCACCATACCCACCTCCCCCCCACCACCATACCTCACCCCCACCATACCCCCACCATACCCCAACCCCCCTCCCCCCCACCACCATACCCCACCCCCTCCCCCCACCACCATACCCTAACCCCCTCCCCAACACCACCAGACCCCAACCCCCTCCTCCCCACCACCATACCCCAACCCCCTCCCCCCCACCACCATACCCTAACCCCCTCCCCCCCACCACCATACCCTAACCCCCTCCCCCCCCCACCACCATACCCCAACCCCCTCCCCCCACCACCATACCCCAACCCACTCCTCCCCACCACCATACCCCAACCCCCTCCCCCCACCACCATACCCCAACCCCCTCCCCCCCACCACCATACCCCACCTCTCCCCCCCCCACCACCATACCCCAACCCCCTCCCCCCCTCCACAATACCCCACCCCCACCATACCTCACTAAACTTAATTAAAATGCCTGTTTAATGAGATGGAAGCAAGTGAGTGATTTTCAAAGCCCGTGATGCTAATTGTGTTGTTTGTGAGTATTAGCCAGGGGGAGGATGGATTCTACTAGTGTTATTTTATTTTTATTTTTTTAATATGTACAGTATTATTTGTATGGTATAGTATTTCTCTCTGTCTCTCTGTCTCTCTGTCTCTCTCTCTCTCTCTCTCTCTCTCTCTCTCTCTCTCTCTCTCTCTCTCCGTCTCCGTCTCCGTCTCCGTCTCCGTCTCCGTCTCTCTCTCTCTCTCTCTCTCTCTCTCTCTCTCTCTCTCTCTCTCTCTCTCTCTCTCTCTCTCTCTCTCTGTGTGTAATTTGTGAGATAATTATATAATATTAGTTTGTTTGTTTATTTTTCAGGTTCCTTGGAGGTGTGTACAAGATGGAGGCTCAAGTGGTCTGTAAATCTCCCATGACCCCTTCAGCCGGGCCTCTAAAACACTGAGGGCCCCTTTGTGAATGAGGGCCCCTAACACACCACCAAAAAAGGCCCCATGATCAATATGAAACACTCCTTATATACAATGAAACGTCAAATGCAAATCTATGCATGTCTTCAGTCGCTGTGTTGTTATGGTAAGAGAGAGAATCCTGGACATATTATACAAAGGTGTGTCACAATACAAAATGGACCCTGAAATTATTGAGAACCTCTGATAGTTGGTATGAAGAACCTTTCCATTGACAAGATCTTCTATTTCTGTGTTGTTATGATAAGAGAGAGAATCCTAGACATAATATACAAAGGTGTGTCACAATAGAAAATGGACCCTGAAGCTATTGAGAACCTCTAATAGTTGGTATGAAGAACCTTTCCTTTGGCAAGATCTTAAGGTGTTAATTCTTTTTTGTTACATTGGAGTGCCTTGATTCCTCCAAAGTATGCTGGGAAACAGGATCAGAAGAGCGAAAATAATGGTGTTCTGTTGGTTGGAATAGCTTGGAGGATTCAGTTGCTCTAGATTTACCAACACAAAACTAACTTCCCTCTTAACCAACCAAGGCTTCCGCTGATCAGAATCCCTGTCTGTGTGTTACTCTACCCTGACCTCCTGACCCTAACCACAGTGTACCTCATTAATAAGACCCCAACTGACGCTTGTAACGTTGTCTCTATCTTCCCTGCTTGGTGGTAGTGGTGATGGTGATGACAGGAAGGAACACTTGAGACCAATATTATAACATTTGAAGGTAGGGGTCTGGTGGGGAGCTGTGGTTTGAGGGAAGGGTAAGGGGAAGGGTAAAGAGCAACACAGTGGATGGATCAAGAGGGCACGACATCAGCCACTCCTCCTTCACCACATCCTACTCAGCCACTCCTTCAGCACGTCCTACTCAGCCACTCCTTCACCAATTCCTACTCAGCCACTCCTACGCCACATCCTACTCGGCCACTCCTTCGCCACGTCCTACTCAGCCACTCCTTCACCACATCCTACTCAGCCACTCCTCCTTCACCACGTCCTACTCAGCCACTCCTTCACCACATCCTACTCAGCCACTCCTTCACCACATCCTACTCAGCCACTCCTTCACCACATCCTACTCAGCCACTCCTTCACCACGTTCTACTCAGCCACTCCTTCACCACATCCTACTCTACAAGGTAAGGTAAGGCCTGAGAATGGTTCCCTTGTTTTTTGTCATTGAATTTTTTGTTCGTGGTAGGGACTAAAAATGAGGCCCATAGTTCACTCTATTACTTAAGGTGGTAATTCTTTTTTTGGTACATTGGAGTGCCTTGATTCCTTCCTCTAAAGTATGCTAGGAAACAGGACCAGAAGAGCAAAAATAATGGTGTTCTGTTATTGCTTGGAATAGTTTGGAGGATTCAGTTGCTCCAGATTTACCAACACAAAACTTCCCCTTTAAGGTATGGGCTGAGAATTTATTGTTCATAGTAGGGTTTGATAATGGCCTCCCTATATCATAACTGTATCATGTAAGGGAAGTACTGCAATTAATTAGTCTTACAACTTTTCACTGAATTTTGCAGGGTAGGGACAAAGATAATTATATATATTCAGTTGCCAAGATTAATGATTTTATATTCATCATTGACACTAATACCCTGTACTTGTTTAGTATAATTATTAACTCTTAGGGAAGGGAGATGGAGGAGGAGGAGGAGGAGGTGTTATTGATATTATTATTGTTGTTGTTTATCTTGTTGTGGTTGTATAATAGAGTGTTCGTGTTGTTATTGTTGTTATGGTTGGAGTTGTATATTTTTTTATGAATCTAGCTTGTGATATGATAGTCCACGTAGAAGAAAAAGGAGGAAATGGTAAATGGAAAAGACTAGTTAGTTACACATATTTTTTACACCTCAGTTGTAGTCAAATTTAAAGCCCGGTTTGTTGTTGTGATTATAGTGAATGAGGCAGGCGTGTTGTGTGGAGGCGTGTAAACAGATTATCCCATGCCTTGTAATTACCTTAGTTCCTTCCCCCTCTCTCTATACTTAGTCTTGGTAAAGTGCCAACACCATTTTATATCTCAAATGTCCCTAGTGTGTGATTTTGCACCCCTTGAACGGATAATTACCTACCTACACATTAACACAATCCACACAAACACAGAAACACACACAGAAACACAGACACAGACACAATCCATCAAAACACACAAACACAGAAACAGAGACACACACACACACACACAGAAACACAGACACAGACACGCACACAATCCACCAAAACACACACAATCCACCAAAACACACACACACACACACACAAACACAGAAACAGAGACACACAGAAACACAGACACAGACACACACACAATCCACCAAAACACACACACACACACACACACACACACACACACACACACACACACACACACACACACACACACACACACACACACACACACACACACACACACACACACAGAAACACAGACACACACACACACACAGAAACACAGACACAGACACACACACAATCCACCAAAACACACACACACACACACACACACACACACACACACACACACACACACACAGAGTAGATGGTCTCAACACGTTGTATTATTTGACCAGGTAACCAGACCACCTCTCTCTCTCTCTCTCTCTCTCTCTCTCTCTCTCTCTCTCTCTCTCTCTCCTTGCTGTGTTTACTCTTATTCTCATTCTCTGTTTACTCTCTGTTTCTGCATTCTCTTTGCCCTTGTTCTGATTTCTTTCTTTCTTTGTGTTTCCCATTCCCTTTAATGTATGTGTGTGTGTGTGTGTGTGTGTGTGTGTGTGTGAAGGAAGAGACAGTCAGGCACACAGGCAGAGTCTATGTAGTTCCCCTCCTGGAGAAAAGTAGTGGCCAATTATCCTGCTTTACGTCCACACCAGCAGGCGGTCGGTAGGAAGTGTACAGTGACGGTGTAAAGTTGTGTCCTCTCTCTCTCTCTCTCTCTCTCTCTCTCTCTACACCATGAAAGACTTAGAGGTAGAAAGTACAGTCATGGTATGTATAAAGTTCTCTCTCTCTCTCTCTCTCTCTCTCCTCTCTCTCTCTCTCTCTCTCTCTCTCTCTCTCTCCTCTCTCTCTCTCTCTCTCTCGTTGCCAGAAGCCGCCAACAGAGTTCTCATACATTATTCCCCAACTGTACCAATAGTATACTTTGCCCTTAAGTATTGTTATAATTGTGTTGTGTACTCCATAGGGTTGGTGTGGTTAGTGTGTGTGGTGATTTAGGCAGCAAGGATATTGATGCCTCTTTGGACTCAAGTAATTTATTTCCTTTTAGTTCCTGAGCACAGCATTCCTCCTTTCCTCCTCTGTATGTATGTATGTGTATGTATGTATATATGTGTGTGTGTGTGTGTGTGTAGTAACTGTATGTATGTATGTGTAGCAGCTGTATGTATGTATATATGTGTGTGTGTGTGTAGTAACTGTATGTATGTATGAATGTGTAGCAGCTGTATGTATGTATATATGTGTGTGTGTGTGTGTGTGTGTGTGTGTGTGTAGTAACTGTATGTATGTATGTATGTATGTGTGTGTAGCAGCTGTATGTATGTATATGTGTGTGTGTGTGTGTGTGTGTAGTAACTGTATGTATGTATGTATGTGTAGCAGCTGTATGTATGTATATATATGTGTGTGTGTGTGTGTAGTAACTGTATATATGTATGTATGTGTAGCAGCTGTATGTATGTATATATATGTGTGTGTGTTGTTACATGATTGTAGTAACTGTATGTATGTATGTATGTGTGTGTATGTGTGTGTGTGTGTACTTTCACATCTCTATCTTCTCTCTTGTGCTACAGCCAGGGATTTTTAGGTGTATTACAGTCTTCCTTCCTCTTAAGTTCTGTATGTCTCTCTGTCTGTTAGTTATTTTCTCTCCCTTTTTGTTTTGTTATCTGTTTGCTTTGCCTTGCTGCCTATAGTTTTCCCCTTGTCGTTCCTCGTTTGTTCGCTATTCATGTCTGTCTCATTTATCATTTCTTTTTCTTCTCCTTCTCCTCAGTGATTTATTGCCATTTTTAGTCGTTTTTCTCTGGCTTCCCCTCTTTTATCTATATGCATTTTGTTCCTGGCTCTATTTTATGTTTCTCTGTCCCTCCTTTTCTCTATCTGTTTCCTCCCTCCTTTTATATATTTTTTGGTGGTTAATCTCTGTCTGTCTCTGTCTCTGTCTCTGTCTCTGTCTCTGTCTCTGTCTCTCTCTCTCTCTCTCTCTCTCTCTCTCTCTCTCTCTCTCTCTCTCTCTCTCTCTCTCTCTCTCTCTCTCTCTCTCTCTCTCTCTCTCTCTCTCTCTCTCTCTCTCTCTCTCTCTCTCTCTCTCTCTCTCTCTCTCTCTCTCTCTATCTCTCTCTCTCTCTCTCTCTCTCTCTCTCTCTCTCCCTCTGTTATTTACACATGGTTTATTCCTCTTTTCTCCCTCCCCTCTCATCCATTTTCACTCATTCTCCCTTTATAGCCTGTTTTATTTCCCCTTTCACCCCTCTCTCTCATTTTCTCTTTACAACCTGTAGTATTTTCACTCTGCCTGTCTGTCTGTTTCTCTATCTGTTTGTCTGTGTGTGTGTGTGTTTGTCTGTACCTGTCTGTTTATCTGTTTGTCTCTGTCTGTTTGTTTGTCTGTCAGTGTGTACCTGTCTGTTTGTCTGTCTGTCTATGTGTACCTGTGTTTGTCTGTGTGTACCTGTCTGTTTGTCTATCTGTGTGTACGTACCTGTCTGTGTGTGTACCTGTCTTTTTGTCTATCTGTGTGTACCTGTCTGTTTGTCTAACTGTGTGTACCTGTCTGTTTGTCTATCTCCTTGTACCTGTCTGTCTGTCTGTCTGTCTATCTGTCTCTCTGTCTGTGTGCACCTGTCTCTGTGTACCTGTGTTTGTCTGTCTATCAGTCTGTCTGTGTGTGTGTTTGTCTGTACCTGTCTGTCTATCTGTGTGTACCTATCTGTTTTGTCTCTGTTTGTCTGTCTGTCTATGTGTACCTGTGTTTGTCTGTTTGTCTGTGTGTACCTGTCTGTTTGTCTGTCTATGTGTGTGTACCAGTCTTTCTGTCTCTGTCTGTCTATCTGTATGTACCTGTCTGTTTGTTTGTCTGTCTATCTGTGTGTACCTGTCTGTTTGTCTCTCTCTGTCTGTCTGTTTGTCTCTGTCTATCTGTTTCTTTCTCTGTCTGTCTCTGTCTCAACTTCCAACCTTCCACCATTCATTGCAGTTCTCTCTTCCCTAACAATGTCTTTTTCCTGCCTTTATAGTCTTTCCTTTATCACTTTTCTTTTATCCTCTTCTTCCTTCTCTCCTTTCTCTACATCCTCCCTCCTCTTCCCTTCCTGTACTTCCTCCACTTTTCAGATTTATTCCTGTGCTTTCCTTTCCTCCTCTTCCTCCCCTTTCTCTTATTTTTGTTTTTCTCCTCATTCCCTTCCTCTTATTTTTTCTCTTATTTTATTTCTCCTCATTCCCTTCCTCTTATTTTTCCTCCTCCTCATTCTTCCCTTTCCCTTCTTTTCCCTTTTCTGTCTCTGCCAGGAAAAATGAGGAACAACAAAATTATTGACTACTTCATATCCAAATAATATCAATACACACTATTGTGACTCTTGAAGGAAGGAAGGAAGGTAGGAAGGAAGGAAGGTAGGAAGGAAGGAAGGAAGGAAGGAAGGAAGGAAGGAAGGAAGGAAGGAAGGAAGGTAGGTAGGTAGGTAGGTAGGTAGGTAGGTAGGTAGGTAGGAAGGAAGGAAGGAAGGAAGGAAGGAAGGAAGGAAGGTAGGAAGGAAGGAAGGAAGGAAGGTAGGAAGGAAGGAAGGAAGGAAGGAAGGTAGGTAGGAAGGAAGGAATGTAGGAAGGTAGGAAGGAAGGAAGGAATGAAGGAAGGAAGGAAGGTAGGAAGGAAGGAAGGTCTTAAGGTGGTAATTCTTTTTTGGTACATTGGAGTGCCTTGATTCCTCCAAAGCATGCCAGGAAACAGGACCGGAAGAGCAAAAAATAATGGCGTTCTGTTGCTTGGAATAGTTTGGAGGATTCAGCAGTTACTCCAGATTTACCAACACCAAACTTTCCCCTTAAGAAACATTAGTCCCTCGATATAAGATGATTAAAATGAGTACAGTACATAATTATATTCTTTCAACACAGACTCAATAAATAGCTTTGTCTGTATGTATGGTAATGAGTAACACAGGACTGGGAAAACATCTGGTAGTCTTCAATGAATGACTTGGGGAGTGTAAAATGAACAGGTAGATGATACAAGTAGTTAAGCATTGTATATCTAGGGAATACAGTCCAGAGAATACAGTGGATGGTAGATTATTCTGTATTTTCATTGACCTTCTTTTTTTCTCTACTTCCATCGCCCCTCTCCCCTGTCATCCTCGTTTCCCCCCTTTATCATAGTTGTTTGTTACCTACTTCGTGTTGTGAAGCCATGAGTGTGAAAATATGTAACAGGGGGAAGGAAGGAGAATGTTGGACTGTTAAGAGAGAGAGGGAGAGAGAGAGAGAGAGGGAGGGAGGGAGGGAGAGAGAGAGAGTAGGGGGGGGGGAGAGGACAAGTCATATTGCTTCTCCCATACACACTTTTCTCTCTCTCTCTCTCTCTCTCTCTCTCTCATATAGGTCGTCATCTGGCCTCCCCTGCGTTATTGGCACTTTGTTTTGGAGTTTTCTGAAGACTTTGGGCCTTTAACCTTTCCTCGCTTCATAGGAGTCAATAATATGCGCTAACTTTTATGATGGCACTTTTGCTGTAAATTTAGGGTTGCCTGGAAAAAATCTACCCTGTCAATGCCGGAAAAGAAAAACGGGAGAAAAAAATATATTTCCAAACTTTGGTTATACTCTGATGTTGCAGTGAGGTGGAGCGAAGAATTTTTCAGAGCAGTCTTTTCCCAATTTCCAAGCCATTTTCACCTCACCTTCTCTACTATACCAGTTCCCTCCTTTCCATATGTACACACACACACACACACACACACACCTTCCATGGACTGCAATAACCAATGATTTTTGTTTTTTCTGAGTTTATTTGGGTCCTACACACCTCTTTGATCTTAACTGGGACATTTGCCACAGTTCTCACAAATACTATATTTATGTATGTATGTGTAGTAGCTGTATGTATGTGTGTGTGTAGTAGCTGTATGTATTTATGTATGTGTAGTAGCTGTATGTATGTGTGTGTGTAGTAGCTGTATGTATGTGTGTGTGTAGTAGCTGTATGTATGTGTATGCATATGTGTGTGTGGGTGTGTGTAGTAACTGTATGTATTTATGTATGTGTAGCAGCTGTATGTATGTATTAGTACTAGTGTAATTAAAGGATACACATTGTTTTTCTTTTACATTCACTTTGGCTTTGTAGTTCACTTGAGGCAAATTGGAGTGCTAATGATTCCTTCAAAAAAAAAACTCTTAAAACAAAACAAAACAAACCCTAAAGTTGATTTCTTTCTCTTGGGATACAGTAGTTTGTTTGTTTGTTTGTTTGTTAGTAAATAAAACAATAGAATCATCATCTTTATATCATAAGTTTAATTGAAAGGAATGTGTACTGTACAAAAGATACCCAATACTGTAATCAGACATTTTTTTGTTTGTTTGTTTTTTACAGGAATAAACAAAGCTCAAATCTGGTAGGGACACAAGTGGTTTTTTAATTAAGGGGGTATTACACTTTTGGCATCATTAGAGTGTCTTGATTCCTCCAAACTATGCCAGGAAACAGGACCAGATTTACAAAAATAATGGTGGCTGGCCCGTTGCTTGGAATAGTTTGGAGGAATCAGTTGCTCCAGATTTACAACCAACACTACTTCCCCCTTAACTATTACATACATATTATATTGTAATGATGTTTATTAGGAGCCTGTGACCATGATGATTCCTCCAAAACGCTCCACAAAACAGTGCCTTAAGGACCTTGTGATTATGTATGAAAATTGAAGGCTTCTGATTCCTCCTGACTATGCCACGAAACACACACCTTCGATATAGGTGGTGTTTCGTGGCAATATTTGAAGGACTCATTTACATCCAATTTTCTCACTACATCACAGGGTCCCTTAAGGTGGTAATTCTTTTTTGGTACATTGGAGTGCCTTGAGTCCTCCAAAGTATGCTAGGAAACAGGACTAGAAGAGCGAAAATAATGGTGTTCTGTTGCTTGGAATAGCTTGGAGGATTCAGTTGCTCCAGATTTACCAACACAAAATTTCCCCCTTAATTAACTTTGGGAGTCGGTTTCATTGCACAGTCTGTAGGAATCGGTTGCTTTACTCTTCACTGACAACATCACTCACTCCTCTAATGCATTTTTCTTTCTATACAGTACCTACACAATTTTTCAACCAGTTTTTTCTTTCTGTCTGCTGTGTTTAATCTTTCACTTTCCTCTACAGTAGTCTCTTATTCTTCCATTGTTTTTTCTTTGTCTATATTAAGAAAGATGAGGCTATGTATGTATGTATGAGCCTGCTTGTCGTCTTCATCTACATTTATTTATTTCCAACATTTATTATTCCATTTCTCTTTATATTTTTCAATCATTTTTTGGTACTGTATACAATTTTTATTCCACTTTCCTGTACTCTATTCTTCCATAATATTTTTTTTTTTTTTTTTACAGTTTCTTCTTGTGTCCTAACCAGAGTTGATACAAACACCTGTTGGAATACTAAAGACCCTCGATATACAAAGAGTAAATACAATATGGTACTTATCTATTTCCACCACTTCATTTTACACTCAAGTCACTCATTGAAGACCACCAAATGTTTTTCCCAGGCTTCATTCATAACCATACATACACAGTAATAAGTTATTTACTGAGCCTGTGTTAAAAGGATGGTGGTGTTAAGGTGGGAATTCTTTTTTTTTTGGTACATTGGAGTGCCTTGATTCCTCCAAAGTATGCTAGGAAACAGGACCAGAAGAGCAAAAATAATGGTGCTCTGTTGCTTGGAATAGTTTAGACTTTAGAGGATTCAGTTGCTCCAGAATTACCAAAACAAAACTGCCCCCTTAAACTTCATCATCTTATATCGAGGGACTAATGTAGCCTACCGGTCCTGTAGTGTAATTGTTCTAGACTGATGTTATGGGGTTTTGTAATACTGTATAATAATGGGCGTCATTCTCCCAAACGACCAATGATACAACAACAAGAGTATAATTATATTGTATTTTGTTGTATCAAGTCAAGTCTGTTTGCTAAAAGTATATTTATTTATATATAAGTATTATATTACAAAAACCAAACTGTTCTTCTCTAAGATGTGCAACCGAAAGCTGGATAGACAGACACGTTAAAAATATCCACGAAGCACCGTACTATAAATAGCTCTGAGTGTATAGCAAATCAATACAAAAGTGGCTCGCTATATCTGCTGTGTATGTATGTATACGGTATATTATTCTATAATATCAATATAAAAAAAATAATTCACTAGGTCTACTGTGTATGTCCCCCACGTCATTAAAAAATAAATAAGGAAAAAATAAGCATGAATTAAGCACATCCTGTAGTTATAAATTTCGACAGGTAACCCATTAATAGGTACTGTAGGTAACTTGACAATCAACACATAATTATATATATATAGTGTATAGTGTCCTGTAGGTGTCTCCTTCTCATGTTAGCATTACCATTCTCACTACAGGTCAAGTTTATAGAGGAATCAGCTGCTGCACAATTACCATCTAACTAACATTGTACAGTCACGAGCACTAATAAGTATACATGTTGGGTTGAAGCTTTGAACACTCCACCAATTCACCAATGAACTAATTCCAATGGAGATCTTATTGTGTATTTATTTACTGTCTCTAGCTCTTCGAAGCACACCTGAATACATATTAGTGCTCGTGACTGTACTTACTTCCCCGATAAAGGTATAAATACTAGACCTTCCACTCGGTAAAGGAAGTTTGGCAACACTGTAGGTGGGAACAAGACACCTGAGGACGACTGTACAATCTTTATTTTTTATTTTTTTTTTAATTAATATTCAAAGCAGCGTGGGTTTTATTTTTTTACTCCACACCTTCACGATGTCTTGGGGCCGTAAATAAGAATAAGAGTATATAATATATAGTACAGTAATAATAAAAATATTAATATAATGAAAATTAATAATAAAATTATAATAAATAAATATAATACTAAACAATATTAATAAGAAATGAATACTTGATTGATGGTACAGCCACAATCAAATATCCACCAACACTTTCCTTCTATCATATTAAATATCTTGGTAATAAGGAACATCTCATATGCTTCCATATTCATTTAAATTCATTCATATTGCTTCCAAATTCATAAAAAAAATATATTTCCCTTAACATTTTCCGGGTTTAGTCAAAATACAATAACAAATAATAATAACAACAATGACGACCTTTGACATTGATAGATTTGTTTACGTGTGGAAGGTGAAGGTGTGGACTAAGAATATCTCCATCAGGAACACTACTACTAAACACCTCTCTAAGTGGGTGGCATTGAAGGGGAGATTATCTTGTTGGTGAATTGGAAGGTCTGTGATTCCTACAAACTATGCCAGGAAAGAGATCCCCTATTAGTACAGCCACAATCAAATATCCACTGACTCTTTCCTTCCATCTTAGTAAATATCTTGGTAATAAAGAACAACACATGTATGATTTTGCAGCACTTCATAATAATAATAATAATAATAATAATAATAATCTTGGTAATAAAGAACAACACATGTATGATTTTGCAGCACTTCATAATAATAATAATAATAATAATAATAATAATAATAATAATAATAATAATCTTGGTAATAAAGAACAACACATGTATGATTTTGCAGCACCTCATAATAATAATAATTGAGGGGGTTGAGTTGACATAAGGTGTTGGATGATTATTTTTAGATATGATTCTGATTTATTTGCACGATGGAAGGAAAGTGTCGATGGTTATTTGATTGTGGCTGTACCTTGGAGGGCTTCTGTTTTCTGGCACAGTTTGGAGGAATCAGAGACCTTACAATTTACCAACAAGAAAATTTCCCCTTAAGGTGGTAATTCTTATTTGGTACATTGGAGTGCCTTGATTCCTCCAAAGTATGCCAGGAAACAGGAGCAGATGAACAAAAATAATGGTGTTCTGTTGCTTGGAATAGTGTGGAGGATTCAGTTGCTCCAGATTTACCAACAAGAGAATTTCCCCTTAAGTAAGTGAGATCATCAATCATTCCCTTGGTGAACTGGAAAGCCAATGAGTCCCTCCAAACTGTGCTGGGAAACAGACGATGATTCCTTTCCAAGTATTATTATGATCTTCGATACAAATATTCAGTCCCTCACCCAGTCATAATAATTATATAGTAACTAAGAGCCGATTCCACAGTGGTATTGGTTTGTTAGCTTCCCAACCAACCACACTAGTAAGGCTTCATTATTTTCCAAAAGCTGAGTATTATCCACATTCACAAAATCTATCAAACAGTTAGATAATGATGATCACTGTATAGTTTACTCACCAAATTCATTAATACGGCCAATATTCTTTCGTTTGCATGCTTACAAACCACCACGAACGACTGTGGAATTGACCCTAAATCACAACTAAGCAAACAACAGAGTGTAAATGACGATGTGTGTTTTGTCATTCTAACTACAGATGGTGATATTCTTAGTCCTACCCAGGTTGGTCTGACTGGCTGAGGGAAGGACATTTTGTACACCATAATAATTATACAGTACAGCATTTTATAGTAGAGTATGTACATATCAGTGTTTATGTTTGGCCAATAATATGTACCTTGGTGTGTACTTTGGTGTCTAGGTGTACAGTAATTAGGTTGTCTTGGATTGCATTACAGTACAATATACAGTACACAATTTTATAGTACAGTATATACATATCAGTGTTTATGTTTGGCCAGTAAGTACCTTTGTGTGTTAATTATTCTAGGTGTAGTTAGGTTGTCTTGAATGGCATTACAGTACAATATACAGTACAACATTTTATAGTATAGTACAGTATATACATATCAGTGTTTATGTTTGGCCAGTAAGTACCTTGGTGTGTTAATTATTCTAGGTGTAGTTAGGTTGTCTTGAATGGCATTACAGTACAATATACAGTACAACATTTTATAGTATAGTACAGTATATACATATCAGTGTTTATGTTTGGCCAGTAAGTACCTTGGTGTGTTAATTCTTCTAGGTGTAGTTAGGTTGTCCTGGATGGCATTATTACATTCACTGAAATATCCAGGAATGTAAATGAGGGAGCAGGTACAGTTACGGCCATATTAATGAAACAGAAACACGTCAAATGGGCCTCTGCTTGGGTGTAAAACAGGATGAGCTTCTTCTACACAAAACGACTTAACTTATCCTACCCTGTGTGTCTGCTTCATAATTATGTCTCCGCTACTGTACACTGTTGCCAGGTAAAAGAATAAGAATGATAGAATAGAAATGGAGCCTATATAGTTGGAGGAGTCAGTAGCCCTCCAGATACACCTTACGAACTTTTTTTTTTCCCATTAATTATAACATTAGGTGATTCAGTCTGTTTCTTGGCATAGAGTCGATTCCACAGTCGTTCGTAGTGGTTTGTTAGCACACAAACGAAAGAATGTTAGCCGTGTAAATGACTTATGGGTGAATTATTTAATGAATTTGGGGAGTAAACTATGCAGTGATCATCATTATCTAACTGTTAGATAGATTTTGTGAATGTGGATACTCAGCTTTTGGAAAATAATGAAGCCTTACAAGTATGGTTGGTTGGGAAGCTAACAAACCAATACCACTGTGGAATCGACCCAGAGTTTGAAGGATTCTGCTGTTTTACTCTAACCTCCAATATATACAAAAAAAAAAATATTTATGCTATTCCCTT
>JAWQEG010002906.1:0-7500 GCA_033782935.1 Petrolisthes cinctipes | reverse complement strand
GAACTGGATTGATTGGTTTGGGTTGGGAACACATGGCTTCTTTAGGATAACATTGGGTTGCAAGTGTAAATTAAATAAACTTGGATACATTTTGGTTGGGCTTGGGTTGGGAATACATGGCTTTGTTGGGTTAGAATTGGGTTGGATTTGGTTACATTTGGTTACAATTAGGTTGGGAATACATGGCTTTGTTGGGTTACAATTTGGTTGGATTGGGAATATAATACATGGCTTTGTTTTGTTTGCATTAAAAGTGTGAATATAATAAATTGATTGAGGAAATTTACAGTGAATTGAACTAAGTTACATCTGGGTTGGTTTGAGGTACCCTACATTAATTAAAGAGAGAGTACAGTACAGTGTTGGTAAATCTAAAGTCAATGTATCCTCCTAACTATTCTAAACAACAGACCACCATTCTTTTTGTTCATGTGGTCCTGTTTCCTGGCATATACTTTGGAGGAATCAATGCACTCCAATGTACTTTTGGGGAACAAAGTATCTGGACACCATTGACGGTTTCTGGTAACAATGTCAGTGATAAACACGTTAGTAATAGACAACATTTATTCATTTACTACATAACGATAACTGATATTGCATGGGTGACGTCAACCAACTACAGACAGACAGTGAAATAAAAGTTATCCTTCAATTCATAAATACTTTCTCTCATAATTTGATGTGTTTACTTTTGGGGATGTTGCCAGAAGACTCCAACAGTGTTCACATATATTATTCCCCAACTGTACTTAATTATTCACATACATTATTCCCCAACTGTACTTAATTATTCACATACATTATTCCCCTACTGTACTTAATTAACCAAAGTATACAATATATCGCCTTAATTATTAAACTGGAATGAATTGTGTCCATCTCACCTGATAAATGGATCAAGTTAAATTACAATCTGCCATTAATGGGGGGGGGGGGGGAATCTTGTGTTGGTAAATCTGGAGCAACTGAATCCTCCAAACTATTCCAAGCAACAACAGAACAAACACCATTAGTTTTGTTCTTCTGGTCGACCCTGTTTCCTGGCATACTTTGGAGGAATCAAGGCACTCCAATGTAACAAAAGTTACCTCCCCCAAGCCTGTCCCCCTATTCCCGCACCCCCCAACCCCCCCCCCCAAGCCTGTCCCCCTATTCCCGCACCCCCCAAAACCCCCCCACACAAGACTGTCCCCTACTCACGCACCCCCTTAAGGGAGTAGTACACTTTGGGTTCATCGAAGTGCCTTGATTCCTACAAAACATATCAGGAACCAGAATTAGATTGACAAAAATAATGGTATATAATTATGTCTGTTGCTTGGATTAGTGTGGAGGAATTAGTTGCTCCAGATTTTTCAACACTGTACTATCCCCTAAAATAATAATATAGATGATTAAATAAATAGATAAATTAATAGATAAATAAATAAATAGATAAATATATAGATAGATAAATATATATAGAGTGAATCATATTTAGCGTTGACAAATGTTTATAAAAATTGCTGTTGGGGTAATGGTGAACTAATGATGATAATAATAATAATAATAATGGTAGTAGTAGTAGTAGTAATAGTAGTAGTAGTAGTAGTAGTAGTAGTTGTAGTAGTAATAGTAATAGTAGTAGTATTAATAGTATAGTAGTAGTAGTAGTAGTAGTAGTAATAGTAATAGTAGTAGTAGTAGTAATAGTAGTAGTAATAATAGTAGTAGTAGTAGTAGTAGTAGTCGTAAACTGAGTATCATCTATCCCTATCATAATTATTACGATCGTGTCTGAGAATATATGGAGACTTGTGTTGATTCCTCCTGACTGTGCCACCAAACAAACCTTCCTTCAGTATATACAGTAGGTGGTGTTTGGAGGTAATATTTGAAGCACTCCATTTCCTCCAATACGGTTCCCTGTTTCCTGGTAAAGTTTGGAGGAATCAAGGCACTCCAATATACACCAAAATGTTTCTATAATAATTTTATACTATAGTTTATTATTAAATTATATTATAGTAAATAAAATACTATCCCCTTAATTAATGTTTCCAACTGTACATACATACATACATACATACATACATAGCTGTGTGATTAATACCCGCTTAATCCTTACATAATAATTATATACTCAGTGTTTATGTCTCTCTAAGTTATTTCTCTACGGTATAATTATTATTTACATATATAATTAAGGGGTTAGTATACTTTGGCTACCACATTGGAGCACCTTGATTCCTCCAAACTATGCCACGAAACAAACAACTTTAAATGGAGGATCTGTTTCATGGTATAGTTTGGAGGAATCAATATCTCCCTTATTTACATTGGAGTGCTTTGATTCCTACAAACTATGCCACGAAACAACAACAACAACAACAACAACAACAGGACCAGATTAGTGAAAATAATAATGGTTGCATGTTGTTGCCTCAAATAGTTTGTTGGAGGAATAATATACTCCAGATTTATCAACACTATAGGTTACTATCTCATTAATATCTTTGTGCTTGGAGAGGGGGGTTGCGGGGTGGGGGGTGGGGTGTCTTTTTAGCATATAATATATACAAGCAAGCCAAAATAATTATGATGATACTAATAATGTAACTACTATAATAATAATAATAATAATAATAATAATAATGATACTAATAATGTAACTACTATAATAGTAATAATAATAATAGTAATAATAATAATAATGATGATAATAATAATAGTAATCATCTAACTACTATAATAATAATAATAATAATAATATAATAATAACATCAATAACAATAATAATAATAATATCAATAACAATAATAATTATATTAATAATAACAATATTCTTTATGGTAACCTCTTTTCCCACTTATATGTGACATAACACTGTAACCATTAGTCAACATCTTTACTACAAGGTGAAATTTCTTGTGGGTCGGACCAGTACCACCCAAAAACGTTGACTGACTGTTGTTGTCGTCGTCGTTGTTGTTGTTGTTGTTGTTTTTGTTTTCGAGGGTTTACAACATATAGAAATTTAAATAAGACTACGTAACTGCAATATAACAACAACAACAACATTATTATTATTATTATTAGGTTTGTTGTTTTGCTAATCACCGAGTCCCTTTAAGACGTAGACCATTCATTACAGTACTTCCACAATAATGTCACCTCTATTTCCATATATATATTCTGTGTAAGTATAATTCCAATGGCCTACAGAACCTTATTATTTTGATTCCTGGCATAGGTTGGAGGGAAGATGTTTGACCTCCACTTGTATCCATACCGTATTACCCACACACACTAACTTATAATGACTAACTTATTATATTATGTTCACTATATACCGGTACAGTCACGGGCCATAATAATAATAATAATAATAATAATAATAAAAATAAAAATAATAATAAAAATAATAATAATACAAATAATAATAATAATACTAACTTATAATGACTAACTTACTTCATTATCTTCACTATATACCGGTACAGTCACGGGCCATAATAATAATAATAATAATAATAATAATAATAATAATAATAATGACGATAATAATAATAATAATACGTATCCAGGTTTTGTTGTTGTTGTTGTTGAATGTTAATGCTTATTTTCCTGTCTCATACATACTCATACTGCAACAACGTTTAATTTAAGGGATAATAATAAACTTTTGGTATAGTACATTAGAGCAACTTGATTCCTCCAAGTATGTCAGGAATCAGGACCAGATTAACAAAAATAATGGTGGCCTGTTGCCTGGAATAGTTTGAAGGAATGAATGGCTCTGGATTTACCACAAGCACTGTAGTTAGTAATACTCCCCCGTCAATACTGCATCATTTTTGGGTATTAGAAGCAGACCTAGACCCGTATTCACAAAAGCAAAGGTCACTCACTCTTAACTTAAAATTTTGTTCGTATGCGTTTATTCACAAAAAAAAAAAAAAAAAAAAAAAAAAAAAAAAAAATCACTCTTTACTTAAAATTTTGTTTGTAGACGTTTATTCACAAAAACAAAATTCACTCTTTACTTAAAATTTTGTTCGTAAGCGTTTATTCACGAAATCAAAATTCACTATTTACAGTACTTAAAATTTTGTTCGTAAGCGTTTATTCATGGCGAGGACTGGGAACCTGCACTGCTTCGAAAATCATAACAACAGTTCACACTAAATTAGAATAGCAAAATCATTCACTGCTTCGAAAATCATAATAAACGACTCATACAAATAGAATCGCAAAATAATTCACTGCTTCGAAAATCATAACAACAACTCATACTAAATTAGAATAGCAAAATCATTCACTGCTTCGAAATGAGCCAGACTGAAACACTATGGTGAGGTCAGTATTACAAACATACCAACAAGTCCAAACTTTAATATGTTTTGTGAATACCAGACCTTGATATTTATTATGTATGGCTCGTGACTGACACTTCTTTCTACAAACATTTCTACAAGGATACAAAACGTTCACCATCCTAAAACTAGACTGGTTTGTTGGTTAGTTTGTTTGTTGGTTTTTTCATATGTAATACATCATCAATACATCTACTTACAACTTGATATATATATATATTTTTTTGTATTTTGTATAGTTTGATAATTATGTAGGTACTGTATAATAATATACATGGAAAACTTGGGTGGTGTGTGTGTGTGTGTGTGTGTGTGATTGATAGAGTTAAGGGCCTTGTGGTCATGTAGGAGTCTTGGTTGGTGTGGCTTCTGGTTACTCCTGATTACCCACGAAACAAGCTCATTCAATATAGGTGCTGTTTCGTGGCAATATTTGAAGGACTCACTAACCTCCAATTTTCTGACTACATCACTGGGTCCCTTTAGGTGGTAATTCTTTTTTGGTACATTGGAGTGCCTTGATTCCTCCAAAGTATGCCAGGAACAGACCCAAATGAAGAAAAATAATGGTATCCTGTTGCCTGGAATAGTTGGAAGAATCATTTGCTCCAGATTTACCAACACAAAACTTCCCCCTTAATGAATAAATAGTCTTGGTGATCAACTATACAATAACATTCTTTGATTAAGGGCAGATTCTCTTGTTGGTAAATTGGAAGGCTACTGATTCCTCCTAACTATACCAGAATACAGACACCCTCAATGGTACTCATAGGGGATCTGTTTTTTTCGTGGCATAGTTTGGAGGAATCAGAAACCTTCAAAATCACCAACAAGAGTATCATTCCTTAAGGGACCCTGTGATGTTGTCAGAAAATTGGAGGTAAATGAGTCCTTCAAATATTGCCACGAAACACACACACCTATATAGAAGGAGCTTGTTTGGTGGCATAGTCAGGAGAATCAGAAGCCTCCAATTCTCATATACGATCAGAGGGTCATTAAAGTATAAAGAAACATGTGTGTTTTCATTTCTCTGATTTCAGTGAATAATAATTAGTGAAGAAAACACCAACTACATTATATACACAAACTTTGACGATCAGAAAAATTGATCATAATAATAATAAAAATAATAATAAAAATAAAAATAATAATAATTAATAAAATGATAATGTAGATAATAATAGAAATAGATAATAATAATAATAATGATAATAATAATAATAATAATAATAATAATAATGATAATAAAATATTATTCAACTATAGTATAATATTATATCCCTTGTCCCTTGGAAAATTAAATTTACTGAAGATTATAAAGATGCCACAGAAAATATTCCCAAATTACTCCAAATTACTTACTACACGAACTTGAACACTCTTAAGGTTAATACTACTAATAATAATAATAATGATAATAATAATGATAATGATAATAATAATAATAATAATAATAACAATAACAATAATGAAAACTAATTCAACTTAAGAAACTTTATATCCTTGGAAAATTATATATACGAAGATGATAAAGTTGATTACATAATGACCGGGATACCGACCGAGGTGGTGTGTGTGTGTGTGTACAGTTAGGGAGCAAATTTCACTCACCCTCTCTAGTTAGTCAGTTGTCTTCACTTCCACTACAGGGTCTCTCTCCTCTCTCTCTCTCTCTCTCTCTCTCTCTCTCACAAAAATTTCCCCTTTACTCCAACACAAACACTCTCTTCTCTCTCTCTCTCTCTCTCTCTCTCTCTCTCTCTCTCTCTCTCTCTCTCTCTCTCTCTCTCTCTCTCTCTCTCTCTCTCTCTCTCTCTCTCTCTCTCTCTCTCTCCAAAATCACTTATCTATTCCTTCCAAGCAGCAAGAGGCCACCATTATAATTATGTTTTATAAATGTAGTCCTGCTTCCTGACTTACACTACAGATACATCAAGGCTCTTTTATATACCAGAAAGAGAGGGAGGAACAAGAGAAAGGGAAGGAAAGAGAGGAACAAGATAAAGGGTAGGAGGGGAGGAACGAGAGGGAAAGGGAGGGAGGGGGTGGGGAGGAACAAGAGAAAAGGGAGGAAAGAGAGGGAGCAGGACAGGTAGGAAAGAAGGGGAGAGGGGGAGGGAAGGTAGGAAAGATAGGGAGGGGGTGGGGAGGAACGTGAGGGAGGGGGATGGGTGGAACGAGATTGAGGGGGAGGAGGGGAGGGAAGGTAGGAAAAAAGGGGAGGGGGGAGGAAGGTAGAAAGATAGGGAGTGGTGGGAGGAACGTGAGGGAGCAGGAGAGGTAGGAAAGAAGGGGAGGGGGGAGGGAAGGTAAGAAAGATAGGGAGGGGGTGGGGAGGAACGTGAGGGAGGGGGAAGGGGTGGAACGAGATTGAGGGGGGAGGAGGGGAGGGGATATTATTTTTTATCTATACATATATATATATTTTACGAGATTTGTTGGGTGGGGGGGGGGGGGCGTCGTGATGGGTTGGGGTGGGGGGTTCCTCTCTAGGTTGTGTTTGTTATGATATATATTCATTAGAAACAGTGAAGGGGGAAGGTAGGAAGGTGGGGGTTTTGGAGGTGGATAAGTGGAGGGGGGAGGTGGAAAAGTGGAGTAAGGATGGAGGGGGGGAGGTGGAAAAGTGAAGTGAGGATGGAAAGTGGAGGGAGGGACGTGGATAAGTGGAGGGAGGGAGGTGGAAAGGTGGAGTGAGGATGGAGGGGGGGGAGGTGGAAAAGTGAAGTGAGGATGGAAAAGTGGAGGGGGTAAGGTGGAAAAGTGGAGGGGGGAAGGTACGAGTAAAAACGTGGAGGGGAAGAGGAAGAAAAAAGGAGGGGTGAAGGTAGGAAAGTGTTGGGGTGAAGGTAGAAAAGAGGATGGGTTTGTAGACAGGTGGAGGGGGGGGGGGAGGAAGGTAGGAGAGAGAGGAGCGAAAGGTAAAAAAGTGAATGGGGAGGAAGGTCAGAGAGGGAGGGGGAGGGGAGGTAGGAAGATAGGGAAGGGGGAGGGGAGGAACGAGAGAACGGGGAGGGAAGGTAGGAAAGAGAGGGAAGGGGAGGTAGAAAAGAGAGGGAAGGGGGAGGGAAGAAAGAGAGGGAAAGGGGAGGGGAGGAACGAAAGGGGAAGGTAGGGAAAAAAGAGAGGGAAGGGG
>JAWQEG010002905.1:0-72154 GCA_033782935.1 Petrolisthes cinctipes | reverse complement strand
TCTCTCTCTCTCTCTCTCTGTATGGTGAGGGAAAGTATATAGCAAAGAAAAAGTCTAGTTCCTCCCACCCACGCCACCACAATCTCTCCTGTCGTAAGTGTTCAGTAAAGAAAATAGATAACATGTATGTATTATGGAAAAACTAACATGGAATTGGTCATAGGAAAGTTGAGAAGAACGAAATTTATGGATGAACTAAACGAATATAATCCTGGTTAGCCACTGTCTGTGCTTGAAATAAAAGAAAAATATAATGTAATTTTATGTGGCGATAATCTCAAAAAATATCTCATTGAAACAGGTAATTTATACACAGATGTGAAGAGCACTATCCTGTCGTGTGTGTGTGTGTGTGTGTGTGTGTGTGTGTGTGTGTGTGGGAGCATTGACCAGTAAGGGTGTAATTGGCTTGGCTGTCCACTCGTAAACCACTCTTGTTCCAGCAAAAATTTAGCACCGGTCAAGTATTAATTGGTGAAGTGGTATTTGGGGAAGTGGTAATTGGCAGACCCCGACGCTCGTTGTGTGTTGCCAATGTAGTGAATATCTGCAGAAGGAAGGCTGAGTAGGAGGAACACTACACATATACTTACATACAGACATATATACAACACACTTCTATACATACAACACATATGCATGTATATACTTCACTACATACACCTCCAGTACATACACACACTCTATCACTCTACACATACACACACACAACACACGTACACCCATACACACACATACTCGATCACTCTACAAATACACACACAACACACGTACACCCATACATACACACACTCTATCACTCTACACACACACACACACACACACACACAACACAAGTACACCCATACATACACACACTCTATCACTCTACATATACACACACACACACAATACACATACACTTCTCTACATACACACACTCTATCACTCTACACATACACACACACACACAATACACGTACACTTCACTACATACACCTCCATACATACACACACTCTATCACTCTACACACACACACACAACACACGTATACTTCACTACATACACCTCCATACATACACACACTCTATCACTCAACACATACGACACACAACACAACACACGTATACTTCACTACATACACCTCCATACATACACACACTCTATCACTCCACACACACACACACACACA
Source organism: Petrolisthes cinctipes (assembly GCA_033782935.1). NCBI lineage: Eukaryota > Metazoa > Arthropoda > Malacostraca > Decapoda > Porcellanidae > Petrolisthes > Petrolisthes cinctipes. Next base: position 70,982 of record JAWQEG010002905.1, on the reverse strand, counting down.
CATACACTTCTCTACATACACCTCCATACATACACACACACACACTCTATCACTCTACAAATACACACACACGTACAATTCTCTACATACTGAAAGAGGAGGTGGAGGAGGAGGAGGAGGAGTTGTGTGCTGCCGAGTCCTCCAAAAGGGTTTCCTCTGTCTAGATATTGTTTGGTGGTAGAGGTTGTAGGAATCAGTATGCATCCAGTCCATTCATCCATGAGCTTCTTCCATTTGTTGTGTTATTTTTTTATCTTTATTTTCTCATCACCACTACCATCACCATCAATACCACCACTATTACCTTCTACATCACCACCATCACCACCACCACTATTACCTTCTACATCACCACCACCATCACCATCAATACCACCACTATTACCCACTACCATCACCACCATCACCACCACCACCACCACAATCAACACCACTACCCCCTACATCACCACCATCACCAACACCACTACCCCCTACATCACCATCACCACCACTACCATCACTACCCTCTTCATCACCACCACTACCACTACCATCACCACCACAATCATCACCACCATACCCCCTACATCACCATCACCACCACTACCATCACTACCCTCTTCATCACCATCACCACCACCATCACCACAATCATCACCACCATACCCCCTACATCACCATCACCATCACCAACACCACTACCCCCTACATCACCACCACAATCATCACCACCATACCCCCTACATCACCATCACCACCACTACCATCACTACCCTCTTCATCACCACCACCACAATCATCACCACCATACCCCCTACATCACCATCACCACCACTACCATCACTACCCTCTTCATCACCACCACCATCACCACCACCACCACCACCACAATCATCACCACCATACCCCCTACATCACCACCACCACCATCACCACCACCACCATCACCACCATTTCATTTCACTTTGTTCATCCCTTCATCCTTCTCTCTACTGGTGATAAATCCTTTCAACATTTTCCTTCTTCTTTTAATTTCTTTCTCCTGTTTTGTACTCCTTTTATACACCTGCTGTTGCTCCTGCTAATCTTCCTCCTCCTCCTCCTCTTTTTCCTCCCTTTTCTCCTCATTTTCCTTCTCCTCCTCTTCCTCTTTCTCCTTTTTCTCCCCTTCCTCTTTCTCCTTTTTCTCTCTTTCCTCTTCCTCCTCCTCTTTTTCCTCCCTTTTCTCCTCATTTTCCTTCTCCTCCTCTTCCTCTTTCTCCTTTTTCCCTCTTTCCTCCTCCTCCTCTTTCTCCTCCACCTTTTCATCATCCTTCATCATTATCATCATTAATATCATCCTATTTTTCCCTCTTCCTCCTTCTTTATTAATGTCTATACCCAGCCCACGTGTCCTCAATATAACGTGTGTGTGTGTGTGTGTGTTGCTCACCTGTCGTCTCTCACCGGTCAGGTATTTTGTACATCATCACATACACACAGAGTCCATCTTTTACACATACACACACACACACACACACACTCTCTCTCTCTCTCTCTCTCTCTCTCTCTCTCTCTCAAATTTATAGCTTCTTTTTTAACTTATTCCACTGGTGTTCTTCAAGTCTCTTTTACTAACACAGCCTGGAGGAATGAAGTAACCCATATAGTATAGCTCCTAAAGATTTGTCAACAACAGATGAACCACGAACCTAAAATAGAACTTACAATATCAAGATGTATAATATTGCCTCTCGTTCTGTATTAATCATTAGTGTGGGTGCCTCCAGTTTGACCTTCGTATTCCAAATCCTTTATAAAGCAGTTTGCAAGCAGACCAAACCCTACCGTAGATCGATGGCATGGCTGGGTTTGGGTTAATTGTTGGTTGTATTTAATTATTGTAGTCTGTTGTTGTAGTATTTGTTGTAGCCAATCATCGAACTTACTTGAAAAAAATAAAGTAGGAATAAGGAAAACACAAATCTACTGACTTGACATTTATTTATTTATTAATTTATTATTATTATTATATATATATTTTTTTTTTGGGTGGGGGGGCTAACGAGGAATACGGGCCTAAACTGTTGATATTTTATTAATCCCTGTTGTGTGTGCACGGGATATTCTTGTTATATAATATTATTAAATCATCTAGTGTTAATTCAAATATAACAACTAAGAGGAGAACTGCATGTTGTTAATGAGTATAACTTGAAATAGATATAGTTTTGGATACCGATAAAACTTCCTTCCTATCAATGATAAAATTTGATACCGTTTGTTGTCAGAAAATGCTCTAAATAAAAAACCGTCAGACATTGTTTACAGTTAAATTCACCGATCAGTTGACAGTAAACACCGTTCTGGGTTAATTATGTTGCAGTGCCGAATTGCAAACATATACATATCCTAATTAGAGGAACAATGTAGCGGGTCAGAGTTGACAAGTTTGCCTGGAGGCGTGGAGGGAACCAGGGAGGAACCGCTGGGGCGCAAACTGAGTTCAACGGCCGTGACATCAAGCCAATCAGACGCCCAGGAGTCGCTCAGTTTGAAGTATGACGACCAATAGCAAGCCAGCAGTGACAGTTACCGCCTCCTCCTCCTCCTCCTCTTCTGGAACGGCGCGAAATATACGTTCTGGGAGTCCCAAGGAGGAGAAGCATAGCCTACATAACGTAACTTTGATGAATGATTCGTAAGGACTATTTAGCAGGACTATATTATTTTAAGCGTCCTCCTCTGAATGTGTGTCCAGTTCAAAACAACAGGTACTAATTTACTATAATCATCACAATCATCACTGTCATTCACATCTGTATATGCGTATAGGTTGTACATTATGTGTGTGTGTGTGTGTGTGTGTGTATGGTGTTTTGCTGGAATCACTTGATTCAACTCATGGTTCGTCTCATCTATTATTTATTCAACGTGTGACGAGCAGAATAACAATCTGCCCTTAATTAATGCCTGCTTCCTCCTTCAGGTGATCTGCTCTCGCGCGCCCTCAAGTGGCTGTGGTGGAGGCTGTGTAGGTGTAGTCGCCGCCGCCATAACAAGCCGTCCCCTCCAGCACCATCACACCGCCAGCCCCCAGCACCATACACCAGTGTTGAGCCTCCTAAGGTGTGCATGTGCTGTGGTAATATTTTCACATAACATTGCTTTCAGATACTTCCTTCTCCCACAATTCACTTCATTAGTATCCTAAACGTTTCCACAGTGGTATTTCACCATATGTGTGTTGAAGATTTCAAATGTTAAGAATAGAAGTATGTATGTATATATACCTGGATACAAGTCACTCACATTACATTAACTAATCTTTTACATGTTCTAACATTTTATCTGACAATGATAAACACTGTATAATTGCTCCATAAACCATACAGTATGTAGAATCATTATACTGCACCAGTCATATTCATTGCCTATCTCATGAATCCCTAACCCTGTTTCCTGCATATTACAGAGGAAGTGGGGTGATTGTGGTGACAGCAGTGGTGGTGGAGGGGAGGAGTATGGTGAGGGTGAAGGTGGTGCTGTTCCTGTCACTCTCTGTCTCCTCCTTATGATTACCTACATCTGTGGTGGTGCAGCCATCTTTGCCTACGCCCATGACTGGACCTTCCTGCAGGCTGTGTATTTCTGCTTCTCTTCTCTCACCACCATTGGCTTTGGGGACCTCTCACCCAACGCCAGACCCAATGCCAGCACAGGGGTCCAAGTGGCACTACTGGGTGCCGCCTTCTACCTGTTGGTGGGTATGGCACTCATAGCCACCTGCTTTAACCTCATGCAGGAACAAATGACAAACCGTGGCTATGGTCTGGGTCGCCGCCTGGGCAGTTTGATGACACCCAATGGAGCTAGTGCCCCCAACCACCGCTTCCACCTGGACGATACCTGACATATGGAGACCATGGCACTCTTCAGTTATGGTACGGGATGTACACCAAAACATGCAACAGGCAATAAGCACATCCCATCGCCCCTGACACAGCCTTGTCTGGTGAACTCAGGGTGCGGCCTGGCCAACAGTACTCGTGCCAACTCTACCTTGTCCAACACCATCTACAAGGTCACACCGACCATGGACGACGACAAACTCATTCCCAACAACACTCTGTCTCCCAGACCAACCAGCCCACCATTACACTCACCAGCAGACTTAGCAAACAGTCCAGCTAAGGCCACTAACAACAGCAGTTGTGGGGACCCGTGTGACACACTCTACGGCACACTACGCAAGGAGGTACCCACACTCAAGGCAGTCCCACCACCTACCATCCCACCCAGCTCTATTACACCAGCACAGACACCCATGCTGTCAATGCGCCCCAAGAAGACAGTCACCATCTGTGACTCAGTTGACAAAGGAAGGGCCGTGAGCCCGCTCTCCCCTGAGCGGATCTGACACGGTCACTAAACAACACCTTCAACATGTTATAATGATACTCTTAACTGTACAGATGTCATTGGTTCGACAAGTGTGGTGATTGTCTGATGGTTTGGTAATGGTAATGGTACATATTGACCACTGTCAGAGTCTAACTAGGAGTACTGCATAGTTATGGTTAAATGTACTGGAACCTTTCTTATCTCTTGTGAATTTTGAGAACTTTAAGATTAGCATACTTGTGAAGGCAAATATGTCAATCACAAAAATGTTCATTTTAAGAATCATGATTCAGATAAGAGAAGTGACAGGACTTATAATCATTGCTATTCCTTGCCACTCCCTCACAATCCCACCCGTCAGCTGATCAGAAAATTTATAAACCCATAAAGAACGATAGAAAGAGACAGTGGTTCCAAATATCACACGTACAATCACTGTATAAATGTTATGTGTTTAACTCTGCGATGAGGGACGTGATTTGCAAGGACAGTGGGTGGTTTTGTATCATAGCTGGAAAAAAATTCAAGCAAACATATAGACCCTAGCATTTCTACTCATTAAAAAAAAAAAGAGGGGACATTTTACAATTACATACACTGAAACAAAAAATATTGTATATTACATGTATTTGTATCTGTTCATAGGAATGTGGCATAAATTATTTGGTACAACTGACTGAAGAGGTAAAACACACATGGATTCATTCATACATACACATATACAGTACAGTACTGTATATATATTATAAATACCTATATGTCTCAATCGCTACAAGGAATGTCCATTAACTCCAGCGGGGGATACTTGTACATGTGTATCACCCAAAATGTGTCCTCTATCTCATTCGTGTTGCTCTGTGTTATCCCCTCTTCCCTAAGGTTGTATAATATATATCATGTATTATTTTTACATTGCTGTGTGTGAGAGAGAGGCTGAAAGAAAGAGAAAGAGACAGTGTGTAAAAGAAAACCGAGGAGGCAGCTGTCCACTTATATCTGTACATTCAGTACAGTACTGTATACATAAAATGTGCATCACCTCCCAAGGACAAGTACATTTGTTTGTATTAAGTGCGTGTGTGTGTGGTGTGTGAAATAAGAAGTATTTCTAGGGAGATAGACAATGTAAAACAATGTGGAACAACCAAAATGTGTAAAAAAATAAATTGTGTATAAAGAGTCATTGATCTGAAAAAATGAACATGAAAAGGAAAAAGCAACAAAGTTACTTGAAAACACATTACCAGGAAAATTCCTCATTATTGATGAAGAGTTCATGTGACTACAGTGTTGAATGGAAACAAATGTTGTTACAATCCTGGTGGACTCACTATGAGAGTTGACGTGTGAGCTTCTTCTCACTCTCACTACTGTATTAATAAAAATTTCCAGTGAAGCTCAAGTAGAGATATTCACCGTGGTAGTTTATATCTGAAATTTGTCTCCTTTCTCACAAGAACTGTTCTATCTTTAGAATCCTACAATCACTGTGAATTCCAAATAACCATAAAGAAACTGTGAACCAGCCATTATGGAGATGGAATGTATTGGTAGGTGAAGGAAAAAAGAACACTGATGGAAGTGATGGTATGAGTCAATTAATTATGTTCCAGCTCTGTCAGTTGCTTTCCTATCCTTTCCTTATGGGTTGTCTTGAGCGAGGACCAGACTCAAGAAACATCATGAGCTTAAGATAGTAACCAGTACCACGGCTCCACACAGATGATTCAGAGCCATGGTACCGGTCACTGTCATACTTCATAGCCTGGACCATTAATTTTTTTGCATATGGCCCTGAGTGTGGTAATGCAGGTGTTGGTAACTCATTAACTCTCTTTAACCATGACCATAACATCATGTATCATAACATTGTAACATAAATAACACTTGTATCAGTGGATTGTGGTTGGTTTTTCCCAGGTAATGAGGATAGATAATGTATAACAGTTACCAAAACACTTCATGACAATAAGGAACATTGTACTAACAAGGTGGTTTATGGGCCTTTATGCAGGAAAAGATGGACTAGGTCAGAGGTTCTCAACTTTCTTCACTTCATTTCCTTCTTGACAGACTCTCAACATCTTCATCCCCCATTCAGTTTTCTCGGAATCTTTCACAAATAATGATGAATAATAAATGTTTTTTGGATTAAATTGAGAAAATGGCTTTCTTTTGTTTGCTTCATTGCTGACACTCCTCCTTATCTTATACTGTACATAACAAAACAACCACTTAAGTTACTCACTTTGCAGACATCAATAGTGAGATGATCACGAGTTTTAAAGAAAAAATAAAGTTGATTAAGAGAGGGGAAAAAAGTTCCTATTTCCTATGTACAGTATATTTGTTGACAGCTCAGTGGCAGTATGATTACAACTTATTACACCACATACGTGTCCTGGCCCCCTTCCTTATATGTTGGTGTGGTTCTTACATTGAAAACCAAATGTGCTCTACTGTATGATATGATAATGACCAGTTAAATGGCTCCATAGGATATAAATAAAGTTTTTGTATTGTTTATTGTCATCATCTAGCTAATTTTTTTCTTGCATAAGGCATATACTACAGTATTACAATCATATGCTGTAGGAAAAAAAACTCAGAAATGCTATGGCTATCACAAAGCATCATATACATTACCATGACAGGTAACAGATTATTCACTGTTCCAGAGTCAATAATGTACAGTATTATTGCTGACTAAAATGACTTGCCTTCTCTTGTTGAAGTCATGGAATAACAACTGAGACCACAGACAAACATTATGGCTCTAGCAGTTCAAAGATATATTCTAGAGGACCACAATTCCTGGAATGGAAAGGAAATATTATCCTCAAGTGTAGCCAACAGTACTTTGAACTGTCTGTATATCAATACAATGAAGGATAACAAACTACAGTACAGTGCATAAATATTTCTATGGACCCTGGTACAGTACTGCATACACTTTCATCTATGACAATAAGCCAGCATGGACAATCCACCCTTTCAGTAAAGTTATCAATTCCTTTCAGCTGGAGTTCAATTATCTCTCCTTTCATATTATCTCTCTTCAAGAGAAGGTTTTTTTCCATACCGAGAAAAATGAGAAAAGGTAAGAAGCCCGCTCAATATTCTCACCTATGAAGTAAAAGTGCGGAGGTCCAAAAACATTTCCAACTTTGTTTGAGATGCTTTGACACACTGCATTTGAAGGAGCATAAGTCCCTCCTCTCTCTTATCTCTTCCAATGGCATCTTATGTGGGTTTGATCAAAGTTCAGATAAATGGTAAAGAAAGTCTGCAAGTCAGTTGACTTCAGGCACATCAATCTGTTTTTGGCAACCAAGGCTATATGCTACTCAATCCCAATGAAAGAACCCAAGACAAAAAATTTAAATGAGTAACTCAAACCATCTCTAGGTGACTGAAGGCAAGAAACATCACTCACTACATGACAATGAGTGATTAGTAAGTGGGCTTAATGACTTTGAAGTGGAGCCATAGTGCCAGTCACATAGCCAAGCCCATGAGTTTTCTTGTCTATGTACCAAGATGTGGGTAAAGCTAGGAATATGACTGGCAGCATTGTGTGTGGTGTTGGTCCCCAGCTGGTGATCAGTGTGGGCAATCTGTAGGACATGATGTTATGGTTGTATCAGTGTTACATGCATATTATACTCTTTCTGTACATGACACTGCGAGGAATAGTCTTCAATAAATACTCCAATTTTTTGGATCTTCTCATTTGCTTTATTTCTGCAATTACTTCCCAATCTTACCTAGTGGGAGTGATGGAGCTCTTAGGAATAGTCAAGAGGTCAGTCTAATAATGAGAAACAATCAACTGGCTATAAAAGGTTTGTGGAACTAAGATACATGTATTAGAAAACAGACACATAAAAAAGAAGCAGGCATATGGAAAAGAGAATAATAGTACAATACAGAAGCAAATTCAGACATACAGGTACAATAAAACTCAGTTGGCATGGGATTGACTCCAAGCTCTGCAATTTGTTGTGACAAGACCCGTACTGTATGTGCAGCCATACACAATTACTCATGCTAGAGCCCCAGGTAATAGATACACTGTGTAACTCAGTACCCAATATGATTTACCAAGGGCTAAAGGCAGGACAGACACTTGGGATGGTAGAAGTAAAGAAATACCAGGTGATACATCACTGAAGAGGGACAAGCATTGTCCACCTGGCCTGTGTACAGAATGGGCAATCATGACTGTACATACAATCTATCTATGAAGAATGAAAAAATATTTGCCCTCCAAAAGTAATAATGGTTTCTCCTCATCACAACTGAGGTTCCAACTATGCCACTACACTTTACACACACCTGTATTCTCACCTCCTGTTTTACTGACCCAGCCTCATGACCTGCCACTGCACACAAACCTTATGGAGAGGGGTAATGCCTTCCTGTAATCTCACAAGAACATATTTCTACTATTACACATACAGTTAATGTTTACAGTAGGCTATAAGATTTACTCACCTTTAATGCAACTTCACAGTTTTATACTAGTGTTTGGGGAAACTCATTATCGCCAACAGAAGAAATGTTTCATTATAGTGTAATCATGTCTTTCTAATATCATTGCATGTTGTACTATCAAAATCTTCAAAAACCTTACAATAAAACAGTCCTGATCTACAAAAATATGATTAATAACAATAATAATAATCTCCATTTTATTTTGTATTATGTACAACAACTACTTTGTATCTAAATCATCATCATCATCTTCTTGACTTGTGAACACATTAATGGTTAACACTGACTGCAAAATATTCCAAGTTTAATGCCCCCTTTCAAATGAAAATGAATGATAAACCGTGTAAATGAAAATACAATAACATACTTCATAGTTAACTTCAAAATATTCAGTTCAGTCAGGTGTGCAAAATATGAGCTTAAGAAATGCTCACTATTATTTTTTAGTTTCTCCATTCATTACTTATGAATAATGTACTATGCTGACTACAAAAGTATGCCAAATGTACACCTTTCTATTAAAAAACAAATACTTGTACTGGATTATACAAAGGCTTATGAGCCTGAAATAAATATCTGCTGTTAACTGCAAGAGTACATCCATAATGAGAGAAGATATTATAATACACATCACACAAGTATTTCACAAATGATATTACCTTTCATCTATGATCACATTTCAGTTCACCAAAAGGTGTCTCGCCTTTCACAGTTTTCTGCCAGCAAATAAAGGCCACATGAGTTATCACTAAGGGACAAGTATACATTGTATATACTGAAAAAAGGTGAAGACTAAATAACAACTCAGAGTATTAGGCCCCTTCACATGAGCACAAGTATGTGTCATATGAAACCAAACAGGGGTTAGAAACACTATGGTTAAAATGTGACATTTTATATACACTTTAGCTGTAAGAACAAAATTTCATATTGAGTGAGCCACTCAAATCATTGCTGCATTCCAGCATAATGTGAAATGAAATGCTGGCCATGCTAAAACATTACATAAAATTATGGAGTGCTTTACATACAGCAGAATATCCCATGCAGTATGTAATGTGTGTCAGGTGTGGTCTCTCTCTTTAAAGGCTCGATTGTCAAAGTGACCTAAAGGCTATTTCTTACTTATTCATATTAATTTAGTTATGTAGTTCAAACACTACACATTATAGGTATTGGCATACAATATATTGTACTGTACTGTATATGAAAATAGTACTATGGTGATATAAAACATGATGTACCGTAAATTATAAAAGCAATTAGAGAGCTACAAAGTACTGCATTGGCAAGACATGTTGATGTGTTGTCATACAGTCCAAAATCACACTCCTGTAAGAGGCTGACAAACCTCACTTACCTGATTCATCATATATTTACGTGGCACATGTCAACTTATGCTCATTATGAAGTAGGTCTTGTAATACTAACTAAACAAAACTCTCCCAAGTAATTACCCACATCATATTCTACCAAGTACTGTACTGTATGATTCTCATAAGAAATATTATTTGTCCTTCTTAAAGTTTATTTACATTTTGCACTTAGTAATGATGACTTTAATAAGAATCATTACAAAGAATCTAAAAGAAATTGCTCATGCCATAAAGCATCAAATTACTATGTGTATAAGGAGTGATTAATAATTAAATGAAAGACTATAAATTTGAGATGGAGTGGTTAATACAGTGAGATTCTCAACACAGTAAAATAATTATAAATATGATATACTAACATGAAAGCATATGATGTACCGGTATATGACGGCAACAGATGACACCTCTCTTTATCACACCAAAATTTGAACTGCAGGAATTAACTAACTTCTTGGTGTGATTTGGTGCATAATGTAATCTTGGTGTGGTGGTTGAAGTGTTCATTTATGGTAATTCCTTCATCATAACAAACAGATCTTTTTCCAGTAAAAGTGTCTCAGCATGACTCTAGGTGGCATATTGATTTTTTGCCATGACTGTATAAAAAAAAAAAAAAGACATACCATATACAGTACTGTATTTGGTATCTAACCTTGCAGTTTCAGACAACAGTTCTCACACAACCTGTTCAACATCATCAATACCCCATTTCCCTTTTTTCCAGGGTAGGGGTTATTGAAATTGTACCAGCTCAAATGAGGCAAAACAGGCATACATCACAGATCAAAATGGACAAGAGATTCATTCCATCTGTTTGAAACCCTAAGAAAGAGTAAGAACTATTGACTGTGATTGTACCATAATGACACTAAATTTGGAGGGAGAAATAATAAATATCTAATGGTGCCCTACCTTATACCACCAAGATGATATTTTGCACTCAGACTAATGTGGCACACAGTGGTATTACCAATGACATTCACACCTGTCACTCACTAATCTGGCACCTCCAAACTTAGTGCCGGCACCACCACCCTGTGCTCCAGACGTCGGGAGGAGGTGGCCCCGTCTCTCTTGTTATCCCCGGAGGCCAGACCAGCTTCAGCAGCCTGAGGGGTGCGGGAGGGTCGACTGTCTTGTGGGAGGCTGTAGGAGATGTTGGCGTACTCCTGCAGCAATGGACACACCCCAAGCAGAAACTGACACACATCCTTCCGTAATCCAAACCACCCTGTGAAACACACCATTGTTACTACCTCAAGGTCTTACTACACTGATTCTTATCAAAAGTGACAGTACAGTAAAATTAATCTTTCTTCATGAATTGCACAAACTGTACACAGTTTCAATGAGAAGAGTAAATAGTCCAGCAGACTGTTCTACCACCTAAGGTCCTAAGCCATGCACTGGAGTACCACTGAAGTTAAAGTTAAAACTTTCATTTATACCAGCAATACCCATAGCAGATAAAAACCATATAAACTTTTAGATGACATAAATGGAGATAGACAATGGATACCAGTTAGATGATTTAATATGACACAGAAAAATAGTTCCTCCACCAAGAGTAAGTAGGGAAATACTGACACTGGTTGGCACGCTTGGTGGTGAAGGACATGAGGATGAGTGTGGTGTAGGAGATGTAGAGTGGGGAGACCACTGAAGTGTAAGTGGCACTTGTGTTACCATTCAGCTTGCTGGCCAGGGTGATCTGCAAGGAACACACATATATTATATTACTTACTGCACATCACTTTGATGCACTTTGTGAATCAGTACAGCCATAGCCTAACCCAGAGGTGAAAGAATATTTTCCTAACATACAACTTCAGTGAGAGGTAATGTTTCCACTCCATCTGCTTGCAGCTGTACACATGAGTGAAGTAATAAACTGTCAGACTGATTAAACACCTCTAAGGGAGAGGCTTTGATAACACCTCACTACTGTAGGCCTCTACCTTAAGTGTTAAATCAATCAGATAGTTTATTGCAACCTGTCATTTTACTTTCATTTGTATTATCTCCAAAAATAGTCCCTGAAAGGTTGAATGTTGACAAAATTCATAAGACAGACCAGGAAAATAAGGAGTGGTGCAACAAGGCAGGTGTAGCCAATGGCCGAGTTCATGGATGTCCGTCGACGGTCAGGGTTGACGTCATGCATGCGAAGGAGCAGCCCGGCAAAGATGATGGAGTAAAGCACAGCGACTACCGACACACACAGCAGGATCCACGCAGGCACCAACACAATCTGGATGAGGGACGTGAACCATGTATATAGTACTGGCTAGAAGGAGGTTATGATTTTGTCAGCAAACTAGAAAGTAACTTTACTTACTAATTCATTCTAAATGTGCCTTAAAACACATTACCATACAAACTGTATATTGAAGTACAGTATCCTGTTTCTTACTACAGTACACTCTGAAGGATCCAAAGAGCTCCAAATTTACTGTCAATTTAAAGTCGGGTGGCCAGCCTTAACATGCATTTCTTCTAGCAAAACTCTTCCATTCTTACCTCTCCAGGACAAATTTTTATGCTTTATCCATTCTTTTTCCAAGCCCTCTAAAATAATCGATCACCATATCCTCTAAGGCATAGAGGCATACATTCCATATTCTTTCCCACTCTCCACATCATCATATTGTTTGTACCCACATTTACCACATGACTGACTCCTATCATGCAAGAAGTACAGTCTAATTTGGGACATTGCATTTTCACCAGACTAGTACATTGTCTCACCTCCCAAGGCCACCTGATGTACTCGTCCAGTCTGAGGGCGATGAAGATAAACTGTAGCAAGTTGACTGAACAAAATAGTTCTAGCTGTGAAGCAAAGAAAGGAATGGTAATACAGAGTGTGGTGCCCTCAGTTGTTAGAATGAAAGGAGGCATGATGTGTTTATATTGTCATATTATGAACTTTGCAAGTTAAAATAAACAAACAGTCATAAGAGAAGCTTCATCATAGAGTGTGAATTATAAACAATTACACATACCTCAAAGGACCTATCATGCTTTACAGCCCAAATGCAAGCAGCTATAGATACGATGGATATGAGTATGAGTGGTGCAAAGACAGAGACCCAGGCATGGCGGTGGTTCTCAAGTTTGTCTGCAGCCAACACCTCAAACATAAGCAGAAAGAGGTGCAGCCCCAAGGAGATGAGGAGCGCTCGGTACTGAATGTAGGACTGCCCCTCCAACCTGACACAAAGGAGTAAACACGTTGAAATCGCTCTCAAATATTCCCTATACTGTACCCTGAAGCTAACAACATCAGAGGATTAGTTTCAGTATCTTACAGATATTCTTTCAAGGCTCCCACAAAGAGTTTGCTTTGGGGTGATTAACCTGTATTACAGAACATACTTATACATTAATAGTAATACTCTACCTATACTGAGGGTTCTTCAACCAGACAATGTTGCCAACCAGTGCCCCCAATACAACTAGTGCCTTCCAAACCCATATTGGGGAGAACACAGCCCAGTAACTCCAGTCCAGCTCCCCATCCAACCTCAAGGCCAGCAGTGCTGTGAAGCTCCCCAGACACACCCACACTATAAGCTTCCTGTGGAAGATGAACATTTTTTACTTTAGTACTGTACATGTACTTTGGATCACTTATCAAGAAAATCATGGGTTAGGTACTGATCACAGAATACCAATACAGTACAAATTACTAGTAAATAATATGGATATGATTGCTTACCCTGGATTGAAGTCACGAAACATTGATTGCAGATTCATCTCACTTGTCAAAAGACATGTCCAGGTCCCCCCCACACTCACTCACTCACTCACTCACACAACACCACGTCCATCATATCAAGATTTTCCCTTCACCATGGGTCTCACATTTTCCCCACGGCTCTTTGTCTTCAAAATCTTAGTTTTCCATCTTTGATAACTAAAATCTTATATACAGTACTAATGCAAAGTATAGGTCCTTACAACACTTTGGGAACTTTACCAAAGACAAACGTACTTACACAGGCAAAGATCATGACTTTAATTTTATAAACGTTTCTTCCATCATATAATTCTGAAGTACCTAAAATGCTTGCCTTACAATTCCAGGTCTGTCATTGTTTCATCTTAACCCATAACTTTGTTCAATATACACTGTATACTGTACTGGTGTTTGTCAAGTGTCCTATTCCAGCAACAAAAACGGGGTACGGCAGCAACACTTCACTGGTGCAGTATCAGCCAGTACGATATGAAGACTGTTGTGATTTTCAAACTAACATGGTCAATGCCTGAGTATAACTATAAGAATTCCCCGCATATCTCATTTTATAAACCATCCAAGAAATGCCTCCGACTCCTTAAACCTGTAAAGACAATTAATTATATTACAATTATGTCATACTGCAGAGAGAACATTAATTACCTTATGAGCTATGACAACCTTACAAACTCTAAAAATAAAGAACAAAAAAACATGGAATTATGATATTGTACAAAAGTCCACCTTTTGAATATTTTATTGTACTAATCTGGCAAGGATTTTGCATTTATCGATATTTACAGTTGCTCATCAAATTAATAACAAAGCCAGATATGCTAAATTGCTAAAGTATGTGATTTTTCCCACCCACAACCTCCAATTTCCCAGACTCTCCAAATACTGGCCCAAAGAATGTTGAATAACATTATGTTATTGTGGGCGATCCACAAAACAAAGTATTATCTAAAGAAACAATAGTTAAAATCGGTAAAGGTACAGAAGTGGACCTTACTGTATAATAGATATTTTACTGTCATTACCCACTATTTTGGACCATTCTAAGACACCTTTCTTCTATGGTTTTTCTTCCTCAAATGCCCCGTTTTCGAGATATGCCCCATTCCCAATACCCATAGAAACATGGGGGGCCCGATAGGAATCGGGGGTTGACGGGTGGGGGAAACACGCATTTTACTATTGTTCTGCCTTTATAATACACTTCCTACCTTAATTAACGTCGTATATAGTGATATTGTACTATCATGGGGGCACCTAACCTAGCCTAACCTAACCCCCACCCGTCAACCCCCGATTCCCATCGGACCCCCCATGTTTCTATGGGTATTGGGAATGGGGCATATCTCGAAAACGGGGCATTTGAGGAAGAAAATCCATAGAAGAAAAGTGTCTTATAATGGTCCAAAATAGTGGGTAATGACAGTAAAATATCTATTATACAGTAAGGTCTACTTCTGTACTAAAACCTTAAAATCACTCAAATGAACAGGTTATACTATGAAAAAATATATATGGTAGTTCTATCTCTCCATATCTATCTATAGCTCTGATGCTTCGTTCCCTGAGGGAACTACCTCCAAGGGGGTGGCCACGGCAGAAGTGTCTCCAGTTTTCTCTGAAGAGGCAGACCACTGGTTAGATGGCAGAACAGTGGTAAAGTATGTGAGGGAGAGAAACGTGAGAGGCAGAGGAGGGCTTGACCAAGTAAGGAGGGAGTGTTGGAACAGGGAAAACTGGAGACACTTCAGGTAGTTCACCGAGGGAACGAGGCATCAGAGCTATAGATAGGTAGAAATAACAAAGTTGATTCAGTCAAGGACTCTTATTATCTCCAGTGCTAAATTCCTTGACTCGGTGAATATCATAACTAAATAATTATAATAGTTAACTGTATCATAACTATATAATTACAATAGTTAACTGAATCACAACTACAATAACATCACCTTCATTACTCAACCATAACTGTAAAGCAAGCTAAATAAATCATTGAAGCAGCACCAATACAGTATGTAATACCCCGAGGAACACAACACAAACAATACACCGAGTCACAGACAGACAGACAGCTGACAGTCACAAGGAAGGAAGTAAACAACAACAAGTAAGGCAGCTGCAGGTTCACAAGTTTCCAACGGTATCCAACCTCTCCTATAGTATACCTCAAAGAATATAATGCTAACCTGCCACAATCTTGCCCAAAACTCACCTCTGAGGAATCAAGGAAACCGTACCATATATCTTGTCCAACCCCTCATTACAGCCACATCATCTGTATTTTCCATTATAGTGATGTAATAGACCCTCACGACGGACCGGATTATTTCCATCACATCAGTCTTTGAACTTTTAACTTGTAACTCATTATTCTGGGATGCAAGGCTACTTCATCATTCAGTTTATCACAGCTAACTGATGCAATTCTGTCAATTCGATGGTAACTTTCCCAAAATAACGGGCTAAAGAGTAGGGGCCGTATTCAAGAACATATGTGGTGTATACAATGGTGTGGTACTGTACGATGGCTCTGCTCTTTGTCTATGGAGCCATCGTGTCGGTACCACACCATCGTCTATCTATCTATCTATCTATAGCTCTGACGCCTCGTTCCCTCCGGAAACTCCCCCCAAGGGGGTGGCCACGGCAGAAGTGCCTTCAGTTCTCCCTGTTCCAACACTCCCTCCTTACTTGGTCAAGTCCCCCCCTGCCCCTCACGCTTCTCTCCTTTGAATACTCTTCCACTCTGTTCTGCCATCTTACCGGCGGTCTGCCTCTCACACCAGGTCCCACAACTTCACTTCCATACGCCTTCTTTACAAACTCCTCACCTTGCATTCTCTCTACATGTCCAAACCATCTCAATGTATTACGCTTCACTCTCTCAACCACCTCTCTTTCACTTCCTCTGTAATGTTCTCCTATATGCCTTCATTTTCTTCTCTACTGCATCTTTCACTTCTTCTGACCACCAAGCATTCCCTTTCTTGCCCTTCTTCTGTGTCTTGTATCCCACTACCTCTGCTGCTGTCCTCATCGTATGCACCACAAACGTTCTTAAATATGGCCCTAGATTACAGCAGTCCTCCCTGCAGCCGCTCCAAAGAAAGAGGCCACTTCGATACCACCTCCCAGAGTCCAAGGTAAGGGTATGAACACCTATAATTATTTCAGTGACAGGTCCTTCACGACCACTTACGCTCTTCAACCTTGGAAGCCGGTATATATGATACTAGTTGTGCCTTGGTAGTGATATGCAACACCAAAGTCTAAGTATGGCCTACCTATAGTCTAGTATACTTCGACTTAATTTGTGCAACACTGAATGTGGCATGCGCTTGCAGTCACTCTCATTGAGCTCAATGGTTTCATGCATTAGTCAGCTGTGCAGGTTGAGCAATTCTGGATAATTTGAACTCTTAACAGATGGAAATGCGTCGCTGTAGTGTGTACCAGGAGCGTAGCTGGTGGCTGTCAGGACGGGGAGTTGTTGGCCTGCAGGTGAGTGCTGGAGTCAGAGTGTGCGAGCCTGGGGTCGAGAGGCCCGTTATAAGCCCTTGGGACGCATGGGGTGGAGGAGTGTCCTGAGTGGCTGTTCGCGTTGGGCCGACAGGGTACAAAGGAGGGTCCCGCGGCCCGCCACAATATAGTAATTTGTCATGTAGCCTACTTATATTATTACAAATTGTGCTTAATATCACTGTGCGGCGTGCCGCACAGTGTGACACGGTACAGGATTTGCGGCTCCGACGCTACATACCGCAGCGGTAGAGCTGCATAGTGTGACAACGGCCTTATATAGAGTAACATAATTTGTCATGTAATTATATTAATACAAATTGTGCTCAATACTACTGTGCTGCGTGCCGCACAATGTGACACGGTACAGCCGCATAGCCTGGCAACGGCCTAACCTACTCATCCTCGTGATCAGCTGTGACGTTGGTAATGGGGAAGTCAGCAGCAGTACAGCAGCAGTATAACATTTGTGGCCTATTTCCTTTTTGATCATGCAAATTTTTCTTATTGGTGTCGTTCTCATTTTTAATTTTCTGTTATTTTCTCTTCTTAGTTTTGTTTTATCAACTTTATTAACTATTATTAATTAACTTAGTGATGCGCCGAGTTGTCTTCATACCGAAATGCACAACAACAAATTAACCCACCTCAGCAGTGTTGCCAAGTCTGGGGAATTAGAGGTACAACCACAGTCAAATACCACCAAATTAACTTAAGTGTCGGTGGTTATTTGAATGTGGCTGTACCAATGGGGAAATTATATAAAAATTGTTCAAAAATAAATGGGGAAACTTCTACCAGACGAAATATCAAGCATAGATGGTAAATGTGCGATTAGCCTATCTTCAAGAGTAAACAGGAAATTTATGAGGTAAAAAAGGGAAATTCTGATGTTGAAGTTGGGGAAATTTTTAGGAGTAAATAGGGAATATATGAGGTAAACAGGGAAATTGATGGTAATATATACGATTATCTTCAAGAGTAAACAGAGAATTATTGAGGTTAACAGGGAAATTGATGATAAATATATGATTATCTCCAAGAGTAAACTGGCAGGGAATTATTGAGGATAAAAAAGGGAAATTCCGATATTGTTTAAGTTGGGGAAATTTCGTCAAGCAGACCTGGCAACACTGCTGGCGACGTAAACATTGGAGGAGGAGATGGATTGTTGGTGGTCATAGCAGAAGTCAATTTTAAGGTATAAATTACCATATTATGAAACTGTAGTCCCTAAGTTGTATTTATTTTGACGATTATATTATCAACCAGTGTACATTATTCAGATATTATTAATTTTATGATATTAGATAAGTGAGGAACGTAAACATTGTAGGAGGAGATGGATGGAGTGTTTTTTTGTTTTGTTTTTCCTATATTATAAGATGATGACCAAAGGCTAATCATCCTCATCTATAAAATTACAGGAGTAGTCCAAAGTCATGTCTAATTTCGTTCCGAGATGCGTAGACCCATTGCGTTTGAAGGAGCATAAATAAGTCGTAGTAAGGAGGAAAGATGGATGAAGGTAAAGTGTTCCTGAGTTGACCAGTTGTGTATACGAAAGACTGAGAATACAGGTTAACTCTTGCATTAGGGAGTTGGACAGAAAAGGGGGGAGAACGAGAGGCTTGAGAGAGTTCAGAAGAGCAATGTCCAGTGTAATAGCAATAGAAGAGAGAAAGTAACGCAACATTGCGGGGAAGAGAAAGAGGTTGTAGTGCATAGGTAAGAAGAGGAGAGTTGATGAGACAAAAGGCCTTTGATTCCACCTTGTCCAGGAGTGTTGTGAAGGTTGAAGCATACTCCATTGTTTGACCCTCCATAAGAGGCTGGATTCCCCTTACAAAATGGGTAGGGTTTAAAGGCCAAGGAAAATTGAGGGTAAAACAAGTAAATAACACATTTAATAGCTCATAATAAATGTTCTAAAATTAGCCTGACTTGACAACTCGACCTGACCTATCCTAATCTAATCTGGACCAGGGCAAACTATCTGGACCTAACCAGAGTAAACTACCAAAACCTAACTGAAGCATACTACCAGAACCTAACCTGGGCATACTACTGGAAACAAACCAAATGCATGGTGGTCGCCCTTTTGGTTCAACAGATAAAAACATGTTCCATCATAAATTTCATTCAGGGATGAAGTTGTACAGATAATTTGTAAACACCTTGTATATATACAGTACCATACTTATACTGTACAGTTATTTATATATAAATCTAGGCCTATATGTTATAATCCCTAAGTTCTGGGACTGGTGTCCAGGTCAGGAAATACAATTGGTCACTACATACAGAACTGGTAATTATCTCACTAACCCATCATAATAACCTTAGGCTTATTCCTCACTATAAGTTACCAATGTGGATCAATTTTTAGATCCTGGGCTCAACTATTCAGCTAAACAGATACATAATAATATAAATTTTCAAATAGTGAAAGTATATGAATATTAAAACAGGAAGTTTTGGTTTGCTCAACTAGGTCTGTACCATTATTTGACTGTGTACTTTTGGTGAATACCAGAACCAAGTTTGGTTCTCATTTTCCTAATACTGTTCCATATATCCTTTCAGCCATGCCGCTCCTATGTTGGGCCATCCTCGGCATTGCTTTGCTGCTGGGGACATTTGGTATTCCTGTCTGTCTCACTCTGGCACTCTCTGCTCTGATTTTCTTAGTAGGGTAAGTGTTGTGAGTTTTATTTTTATTTTTATCTGTGGTTAGTGTACCCTAATGTATTGACATATACAACCTCCTACACTTATATATTCATTACTCCAATGTTATTAGTGTGTGTACTCCACAAGGTGTGAATCTCATCCCCTACCTGCAGATGGCTTGTGTCAATGCGGTGGTGTTGTCTTGGGGAGAGCGAAGAGATGTGGCTCAACATTCACCGTGCCCACCTGCCCCTGCCCAGAGACCAACACGACAAGGTGTTTATCGTGTTGCTCGAAAAACAAAATTTTCTTTTTTATCTTGAATTATACAAAATAGTTTGGGGCTCAGTGTTTCCAGTTTTTGTGGTTCGTTCAAAGAATGTGTTATACATCTTTTAATAAGGTGATAGTGGGTTGCTAAGGTTAAATGGGCTGTGGACTTGACAGAAATAGCTGCTTTGGTCAATTAAAAGAAATTCAAATCTTGAGAAGGGTAGAAACTGTATGCTGCCTTCATGGACCTGGAAAAGGCATATGATAGGGTACTGTGCATAAACTCCTGACCTTTTCCTCCTGTCAACCACACAGGTAGTGAACTGCATCCAACTGAGCAACCTGGTGGAGCGTCAGGACCGTCGGGTGAGTGGGTCGAGCCTAATAGATGAACAGCTGCAAGGGGTTGTGAGTCTAGTGGTGCGTGACTTTGTATTGTCGTGGTACAGTAACCTCTCCACACACCAGGCCTTCGTCACACAACTCCACCGTACCATACAGCATTCCATGGTCATCCTTGCTAATAGGTTGGTTTTTGTTCTTATATAGGCCATATTTTATATATTCTGAGTTTTGTTCTTAGAAATTTTAGGATGTACTGTACAGTATACTTTACAATAATTTTATCACTCTGAAGTAGAGGGAAGTCTTGTGTCTTGTTTCTATGTTGTCAAGACATTCATAGATATCCCTGGAATTTTCTTCCTCTCCCGAACATTAGTTGTTGGAAATATTTCATTTGGTCTCATTTTTGTGTGTTATCAGGCAACCTTCTTCCTTCCTCTCTCCTGTTTCCCCCTTTATCTTACCTGTGTTGCAGATGTAAGACCATGGACTGGGTGGGTTACCTGACTACTCGATTGGTTGATGACATTGCTATCCATCTGCGGCTATTCCGGGAAGCCAGGACAGCTAGCCGGGGCAAGGGGGCCACTGGGGAAGAGCTAATTGATCAGTTCTTTGAACGGGAGGCTGAGAAGGAACGGGATATATGCCGATACAAAGTTTGTCTCAACCCCGATGCAGAAAAAGGTGAGCTATGCCATATTTACACATTTCTTACCATAATTAATCATTTTTCAATACCCAAAAAAAACTTTTTCCTGGCATACAGCACTATAAAAGGTTTAAAAGTAGCTTCCACTTCTTTAACAAAAAACGTCATAGGCATTTTAAAAGTGAAAAAGTATAAACAAAATGTAATTAAGTGAATCAGAAATATACTAATTATAGTTCTAAGTCACCTGTGAAACTAGTCTGTTCTTTTCCCACACCATCAGATTATCTGAGTGATCTGGCGGAGATTGTGCTGTACTACATCTTACCGATGGAAGACTTCAGCAATGCCCCACTACTTTCTGCAGCGGTGGAACTCCTGGTGTCATCTGTCATCCTGCCCCTCGTCTCACTCATTTCAGACCCAGACTACATTAACCAACTTATTATCTGGGCTGTAAGTTGGGGCTCTTGTACATTAGATTTTTAATTTAAGGTGTATGTTTTATTTTGTTTCTATTGTAGTCAGTACGGTAAGACTTTTTATATGGTTTGTAAGTTTGATAATTGGTGGTTTTAGACAAGGTTCAGTAGCTAGATAATGAATAACTTTCATCATAATAATGTAAACAAACCTGACATGATACTATATAATGCAGTGCAGTTGAATCTGATTTCACGTAGATATGACTGTCCTAATAATACAGGGTGGTTCAAAACTCTACTGACATACTTTGTGAGTTAATAGATGAACAGATTGTAAAAAAAATACTGAGTCAGTAAATAACGAAAATGCACTTAAAATTGACAAGCTTTGCTAGCTTTCTAACCGAAAGCACAGAAATCAATTGTAGAAAACTTGAAACAAGAATTTGATGTTGTTAACACTTTTTACCGCCACCTTGTGGCAAGGTAGATGAGATCGAATGAAACCCGTCATGTTGACACCAATTTCGTATTTATTGTATTTGTTGGTTCATTGGGTATTGGGATTGGGTCAAAACCTGTCAAACAGAACAGGCAATATCAACATCAAATACATTTATAATAATTCTCTGTCAATTAGCCATTAGTATCAATATTATCTTGACAGTATCCACTCAACATTCACATCAATATCTACATGATATGACGGTTTCTACTAGTTTAGAGTTTGTTACTTAAGTATTCCGGATTGTATAATATCCCAGTCTGTAATTCACCGATCACACTCCTACACCAGCCAATATCTCTTCCTTACTGCTTGTCCGTGGCCACTGGGCGGCTGGGTGCTCTGCTCCAGCTTCTCACTTGTTCTTGGTTTACTGGCAAATACAACAAGTCCCTCTCACTCACTTTCTTCATGTATATCTTATCCATAACAAGAAATATCTTTTCTAAACAACTGTATGTGCTATATAATCACTAAAACCATCGTCTACCCATACCACATGTCCACAGCATGACACATTGCTAAAGTATCGCCCAGGGAGGTAACATTGCTCTAACCGCGGGAATATTTGAGCTTGGCTGCTCTGTATTATTGCAAAATGCAAACAAACCTTTGTCAGCTAATAGCATGTAAACCACTAAACCTACATGAATAAATTATATATATATGATATTGAAGTACAAACCTTTAGCTGTCTCCTGATGTACTTGTTAACACTATGGATATCCATAGGATGGGTATCCAGCCTCAGTTGATGTCAACTCAAAGCACCCTTTTACACTCCAAAGACGGTTCCACACTCTGATTTCATCATAATATGTGTCAGAATCACTTTTTTCAACACCACATTGTGAATTATAACGTCAGAGATAGTAAAGCATGTGTTAGAGTAGACAGGAAAGAAAGTGATTGGTTTGATGTAAATGTGGGTTTGAGACAGGGTTATGTTATGTCACCATGTCTGTTTACTGTATTCATAGATAGAGTTGTGAGAGAAGTGGAGGTAAGAACAATGGGGCAGGGAGCAGAACTAAAGGAATATTCAGTAGTACTGTAATTTGATTAAGGCTTCACTCCCTTCAAAAATGTAACCTGTTCTTCCTTCACTTGCCCTGACCTGGCATGACCAACCCTGACCGATGTGACCTGGTGCAGTGTACAGATATCCCGGTGACTTCAGAGCTGTTTGTGAGTGTGATCAAGGCCACCAGCAACGTAGAAGAGCTCGAGGCTGTCAAGAGTTTGGTCATGAAGGAGATGGCTAGTTTGGTAAGTGTTGAGGCTGCAGGCAAGAAAGATAAATTCAATTAAAAAAAACTATCATGTCGGTGGGGCTTGATAATATTCTAAATGAACAGTGTAGATCGTGTTGTTCCAGGCACTTTCCACAAGCATTCGTCAGAGATGTCAGAATGTTTCATGTGAGAAATGGCTTGATAGTTTTTTGAGCAACTGTACAATAGTCATGGGTTATGTGGGCATTGTACCATTCATGCAAGATAAGCCATGGGCTGTGCTATGCCGATACCATAGATTTTAAATTGGGAAAATATATCAGTCATTTTTATATCCTAACCTTTGAATTTTTTGGTACTGTTGCCTTCCCTAGTAACGAGCACAGCGTCTTGTGGGTTTGGCAAAATGTGGCACCACTGTTTGTTTACTTGTAGTAATAGTAAGTGAATGGACAGAACTGACTCCTACTTACATGTAGTATTGACCATAAGGATGCAATGTAAACAAATACAGTAGTGCCATTTCGTAAAAGGTTTCATTCTATGTTCTAACTGCATCACAAGCAGTTAATTTCACATTCAACTTTGGGACATAATTTTTTTTAATAATTCCTTCAGTAGTAAAGCTGAAAAGTCTGCACAGAGCACAGTTTATAAGGTTGTAGGATAATAAAAGTGTTTTTTGTTTGTTTAATCATTCTACACTCCTGCTCCCCAGCGTTCGCGTGACTCGGGTGGTCGGGAGGAGGGGACAGAAGTGAAGCAGCAGCTGGGTAGTTTGGAGTTCATTAAGCGAGTCATCGACAACAGGATCAACAGGCTTGACAAGGGCTCTGAAACTGACTCCATGGGTGAGGCAAAGGGGAAAGAATTAGAGGGAGGGAAAGATGAGAGATAAGGCGGGGAGGAGGGTAGTAAAGAAAGAGATAGACGAAGGGAAGGAATGAAGAATAGAGAGAGAAGGGAGGAAGGAGAACTTGTGAGAGAGAGAGACAATGAAGGAAGGGATGAAATAGAGTAAAGAAGGGGAGAATGGAATAAGAGGGAAGGAAGTTAAGACTGAGAGATTGAAGGGATGAGAGTGAGAGGCAGAAGCAGGGAAGAAGAGCCAGGATGAGTGACAAGGAAGAGGGAAACAAAAAGAGAAAAACATAGGGATGGAGAGAGAGATACAGTGAGAGGTAGTGATGGAGAGAGGTATACAAGGAGAGATAGTGATGGAGGAAGCACTCACGACAACTCCTATTTGAAGTTTGTCTCATTCGTATCTTTCTTCCCTTTTTATCCCTTCCTTTTTCTACTCTTTCTTCAGCCTCTTTTATTTCCTCTTTTTTTTTTTTCTCTCTTCCATTCCAAATCATTTGAAAATTTCAGGATATTTCATCTATAGTTATTTTTTCACTTCATCATCATATCACCATACAGTATCAGGACCATTCTCTCTCTATTTTCTCACTTTAACATCATCTTACCATATTACTGATTTTTATTTGCTCACTTTTTAGTTCCTTCACCATTTCTGGACTTTCCTCTATTTCCTCACTTCAACATCATCTCACAATAAGTATTCTATTTACTTTTGCTCACATCATCGTTTATTCACCATTTCCATGCTGTGCCTGCCATTTTTCAGGACTGCCTGTGAGCCTGGACTACCAAAAGGTGGCTCGGGGTAAACTGTTCCAGCTGCCTCTCGAAGCCATCCTCAAGAACAGCCTCACCCTGGACCATTTCCTTGGTTACATGGCCTCTGTCAGTGCACAGCATTACATCAATCTCTACATCAATATTGAATGTAAGTTATATTGCTTCTTTCACTTGTTTTGCTTAAACATATATTCAGTACAAGTATGAAGAAGTTTTCTTTTAACATAATCAATATCCACTGTTAGGAAGCTTCTATTTTGGATAATTACTGTTATATATTTAACCTTTGGACATCAGTAATGTATCCCTCATTGAGGAAAAGTTGTCATGTGGTGGCCAAATAAAGCGTAAAAGTTATGCGTTGGTACCGTATGTAAGGTTTAATATGAGTGATTTATCAACCTCTACCTCAATGCTGAATGTAAATCATGTTTATATTTTCTTGTTCAGATGTAGTTCTTTGAGTCTCTGGGGCATCTTAAAGAAATGTCTTGCACTGGCATTGATGGTTACAAGTAAAATGACTCAATAGACATTGCATGAAGCCATCCAACTGGGCATCATCACTACTTGTCCAGGCTGTCCCATGAATTTTTTAAGTGTGACCCTCATTTCCATTAGTTCTGTATGATCTGACAAAAAGAAAATCCCTGCTATGATGTTGCAGGCTGGAGAACAACAGTGAATGAACGTCTGTGTGCGCTGGAGCTGGAGCGACTACAACACTTGGAAGAGGCTGGAGTACAGAGTGGAACCATGAGTATGCCAGACCTTTGCCATGACCACTTCTCTG
Source organism: Petrolisthes cinctipes (assembly GCA_033782935.1). Classification (NCBI taxonomy): domain Eukaryota; kingdom Metazoa; phylum Arthropoda; class Malacostraca; order Decapoda; family Porcellanidae; genus Petrolisthes; species Petrolisthes cinctipes. The sequence goes on along the minus strand of JAWQEG010002905.1, from coordinate 44,920 downwards.
CTCATGACCTGTCTTCTCACAAGGAGGAGGCTGAAACAATTTATGAGCAGTACCTCTCAGAGAAGGTGAGAATGGGGCAATGGAAGGGATTTTTTTCCCAGGTTAGCAATGGATGAGTATGCATTTTATCACTGATATTTTCCACCAGGCGTGTCCCAGGGTGTCGATGGATGACAGCCTTGTGAAGCGGCTCATCCTGCGCATCCGATCAGAGAAAGTGGCAGAGAACTGGTTTGATGAGGTCCAGGCCGCCCTATTTGTTACCCTACAGGAGGCTGACCTATTCCTTCCAGCCTTCAGGAGGTATTTTTGCTTTTTTCCATTTGAAGACATTTGCTGTGCAAGTATTTGTTAGCCTTCTATTTCCATGCTGATGGTATTTCATCAATACATGTAAGTTTGATGTAAAGTAGCTGCTCTTGTTAATTTGTTTCGTCCTTTGTCCGTTCAGCATTCCTTACTATCTCAAATGTTAAGATGCTATGCCCTCTCCTCTGCATATCCATCTCTGCTGTTCTCACTGTTGATTTTTCATATAGTCATATACTGTACTTTAATAGTGTGAGAGTAACACTCCCCCATGCAATCCTCTTGTAGCCTCTGTATTCAACCCTGTAGTACTAATCAGTGCTAATGATGAACTAATAAAATAAATCCACCTAATTTATTTAAGAGGCATGGTTAATTGTTGACAACTCCTCCCATCTGTGACAGGAAATCCAGTGCAGTATAATAACTCAAATTTTAACTCAGTAAGGTATACAGTGCTACCTCGGTTCTCGAACAAATCCCTTCTTGAACAATTCGGTTCTCGAACATATTATTTGAGAAAAAAAGTCTCGGTTGTCAAACATAAACTCGGTTCCCAAACCCCCGAAATAACCCGACTGATGACATAGTTATAGACATTGTCTATAACTATGGTGGCTACAGTTGTTTGGATCAACCCTATAGCATGGCCAATTGTTGCCACCTTTTATAGACATTGTCTATAACTATGGTGGCTACAGTTGTTTGGATCAACCCTATAGCATGGCCAATTGTTGCCACCTTTTCTCTATTCTCTTTACAATATCGACTTTTTCATGGAATTGATGATTTGTCTTTTCTTTTCATCACTACTAATATCACTTGAAAGAAGTAAGCATAAAAATATCAAAACAATCGCGTGAATAATGTATGTGTGGCAACAAGTATGCCGTGACTGAAAATTTGATAGATACCAGCTCTGATTCCCATACTTCCTCACCTACCACCACACCACACCACACCACAATACCTAATTTCATGTTAATATACATTATTAGATATATTTCTGCTGTATTATATCCCTTTTTGTGAAATTTTCATTTTTTTTGTGTGTGCTCAGCTGTGTATGGGAACCGGGAACCAGAGATACGAGTGAAAGCACATGTAGTTTAGAGGGCGGGTGTCCATGCAGTCAGTTGTACGCATCAAAATTAGGCCCCCAGATATCTCGGATCTTTGGATAACTCGGCAAGGGTCTCCCCCCCCCCAATTGATCCAAGTTGGCGAGCTTTTCCTGTATTATTATACAGGTATAAATAAGCAATGTTTTTACTTAGAATGCTTCACAATGCGTAATTTTTGGAGGTCTATAATGGACTAATCCAATTTACAGTATTTTTTATGGGAAAACTTTATTCTTTTTTCAAACAAATCGGTTTTCAAACAGCCTTCTGGAACGGATTAAGTTGGAGAACCGAGGTACCACTGTATTCCATCATGTCGTGGGTGTAGGATTCTTACTCCTATTATATTCCATTTGGTGGAGACAATCTTTTGGGACTTGATTAGCCCCATCAGGGCCAGGGTGTGAAGCAGGATCTTAGCATTAGGCTGGTATCCCCCCAGAATAAAATACCTTGATTGTGATCATCCCTTGCAGGAAAGTAAATTCATGAGTGAATTGATTGATTGATTTGTGTTGTGCAGGTCTAGATGGTACATCCAGCTGCTGGCTGAGCTGGACCTGTTGAAAGACGTGACCAGGTCGGACGAGGAGGACTCCCAATCTCTGGATGACGTCTGTTTCAACTCTCTTGAGCACGTTAGTTGTGGGAGCACACTGCATGATTTAGCTGATTGATCTTTCTCCTTCTTTCTCTACTCAGCTTATTATTATAAATGTACTGTACTAACTTTCTTGTGTATTGTATCTCAGATTTCCGTTCTCACTTTCTTCCCGAAGTTATTTTCTTTACTGTGGCTACTTTCTTCCTCGCTATATCCCTCTCTATTCTGACTTTCTTAAACTTGTTTATATATTTTTCCATGTATTCTCTACTCTGATTACCTCTGGCAAACAGAAGGAAGTATGTGGCAACCCTAATTGAGGCAGAAAAATGCAAAATTGGTATCAATACAAGCTGGTACTAGAGAACCAAAGTCACCATTTCGTTTCAGCTTGCTGGTCATACCACTTCTAAAGACACAATTGTTTCAACATTATCTTTTGCCTAATGAGAAGGAAAATAAAATAACCTAAGGGAGAAAAGTAGAGAGTGCAGTTAGAATTAGAGGGTGTAACCGTGGCTCCAGGAGGATTGCATGAAGGAATTATAACACCCACAGTATTATACGGTTAGCATGAATATAAGAAGTCGAGAGTAAGAGCCAGAGAAATGGATGTGCTGAGAAATGTGTGTAATGTCTAAAAAAATTGCCAAGGTGTGAAATACTGAAATCTATGTAAGGTATGGTATGCATAAATCACTTGATCAATAAGGAAGAGAGTGTTCTGAGATGGTATGGACACCAAGGCTAATAAAATGGATGCAAGAACTTGTGGATGGGAGCTGAAAAGTTTGTGGGCTTGAAAGGGGGATGGGGGAGTGGAGGGAAGTGTTATCCATTTCATACGGTATTTTTGTCTCATTTTTTTATTTGGTCTCATTTTTCCACCTCAGGCTTTGGAGACTCTCAACCTTGGAAAAATGGGAAATGGGGTATTGATGATGTTGAGACATTTTAGCAAACTGTAGCAGTCATAGCAGTACTGTATGAGTATAGATATTTTTTAGAGTAACTGAGCATGGTCATTAACCATTATTATTAATGCCCACTCATTTCATTAATTAAAGACAAAATTGCAATGTTAATGCTGCTACAATTTGATGCAGCATCATCATTTTTGCTTTGCGTCCTTCCTTTCCCATCACACTGTGGTTGGACATCCAATAGCTCTCTTTTACTGCTGTCTGTTCATTGCCTTATCCTCTTCTCTGACTGACCTTTCCATGGCTTGCCTGACACAACTCCAACAAGACTTCTTAGGAATTTGGGGGGCCTATATCCCTCCACCTCCATTTCCTCCACCATTCTCACAAGATTCACATTTTCTCTCCTCTTCACGTTGCCAGACCATACAAAGAATCTATCCAAGAAAAGTCATGGGTTAGGCTCTGACAGTAACTGATACAGTGGCTCCCAATATTGTGTAGTCATCATACCTACAGTTATCAATGTTAACATGACTTTTCTTGTATATTGTCTTACATCATGGCTTTGTCATTGCTGTTCATATGTATACCTTAACATTTTATTACAGTGCAGTTAGTGTTTAACTTTATCACTATAAAACAACAGTTCTGTATATACATTTGTCCCAGAATTAACAATCTGACCTGTGGGTGATTATAGAGAAGTTATTTTAAGTACAGTGATTGGATATGAAAACATCTGCTTGGAACATCTTAACCTCAGAGGAGCATCCTCGTCATCTACAGTTGTGACGGATGCATTGTGTTACCCCAGATAAGCAAATATTAGGTGCACTTATTGTTTAATTGTAATGAATTTATAGAATTCCCAGAACTGGTATGCAGCTGGATCAGACCAGTGCATGATTACTGTGTGGAGATGAATGATTTATTATAAAGTAATTCCTTGTTTTGCACTGATGTTGTAGGTGTATATTATACAGTTTTCTATGAATCTGTGTACAGTAAACCTTCATTAAACCACTGGGTTTATGGATGTGTAATGTACAAAGAGGGTTTACTATACACAAATTCATTACAAACAAAACAATACACACCAATATCACCAGTGGAAAACAAGGGATTACTGTAATAACACTATCTGACTGCATGTGACTGAGACTTTGATATATGTTTTTCATTATATATCCCATATAATTTTGAATGATTGATAAAGAAGTGAAATGTGTGAAAATATAAATAAAATGGCTTGATTCCTTAATATATTAAGGTGGTAATCTCATACGAACAAATCTGAGGGCTACTGGTTCCTCCAGACTATGCTACAACACAGGTCCTTTTGGCCAGCCTGTTTAGTGAGATAGTCTGTTTTTTTACATAGTTTGGAAGAATTGGTAGCCCATTGATTTGACCACATGAGACTATCCCCTTCAAGGACTGTTAACCCTTTGCTGATCCGAGGACGGGTTTGCTCATCATCAATGAGACTTACTGATGACTATTTTTTTTTACCTGTTTCTATTCATAACAATGTATTAAATCATATATGGATGTAAAGGAAGTTTATTAATAAGCGAGTTACAAGTGGTATAAAGATAACACTTGCATGCAACAAGTCTCCCAGTGCGAGAGACGGTGCCACACGCCACCCGTTTTTAACACACTCAGCAAGGGTTAAAATACAACCCCTTGGGACAAGAATCTTACCTGTGGTAAATAGAATAATTGAAATAAGTACTGTTTATTGAAGTAGCTATGATGGTGAAGGATTATTCTACTTAGAGTGTTTTTCAGTTAGTACTGTCAGACAATTATTGTCTTTTTCAACGGTGATGATACTTTGGTACGACTTCAATTAGCAAGTTTCTCATACTTTATTTAAGATATATAGATGTTAAGATATATATATATATATATATATATATATATATATATATATATTACAGTAAAAGATAAAGATTTCTATGGCACTGTACTATATTCTGGTTGATATGCATATTGAATGTGTTACAACAAAAGCAAGACTAATATTTTTCCAATTATCATTATTATTTTGGTACAGTCGGCAAAAAAAGTTTCGTTACCATCCTTTTAACAGTGTGCTGTAATGTTGGTACACCTGACTCGCGAGTCAGGTGTGACGCGAGTGTCTTATATACCTCCGTCACCCACCTTGCTCATCAGTGTGTATTGGGCAGGCAAGTAGGAATGAGGTCCTTTCACCCAGTGCTATTTTTTCTGGGTATTTCATGGTTATTCTTGTTCTAAAAAACTCAAACGTATTTCCTTATGTTTAGTAAAGAATAGTTAAATAATAAGAGTTCTTGAACACTGAAAATTTAATTTAAAATCAGCTAAACTTTTGATATAAAAAAGAAACTGAATCCGTTGTACTAAGTTGTCACTGCCGCGGCCCGCATATTATCGGCGGAGTACCAACCCTGCCGCACTTATCGATGTTAAAATTAACGTAGGGATGGTAACGAAACTTTTTTTGCCGACTGTACTTTATATATTATTAATTTATTTTACTTTGTTATCTTAATATATTTTTTAGGTATATTTTATATTGGGTACTTTCATTAGCTGTCATCAACAGGAAGAATAAAAATTATATTATTACAGGTGGATGAAGTTGATGGGACCACTATGTCAGTAACAGTGAGTGGCACCGGTAGTGGTGGTGGTAGTGGTGGTGGTGGTGGACTCTCCGCTGACAACCTCTCGCTCAACTCCAGCCACTCCAGTGACAACCATCTCAAGGTTTGTACTACTTTGTCTCTTTTTCATTTAAAGGTTTGTATTGTCTGATGATGTTAATAATGATAATACTGTAATGATGATAATAATAATAATAATAATAGTAATAATAATAATAATACTGGGCTGGAGGAATCACTCTGGTGTGATTGTCTATAACTTGAAGAAAATCCACACTGGCAGACAGAAATTTATTACCAAACAGTTTCAGTGGGCACTGCCACCATCCTCAGTGGTCAAGACGAAATAATGAGATGACAATGAGAGGTACAAAAGGCTCCTATATAGAATGCATGTGTGTATGTGTATGCAAGGGGGAGGGGTCAAGGTGTCATCTTTAATCTGATACGATACCCTCCCGTATCTTTGAGTATTTATACAGATGTGTGTGTGTGTGTATTAAAATGTGAGAAAGGTAAAACAAGGAGATATCCTACCGCTGTAGTGTGGGTTTTCTTCATGTCAATAATAATACTGTAATAATATTAGTGATAATAATAATAATATTATTAATAATATTAGTGATAATAATAATAATAATGATGAACCAAAGAATAGCACAGCATCCACAATCTGACACATAAGCTTACCATTATAGAGTGTGTCGAGGGGATCGTCACGTGCCCAGTCCCCTCAACCCGGAGGATCCTCTCTCCACCCATCACCTTGCCACACACGTTCCTCAAGCCTCTCTTCCAAGTCCTACACGCTCACTGCCAAGATCTTTGATACAGGTGGGCAAAGGTGGTGGTGGTAGCTTTTGGAAGTACTAATCAAGGTAGTACTGTATTAACACTTACACAACCGTTGAACCATTCCTTACTTTGGTAACTGAATGGTAATGTGGTCAGTGGAAACAGTACTGTAAAGGTGTTCTATACATGTACTGGACACCCTCTTACCAAAGTAGAGAAAAAAATTATTGTATATACTTTTATCAGAACTTTTGAACATATTTCTAAAGAGACTCTACTGACAACTAAAAGTTTATATGAACCAATCATTGTATAGAGGAATAATTATTTAGAGTACACAGTGAAAGTGATAAAGTACTAGTACAGTACTTGTAAGACATGATATTGTTTAGCTGTTCCAACTTCATCCCCAGTACTCCTGAAAAGGAAATGTTATACTGTACAGTATATAGAATAGAATGTAATATGTTAATAGTAGCTCACTGGCATATTTTTTTGCATAATTGAAATGGTTAGTATAATTCTATCTATCTACTGTAAATCCTTAGCACATCTGCCATAGCTCTCCTATCAACCCTATTGTATGCCTTCTCCAGGTCCATGAAAGCAGTATACAACTTCCTACCCTTCCTGTTTCTCCACTGTTGCTTTTATTGCAAAGATCTGGTCCACACATCCTCTCCCCTTTCTGAATCCCCCCTGCTCCTCACCGACTTTATTCCTTGTTAATTCAATCAGTGTCTCAGTAAGAACCTTCCCATACACCTTCCCCGGCAAACTAAGAAGGCTTATTCTCCTATAACTATCACACTCATCCTTACTCCCCTTCTCCTTATACAAAGGCACAATTATGGCTCTCCTCCAATCCTCTGGCACCTCTCCCTGCCTCCACGCCAATGTGTATATAAACATCATTCACTCCACTACTACCTCCCCCCCACACTTCAACATTTCTGCAGTTATCCCATCCACCCCCGGGGGCTTTCCCATCTTCAACTTTCCTACTGCTTTCCCCACCTCTCCCTTCCCTAGTTCTCCCTGTACACCCTGTCATCTACCACCTGCCTATATCACCATGCATGTCACTACCGCCTCCCCCCTCTTCTCTTCATTCATCAAACGGTCCAAATGCTTTTCCACACCTATTTCACAGCCTCACTTCCACTCACAGTATCTCCATCCTCTCTCTTCATTCTCACACTGCCAGACTTCTCTTCTCCTTTTTCTTTTCTTACCTCTTTCCAAAATAGTTTTTTGTTCTCTCTAAGCATCTCATTCAATTTTCTACCAAACTCTTCATCCGCTCTCACTTTACTTTCACTCTCCATCCTCTTCATTTGTCTTACATACATTGTATTCGCTCTTCCACCTCTCTCTCACCTCCTCTGACATATACCTCTGCAGTTTTCTCCTATATTCCTTCCTCTTCTTCTCTATTGCATCTTTCACTTCTTCTGACCACAATGCATTCCCTTTCTTCCCCCCTCTTCTGTGTCTTGTAGCCCACCACCTCTGCTGCTTTCCTAACCACTATTATTTTAAAGGTTTCAAACACATCATTCACTCCCACTCCCTCCCCTATCCCTAGCCTTGCATCCTCCAGTACCTCACCCACCCTCCTCTTGTATTCCTCCCTATACTCAGTCATTTAGTTTCCCACTTGCCACCTTCCTCTTGTTTTCTATCCTGTCATCCCTCCTACTGCACTCCCACTTAACTCTGACTTAAATCCTTACCAAGACCACAATTATTGTAATTAATTAATGTAATTATTGCAGAAAATTACCTACATTTATTTACTTTGTTTAATTTAAGGGTAAAAATAACCATAAAGTAAATGGTTCCCCTTTCTAGAGATTGTACGGGAAGGCAGCAAGTCTCACGCCATTTATGTTGTGTGTGTGACACGAAGGGATGCTTCAGGCCAAGAGGAACTGTGGCATGTATTCAGGCGATACTCTGAATTCTATGACTTCCACATGACCGTCATCAACAAGGTTAGTTAGTTTTCTTTGTAATATCCTTACAGCCTTTATCCACACTTACACTTTCCATATGATCTCCATCATAGACCCACAGCTACACATACTATTCAGTTTCACTTCACATATATGATACACTCTCCTCACTGTACAGTATATATCTCTCCTTGCTTACATCATTTTCCAATTTTCCATACAGTCTGTGCATTCTGTTCTACTTACCAAGGACAGATAATTCTCTCAGGTGACCTCTAGAAAGCTCTTGGAGAAACCCTGTGAAGTGACTTCTTGAAATTTAGTTAAAGGAACATCTCCATTACTCTTAATAAACCCCCTTTCCACACCAAAAACAGTTCCATTTCCATTACTGTTAATAAACCTTTCTCTCTCCCCCACCCCACAAACAGTTCCCGGACCTGTCTTCGATGTCATTCCCCAGCAAGAGGATGCTGAACAACCTAGCAGCATGGTTCCTGGAGAAGAGAAAGTCAGAGCTAAATGATTGGCTGCAGACAATCCTCACCCCAGCTACCCTGCAGATACACCCTGGACTACAGGAGGCTATTCAGCGCTTCCTCTACCAAACCTCCTATTTTACTCAGCCACAGAACCTGGCCAAGAAGGTAAGTCAGGATGGTTAAGTTAAGTTAGACAATTTATGAGTGTTAGGTCAAATTAGGTCTGTCAGATTAGAATGTTAGATTGAATTATGTCAAATGAGTTATGGGAGGTGTGAAGTGAGTATGAACAGGTGTGGGTAAGGTTGGGGAAGTGTATTTATCTTGTCTCATGTTCCCTGCATATAGTAATTCTAATTATTTTTGGAAGTATTTGTGCAGTGTTCCTCTTCACTGAATTAATACCTTCTCATATTTTTTGTCCAGTCCTTTCACAAAATGTCTTCCCTGTTATAGGTCGAGGACAACTTTGTGGCACCCATCAAACTGGGAGTACACAGTATGAGCCGGGCTGTGCGATCAATGCCAGACACGGTGCTCAATACTGTTGATGGAATGGTGGATGAGATCTACCGCCGTTTGGTCAAGCCCTCACATCCCCGCTTCAACCAGACTGCAGACTTTGCCCACCGAGGCTCCTTTGACATAGAGGTCTGTATGTGACTTTGTCTACAGTTAACAGCATAATTTGTCAATATCGGTCACAGTGCTTTGGGGACATAACATGCTAATAATGGCTCATACATGTACTGAAATAATTATTGCCAGCCCAAATATTCCTAACAGCACTTACCAACCTTTAACTTTACATCTGTGCTAGAATTTGCAGCAATGTTGGTTGGTAAATGGAGAGTGTTAGAGTGGACTGAGAAGGAGTATATGGGTAACTTAAAATTTTTTGTGTGACTCTGTGTCAAGTGAAGAGTTAGCATTTAATATTAATTTATTGTTCTCTATAGTGTAGTGTGTATATACAATATCTAACCTGTTTGTAGGATTTCAAAATATTAAGTTCAGCAAGAGATACAATTAATTATTATTTTTGGTGACACCAGTAAGGAGATACAGTACAGTAGTACTGTACTGTATTTCTTATATAGGTTTGCATTCTTTCTGAGCATTCTATGATATCTAGGGGCTCTTCACATGAATGTGTCTATATAATCTGTGCATCAGTTCATTTTTGTATCCATCTATCTATTTCCCAATGTGTGCAGGGTGATGAGAACATTCCACTCCGCATCCTGTTGTTGCTGATGGATGAAGTGTTCGATCTGCGTAGTAAGGACCAGTGGCTTCGCCGCCGCATCATGCTTTTCCTCCGCCAAATCCTCAAAGCCATGTTTGGCGACATTGTCAACCGCAGGATTGTTGACTATGTGGCCTTCATCACATCACCGGAGCAAGTGGCAGACTATATCAAGACTTTCAAGTGAGTAGAGTTGGTGTAGTGGAGGGGAAGGTGGGCAGGGTAATGGTCGTAGCATTGTTGACATATTTGATAGTAAGTGGAGTATATATATTTTTATGAGGTTAAAAGATTTCCTTGTAAAACATTTCTATTCAATCAATTTTGTTATCAGTGAGTTATAAGTTTATTTTCGATAAGTTATATTCAGCCTCCCACCCCTTGCAGAGATGTAGGCAATACTTATAAAGTTTTGATGCCTCCTTGACCTTTTCAGCTCATCAACTCTCCCTCCTTTTCTTTTAAATCATTCCATCGGTCTTCCTTCCCTGGCAGAGAATCACTGTGGCCAAATGGAACCCTAATGCAATCTGGACCTGAGCGTGACCACAGCATCAAGATGAGAACCAAGGTCGCTGCCAGGACCGCTATGTTGGCCAGCATATCAGGTCACTTTGCTTATTCCTACTGACTGTCATTGGTTACTTTTCATCTGAATCAAATTGTCTGGAGTTGATGGAAGATAAATAACAATACTGCTCAAAAAATGGTTACTGGTGATGTTATATAATGCTTCAGTGTTTTTAGTTGTGTTCTGTCATTATATAGTCATCACGTGTTAGATCTATACAGATGATGCTGGCACTCTAAAGATTTAGAAATGATTACAATGGCACTCTTTGTCTTCTGTTGACCAGTAAATAGTTTCCTCCATCCTCCGGTGTGCTTAATGGAGTAAAATGTGACCCCAAGAATGGAGAATGAAGGTGTTAGTGTGATAGGCTCTGTACAGTCTTGTCCAGCTTTTAATGTGTGTGTTGTGTGATTGTACCAGTCATTATAGGATTGTAGGGCTGTCACATGTTTGAGTCCGGAGAAATTGATATTTTGTGTGTAGGAAAGAGTTCATAGTTTGAATTACACCCTGTACTGTATTATGTTATGAGAATTTCATGGTCTTGAAAGAAGGAGTGAATGTGAGTGTGGCCCATTTCACTATTATAGGCATTCTGTCAATCTCTCTGTTTATTTCTGATATATTTTCCCACGTCTGGGGTGGAGATACCCACTTCTTTATGAACGGTAAATAGGAACTTGATGATAATTATTTTCATCATTCTATTATGTTATGTATAGTTACTATTTTTATTACATTTTTAGTTTTAATACAACAGTAGTATTAAGTTGACTGGAAAAATCACACTGGCATGATTGTTGGTTATGTGAAATACAACCCACACTGGCAAATGGAAAGTTTAATGCCAGACAGTTTCATTGGACACTGTCACCATCTTCAAGTATTAAGTAATTATTTAATCTTTTCCTTATCTCTTTTCATTACCAGATGAGCTAAAGGCCATGCTGGGGAGCCAGACTACAGCACGTGGGGTTCTGGGTGTTTATGATACAGTACAGTGGACAGCCCTCAACAAGCGTCTGGTTTACGTCTTACTTGAGGGCATCATTGAGAGTCTCTTTGCCAACCAGAGACACATTCAACCTCTCATTAGGTTGGTGTTGTACCACTGGCCACAAGAGCAAAGACCAAATTTTGAAAAATACTGTAGATTTATTTTAGTCCCCAAGTCTTTAGATAATTTTTTATGGGTTTCTCACCTTCCAGAAAAGTTTATAGCAAGACTAGATTTATCACCATATCTGGGTATGTGTTGTTTTTATTTCTGGCAATATCATTGACTGTTTCTCTATTCCAGGTCATTACACCCGAGGTCTTCTCACATTGCTACCAGAAATGCCCCTCGCACTCGGAGAGGCAGATCAGACAGGTGATTGGGACCCATGTACCCTTATCTTCAATACTAAATGCTGATTGGTTGATGTAGGACCAATGACTGAAATGGGGAAAGTGAGAGACACCATGGGAGGTATTGTACACAGAGCCAGTCAACATAAAGCAGCAGCCATTATATGACACGACCATTTTATACTGAATAATTTTCAGACTAAAAATATTGGGTGACCTTTTTTGTTTTTTCAAAGTGGAGGTTAAAACTGAATATGAGACCATTTACAAACTCTAGTACTGCATTCAGGATAATTGCTCAACGATGGTAAGTCATTGGGTTAAAATTGGTTTCTGCCCTGTGTAGATGAGCTTAGTGCATCTCAACAGGTTTCTAAGAGTTGTGGGGAAGATGGAAAGTGCTATATGTTAATCTTCTTGCACATGATTGACTATCATGGGCAGCATATCATATTTTGCATTACAATGCTATAGATCTATTGTGTGTATGGTGTTTGTACGTTAGAATATCACATGTTTGAACATTGAAAAAATGAGGATTAACATTGCGTGATTGGGTTTGTATGGCACTCATGTGAATTTTATGCAAGGTGACTAACATGATGCACAAGGTGTGAACAGCAGCTTGTTACAGTTGACTTTTGGTTGTCTTGTAAAATTTTTTGAGACATGGATACCTCATTGGATGACTAGGGATACCAAATTTATTATACTACATATAACACTACACCACAGTTTTGAAATTGTGCAGTGTGTACCATCGATCAATGCTAAATGATAGAAATTACCACACTTTGTTTTCCAGGGTCATTAGGTAAGATCACACTTCATTGGTAAGCCAAATTATCTTCCTCTAGAGCAGAAAGACTTATACTGTGTTAAAAGAGAAAAGGCATTTTTGCTGATGACTGCTACTCCAGTTTTGAATTATTATCATTTAGACAAGTTAGTGAATCTAACATAAATGTCATAAAAGTTTAGAAGCTCTCATAGTTACTTTTTTTCAGCTCTTAGAAATTTTTTTCTTAATTTATACATTCATGGATAGACACAGGCCAAAAAATACAAAACTTTATGCCATCTTGGAAGGAAAATGATATACCTGTACAGGGTGTTTCTGAAATACCTGTACAACAGCAAACCTTGAGGATCATTTACTTATTGCAAACTAAACTCAAAGTCTTCTATATGGGAATTTTAAAAATGAGCCTCGGACAAGATAAGACACAAAGCATCAACTAAAATCTGTTATCATCAACCAAGGCAGAACAAACACACACTTAACACCATTCCTATCACTGATGCCTTCTTACATCCTCCACAGACAATGTAAACAAGGTACTGGTACTCCTTATACTAAAAGTGTTTGATTTCACAAAGAAACTGAAATATCATTACTGTATTTTTATCGCTGGCTAGGCAACTCTGTTGTACTACATTGATATCTGTAGTTGTTTATCTCCAAAAGTACTTGCTGCTAGAAAAAACATTATAGAATATTTGGAGTTTATTTTCCATTACTGAATTGATTTTCAGTGATGTACTGTATAGAGTACTTTACTTGTACCCACAAAATGACACCACATATGAAATGTTGAAAAAGCCTTCTTAACATTGTTTTCCCTTCTTTCAGTATGAAACTATTTACTGGATATTACAGTAGATAACAGTTGAAAGTGGGTTCCTTACATACACGTCTCAACAGACAACCAAAAGTTAACTGTATGGGAGTAGAACTTGGTGCTACTTGGAATGAAGGTGTGGGTTTGGGCCTTATACAAGACAATTTATACTGTAAAATTCTTCTTTTATTATTAATCAATAAGAAAAATCATCCAATACCACACTTCATTGTCAAAACTGCAGATATCCATTTTGGAATAATTGTGATCGAGCAGTCTACAAGGAAAGTTGTACTGTAGGACTGAAGATGGGAGTTGGTTTCAAGTTTTTGTTAACATATTTTGATATGTATAAGAGATTACTGGATGAAGTCCATATATGCATATATGTTATTATATATATAAATATATTATACAGTAAAGTGTATATTTGGTGGAGAGTATATGTACTGTATAGTTACTTGTGATCTTACATTTTGCAGAGCTTTGATGATTTTGAACAGATATTGATCTTGAAGTGATGAGGTTCAGTACTGTTAGGCCAATAATAGTGCATAATTCCAAGTAGTAATAATGATTTGGTCCCAACCAGTGACACAGGGTAATTAGAATGCTTTTAGGATTGTCAGATGTTTGTTTTTGGTGAATGTATCTGAATTATTCTCTCTTCAGTTTTTCTATTACAGATTGTGAATTAATTAATTTGACAAGTGTGTTACACCTTCGAAGAGGTCAAGATATTATTTGTGCATCTTTGTGGTTGTCTGTCATGTGCTTATATGATCGTCTTAATAACAGATGAAACAGCATTATGATATTTGGGATACAAAGCATGAAGATTTACTGTGTATGACAAGAGCATGTTGTACATGAGTATAGTTGGTTGTTCAGTGTCCATCTTATGAGAGGTTATGTGTGCAGTGTTTGTGAGTGTATGTAGTATGCCTTGAGAGTGTGTACATGAGGCAATGACTGATAAATAGTTTCATTTTTCTTCTATGAATACTGTACAATGTTTATTTGATGCATTCCAGGACTGATTTTAAATATATATCTGAGTGTGTATTTTATATGAATTTTCTACAACAGATTATTTTTTGTAAGGTTTACCATGCCACTTTAAGGTAAACAGAACTCTTATTTCTGTATGTGAGTAGAAAGGAATATTAGCACTGTATCTAGAATCTACACGGGAAGGTCTGGAGTGCGGGAATACCTAACTTGCAACCTTGTGTTAGTTTTAGGTTAGGGTGAGTTTGGTTCGTATTGTAATAGCTTTGGTCTGATGTTCAGTGTCCAGGGCAAAATTAAAAAGTCCATCTCTGTAATATGTTTAAATACAGATGACAGGATCACTTTTTTTTTTTTTTTTTTTTTTTTTTTTTTTTTTTTTTTTTTTTTTAAAGCAAACCCATAGGCTAGAGGATTTAGCAATAGGATATCTTCAGAAGTAGGAATTCACATAAGAGTTAACTAAGTCTTTGTTTCCTGGCACCTGGATATTAGTATTATATTGTACTCCCACACTCTTGAGACTATACCCAATATCCTATGCACTGTAATATACACACACACACAGGTCTGTTACAGGGTTGGTGTACACAGTTGCCAATTTAGTGTGTTTTTACGGTCAAATGGAAGTTTCCAATTTTTGTGATTACTTTTTATATCATTAGAATTGACTGTGATGGCTCCTGTGCAAGGAGAATGATCATTATGCATTTTCAGATCAGTTATGAACATAAAAAATATGCATTATTGGCAGTAAAAAAAATCACTAAATTTGCATCAGTGTTTGTATTGTATATATAACCATATCATAAAAGGCAGCTGCTTGGCCACACTCACCCAGGCAGAGCTGTGACTTGGGTGCTAGACAGATGTAACACTGACTAAATAATTATGTCACTGACCAATTTTGTTACCTTCCATTTATATCACTGATTCTGTATTTCCCGGCCAATTGTATAACAAATCATATGTCACTATTTGAAGTGCTCTGAATCAGGAACAGTTGTGACCAAGTACCAAAAGCAAGTTAAAAAGGTATGAGGTGAATGTCATCATACATTTCAACTTGTAAGCAAGTTAATATGTATTTCAAGCATTGTTTTGGAATTACTGTTATCTGTAATAAAACAGTTCTTTTCTGTGTAATTGTACAAAGGAAGATCGAGATATATTATTCATAAACATTGGTTGACTTCATACTAACACGAAAGTCTCCCTTTGGATAGATGGTACATAGACATTCACCTATAACAAGAAACAGTTGGTCAGTAGTGTTACCAGTCAGTCATGTGTGTCAGTTACCAGATTTATCAATGGTCACATGCATCTGAACCAAGTGTGTGACAAGTCATGTGTGTCACAGTTAAATATGTGTCACCGGCCATCCACCCATCCCATTTACTTGTAAATATCATAACCTGATAATATACAACCACTCAGTTTGAAAGCAATAATCTTTTCATTAGAATAATCAAAGGTTTATGCAGATGACACTGGAATAATCAAAGGTTTATGCAGATGACACTGTGGAGTGATTTCTTCAGCTTGTAAAAGAAATTAATAGTACATTTACTTTCCTGTCTTGTCTCCCTTGGCACATTCATTAATAATTAAGCCTGTTAAATTATCTGAATCTGTTTGCCCTCTCTTTAATACCAGATCCTATTATCAATGGTAATTACATAAAAACACTATGAAAGCAGTAATGAATAAAGGGCTTAAGATTTTGTTATCAAAGTGCTGGTTGCTTTTCTCCAAACTTTGCCACAAAATAGACTATATGTGTAAATGGTATAGATGTGGTATTGTGGCACAGTTAAGGGGAGATTCTTTTGTTGGTGATTTTGAAGATCTCTAATTCCTCCAAACTCTGCTACGGAACAGATTCCCTGTTAGTATCATTGAGGGCGTCTGTTTTCTCGTATACAGTTGTTAGGAGGAATCAGTAGCCTTCCAATTAACCAACAAGAGAATTTCCTTTTAAGAGGAATCAGTCTAAAATGAATCATTCTAATGTAACAACCAATTCTTCAAACTCATGAAGCAAGAGGAGGTTCTGCCGTGTCTCTTGAGAATGAAGGTGATTATTTGTCTGTCATAGATTATTTCAACTTATAAAAAATTTATAATACAACATAAGCTGTTCTGGCATTATAGCTGAAAGTTGTATTGAAAGTTAGGTATGGTTGCCTAAGAAAAGATTGCAGCCAAATATGGTGGTGTGTGGCGATATCTGGCAGCTGCTATGTAGTAAACACTAGTATTTAGTTGCAATCTTTTTTTGTGTATTTGTACATCACCTCCTCATTCCCAAATAATACTATAACAGAACTCCTGAAGACCATGGAATTACCTAAATGTTCCTAACCAAGTCTTAGAACAATTTAAGTTGCACCTAATTTCAATTGAGGCAATTCCAACTTGGTCAACGCCTCAAAAGATTTATATATTTTCTAAAGCATCTGTTACAATAAGAGTATGCCAGTATGATTAAGAAAGGAAAAACTATTTTGACCCAAAAAACAATTTACCTAAAGTAATTTGTTCTCAGGAGGGTTACTGTTTGTGTTTCCTATGTGGGTCAGCTTTGCTGTCGTCATGGCCACCATGACCTGTGATAAATATATTGTGATTTTTTTGCTCATAATCTTACATTTAAGCTCCTTGGTTTCATTATAATTTGTGTAAAGTTAGTGGTTCAATAGAGATACAAGCATACCATTTGGAATATGAGATGTTTGTAGGTAAAGGCACGGATATATTTACGGGGATATTGGAGGGTAGGGAAATGTGTTAAGCTAATAGTGGAGGGACAGATGAAATATAACGTGTTCTGCAGAAAGAAAGTAATGTATTATGATAAGATAGTTCTCTGGTTTCTTGAGGGTATCATTATTATTTTAGTCAAGATTCAAAATTTTACAGATATAATATATGAAGTGCAGTAGAGGCCACTGTGGTTGTAATTCAAACTACTGTATACAGTACAATTATTGTTGTACGATGTACTTGGGCAGACAGCTGTGTATTGGTATGTATTTTTGAGATTTTATATACTATGGGAAGTATATTCATCTTTGAGGATTTTATTTTTTGTACAAGACATTGATGGTGAATTAATTGGAGGCTACTGATTGTGCAAACCAAACAAAGAGAGGACTTGGAAAGATGAATGTCGGTAGGCTGTGCTGTGTGTTTTTCTTAAGTGACTGGATGGAACAATGAGTGATTTTGATATGGATATGCTTCTGGAAGCTGGTTTGGGCCTTTGGGGTGAGCAAAGTGTAAGTGTTGAGAATATTCTTTGTGTCTAATAATGTTCCTTGTTATGCATGTGTCTCCTGGTATACTGTACAGTGTAAGTAAGTGCTGTGGGTTTGTGGAGGCTACAGCAAGTGTTAATGTGCCTCTCAGGTCAAGGTGATTTTGAATAGAGCCATTATGGATGCCTGTCCAAGATGCAACTCAGCCAATCACGTCCATTCTTACAAAGATTGTAGGTCACCATTAAGCTATCTTTCTAGTCCTGATGAATGTGGATTCGATCCCTCGCCGTTCCATCATGTAGGAACAACAGCCCTACAGTATTCTGGTCATTAAGTGTAGCTGGTGCTATCACTAGTGTGTGAAGTGGTTGAGTACACTTAATGCAAATTGTAATGGGTGTAAAAATTGCCCAGTGTATATCTTTCTGTACTGTTTATATATTATCTGTCCCTCTCTGCTATACTGGAAGCCACTTTCTATGTTGCCGCAGAGACCAGGCGCTGTTCTGTACCAAAGAGAGAAGCTGTAGAATCTCAAATTGAATTTTCAACTTTCCATTGTTACATTATGGTGATGGTGTGTAAACCTATATACTGTAGTTAATTATTATCCTTTTTGAATTTATGTTATTACTGTATACCCATTGTTGTAGCCAAACCTGTCCCAACTCACAATACCTACTCTAACCTGCCAGAATCTACCCTAACTAGATAAAATGTACAGTTAGAGAAAGTTGTGTGTGTTGAAGTCGACCATAAATCTGACCAGGTTCAGGAAAGTTACAGGCTAGGTGATGATAATAATAATGACTGATGAAATGGCTTTGTGCAGTATCTCTGAAGCCATCATACCAATACCAGTCATCATTATGTCCCAGTCCATGTCTTTTCATACAATACATAAAGCCTATACACCATAATTATTCATCTTGAGCCCAAGAACCCATCTCAACCCATTGCAACATTCCCTAACCCCATGGAACCATTCTTATAAATTCTCAAGATCTTTCTGTACATTTGGTGTGAGTGAGTCAGGCTCAGATCTGTTTATTATCTCTTAGATACAGTACTTGGGTTTGTGAGGGTTCTGGTATGATAATAAATTGATTTAGAGGTAGTAGAATATACATTTGTATTATCCTTTTTCATTTGTTGACTTTGTTTAATTTTATTATGAGAGATTTTAAAAGGTACAGGGTTTGTGTAATGTGTGTGGGATGAATTTACTGATTGCTCACTGTAAATTGTATTGTATTTATAGCTGTAATTTACACACTTTTTTTAAGGAAAAATGTCTAGTCAAGTCATCACTGGTTTTATTTACAGACCTATTGGTTGCATGAAATATGTTCCTAAATACTAACCACAAGAACAACCAGTATCAATCCAACTACAATAGTATTCATGGTGGCAGTTAATCATAATGTAAATTCACCAAAGGTATAAGAGAAGGTCTGTGTTGTAACAGTTACATAAGCAAGTATTGACTGATCTTTTATGACAAGGAATAAATATGCGTGTGATTTTTAGTTTCTTCCATCCTTTTTATGAACAAGTTGATGGGCTACAAAAGTAAGAAAGTGTATGAGTGTGTGTGTGATAGTCTTAAAGTGTATGAGGAGTTGTGTTTTTATCTATATTAATGAAGATTAGGATAAAGGTAGAAAGCCTGCTTATTATCCTCACCAGATAAAACAGTGAGTGAAGTTTAAAATCTTGTCCATTTTCATTTGAGATGCCTAGACAAGTCAAAGTGTAAAAACAGACAGAGGTAGAGGGTTCTAGAGTTGATCAGTTGTGTATATGAAAGATTGAGAGTACAAGTTAATTCTTGCATTAGTGAGTTTGATGGTAAAGGGGGTAAGAATGAGTAACTTGGCAAGTGTTTTATGCTCTCCTAAAGGTCTGTCCATACAATCGTGCAGTGTCTGATGGATAAACAGTGTTACTGTAAATTAAAACCCAGTCCAATACACAGGTTTGGGAGGTGAGTGGCGGGCAAGAGTAGAGATGACATTATAAGATGGGAAGCAGAAATGCCATCAAAATGGCCTTGCTCGTAGGATTGATGGCGATATAATATGTCTATCCCATCATCAAAAAAATGGTGATCAATGTAAGCAACCCTTTCATTAACATCCTCAGCCTGGTGTGGGAGCAGTCTGTCAGGCACTGTCCAAAAGTGTGGTGCCTTCCAGGAAGTGCCAAGGTGCTTCATCTGGTAACAGTGCTAAAGAAGTGAAAGGAATATACTCAATGGACAAGCCTCGAGGGGAGAAAGAATACATTGAGAGAGTTCAAAGGAGCAATGTCCCGAGTGACAGCGATAGAAGAGAGGGAGTTATGTAACTTTGCAGCGAAGAAAGAGTCTATTGTAAATCAATAAGTGTAGGAAAGTTGATGAAACGAGATTCCACCTTGTTCAGGAGTGTTGTAAAGATTAACAGTGCTGATAGCAGGTTCCACCAAAACTGGGTTATGTACAGTTGCCTCAAGGTATTTGTTTACCCCCTGCTGTGGCTGTGGAGTGCTTGTGGCATCGCTGGGCATGTTCGGATCACATTTGATACAGCATAATATCACATCTTATACATTATTAACATTGAAGAATACGAAACAGCGATTCATTGTGTTATCCGTAAATATGATTCAACAGGGCGATTGGTCTCATTCATAAATGTGACTCTAGTATTGCTACGCTGCCACATCAACTCCTGACACAAAAGCGGGGGTAAAGGAATACCTTGAGTAGCACTCCAGCCAAAGCCTTGGTCTAGTACAGTCAATCAACCGACCACTATTTAACAGGTGCTCATCAACCAGACATTTTTATACCAGCTAACATGAGTACACTCAATATCATTGAGGCATCTATATGTTTATTCTGTGTATCTTATTTTGATATTGTAACGTCTCTATGCTGTTACTACCTGGGGGTGCACCAAACTCACAAGGAATTACACTGGGTTTATTGGGTATGGCTATACAGTGGGTTGTATTGTGTGGTACACTCTACTCTCTAGACTCCAGGGAGCCGGGGTTAAGGCAAGTGTGGATAGCGAGCACTTGAGTAGGCGGTGCTGCAGTAGTTGGGCAGCTGGACAGGTATGGTGGCTGCAGGTAGGCGCTACGGCGAGCAGGTATGTGCACTGCAGGAGGCAGGTAGCAGCGTTGGTAGCCGAGGCCAGGTGAGCAGCAGGCAAGTAGCGGTGGGCGCCTGGTAGGCCATAGGGTATAGCAGCAGGCAGGAGAGCGGTGAACTGCTAGTAGGCTGTAGAGGGTGGCAGGCAGGAACTGGATCAGTGAGTGACCCATTGAGAAGAAGATTTAGGGCTTTATGCCTATCGACTCATGGTGTTGGTCAGTAAGGCAGTCAGTCTTGTTACATCAACACATCTTCCCCCAGCCTACAAGGTTGCTATCCTTGCTCTTACAACTGAGTACCTAGTTACTGCTAGGTGAACAGGGACATAGGGGGCTGGGAAAATTGTCCAACAATTCCACTGACCCGGGAATCGAACCCGGGACCTCTTGCGTGCTGGGCGAGTGTGCTAAGTATTACACCATCAGCATCCCCATCCCCATTGAGTGTGTTTCTGGCCCCTTTTATACCGTCCGGCACGGGGTGAGGCTGTGCGTGCAGGTGTGGTTGGCGGCGACAGGTGAGAGCCGGGAAACGTAAGTTGTATATGCCATAGAGTGCTCGCCATCCACTACAATATCATCATAAACAACTAAAGTAAACGTAAGTAAGCCTATATATATATTTAATTATGTTTATCATATGTTAATATTCATATAGTCCACTTAAATCATTGTTATTATAACATTATATTAGGAAAATTAATGTCATTACCACCAATATAAATTCTATACTGTTTAACTATAGTATAGAACGCGCACAAGATATCATCATCTAACACCAATTAATATCAATGTCACTGCCACCAAAATTAATACTGTATAACTATCACAATAAGTCATCTGTACTTCGTAGCTTGCTAAAGGATAAGGTATCATTATGAAACACCAGATAATATCATATTAATACTGTATAACTATCACAATCAGTCAAATCTGTAGGCTACTCCGTAACTTGCTAAAAGTTATGTAATGGGATGCGGGAAAATGACAGATCCTTATTCCACTTAGAATTGGTAGAACAGTTTATTGTTGAGCACCCAGTAATCCCCTTTTCAGCTACAAAATCAACTTCAGCTAACCAAAAAAATGAAAAAAACTTCCCACCGCTCCTGTGTAAGTAAAGGCAATTAAGGGGGTCATTCACTTTTTTTTAATGTATCGGCTGAGGGGATCCCCGTAGGAATTTTTTGTACCCTTAGTTCAACCTCTAAATCATAAACTAGACCATCTGGGGTGTCATAAAAATGCGGGTAGACTTTTAGCATGATGGTCAGTTGGCCAAAATTCAAGGCAACTTTGGCAAAAACCCGACCTAAAATTTGGGGTGAAGGAAATTCAATGTTGCATATCTCTGTCCTGAATCACTTTAAATTAATTAATGACCACTCAAGATATTTGTATTTGAAAACTCTACAAGATGATATATGACACATGGCACTATATCTTATATGTAGGTCACTAGAGGTCAAAAGGTCATGACAATTTGAATTTGCTGAAAATCTGAGTACCCCAGCAATATTTGTCATTCCACCTCAAAAGCAAGATTATTTTGGATATTTCTGAGTTAAATCTTTTACTTTGGACTTCAGTAAACATATCCCCACAACCCATGTTTCATTATTATCCATAATATAGTATCTACTGAGTGGCCTGCTGCCCTGCCCAGTGATGATGTCCCCACTCAGCGCTCACCAACCAGGGAAACCACAAAGAGGCACCATTCGCCTGATCAATACCCCAGTCCAACTAAGTCAGCACGTACTAGTATATCAGAAGACCATGACCCTACATCCCCACACTCTCCATCAAAATCTCCGGAAAGAATGACTTCGATCACCTTTCAAGATGAGTGATCAGCAGTCATCACCATCAGTGTCCCCTGAGAGACCACAAAGGAGAAAGGGTTCACAGTCAGAGAAAGCTGCTCCAGACACCCGTTCCACCTCTCCTGATAAGAAGTATTAAAAAACTCCAGATAGAACATCACCTACAAAGACGAAGCCTTCTCTCCTCACCTGAGAAGAGTATAGGCGTGGGTCTGTAGAGAAACAAAGTGCCTCAATGAAAGATCATTCTTCTCCATCCAAAGAAGGTAAACAACTGCCTCCCAGCAAAGGGGAGCCCATGAGTGATGCAAGACCAGATAATCTTTTTGAGACTGTGAATGGTTCCAGGGAAGCTTCACCAATCAAATCCCATCCTGTGTCTCCCTCCAAATCATTAGCTTCCCCAGATACATCCTCCAGAGGTGGATCACCTGTCAAATCTAGTAGCTCAAGACCTGATTCTCCAGTGAAGTCAAGTGGCTTTGGACCAGAGTCTCCCTTAAAAACGGATGAGTCTGTCCCCACTTCTCCTGAGAGAGGCTTGCCTCAGAGTCAAACACTGTCCCCTGAGAGACCACCAAGGAAAATTAAGACCAGCCTGAAGTCTCCTGAAGACTCTGTTGACAAAGTATTGTAGATGATGCAGACATAACATCATCTGGGGCATCACTTACACGATCAACCGGAGTGCTAACTGAGATCGAGTTACATGGTAAAAACTCGCACTTTGGAACTGCCCCCAGATGGATGGTACTTGAAGGAGGCTATTGATGAGAAGCTCTATGATCCAGTAATGGGTCTGTTTACTATCCCAGGTACAGAAAGGTTGGTAAGCTTTGAAGAATGTGTTAAGATTGGAATAATTGATGATCAGAGTGCTGAGGTAGTTGACCCAAAGAGTGGACGACTTGCGTCTCTTATTAGAGCTTTTGATAAGAGTGTTCTCGATTGTGTGGGCAAGTATCCCGATGAGTCTAACCCTGACAGGAGACTTACCATGAAGGAAGCCATAACCAAGAAAATGATGGTATTAAAAGACCGCACAGAAGTGATTGAATCTGTGTATGATAGAGTCATCCAGATCACCAGCGTTGATGGCCAACCAGACAAAGTACAGGTCTCGGGGGCAGGTGAAGGTGATGTACCCAGAGTATTTACTGGTCAGAACCTATGAACCTACTGTAGACAGAAACCTTGTGGAAATCAAGCCTGGCATGAAGTTTGATCCAACAGAAGGTAACATCCAACTAGGAGATGGCTCTGTTATAGATGTTGTGACAGCAGTGAAGGAAGGAAAGCTCCAACCAACAGGAGTCAAGGTGAAAGATCCTTACATCGGCCGTTATTTGAATATCAGTGAAGCCATGAGGAAGGGAATCATAGACAAGGAGTCCGGCCGCAAATTATCCCTCACAGATGCTGCCAAATATGGAATACTTGGTGTGGCAGCAGTGGTTGGTGCTCCAGTGATTGCTGGTGTCGCTGCTGCTCAGGCTATAAAGAAAGGTATCAAGAAGATCAAGAAAGTTAACGCCAATACCGGAGCAGAAATAATAACTGAAGAGAGTGTGGAGATAATAACAGATGCCAGCCCTGTTGATCAGCAGACACAGTCTGTTGTTGGTAAACATTCCCACACCACCATCAAGTCTACAACAGTAGTGGAAACAGAAGTCATTTTACAAGATCCCACCACAAGAGAAGAAATGAACCCCGGGGAAGCTTTCTCACAGGGACTACTTTCACCAACAGAACTCGAAGATATACGAAGTTCTGCCCACGGTAAAATCCAGGAAGTTCAGCAGATGTCTGACAGAGAGGTTGCTTCTCTACCAGAGCCATCCACTCTGTCACGTACACTCGGATACCATAGTCTCTAGACCACCTGCGTCGAAGTTAGATAGAGATCTGAAGCAGGAGGTTTCTGGACGACAGCTGGCCACCCAAACTATCACGAGGCTACCCACCTCTCCAACCAATGGAGGCTTTGGGTGTGCTGTCGTCCTGCTTCAGATCTCTGGCTTCGACTCAGGTGGGCTAAAGACTATATGGTATCCGAGTGTACCATGCTCGTGGTGGTATATGCTCTGTACATTGTCCTGTATAATTATTATATTCCCCGGTTCCCTTGAATGAAGTGCAGGAAAAACCCTACGAATTTAATATAATCCTTCAAGTTAATAGTTAATACCAGTCTCTGAAGGTCCCAGGATACACGAACATCATGTATGCCAGGTAAAGTTTAATCATAGTTTTGTAATGTAATGGATTAAGTCATTAAGTACTATATTTTTACCATTAAGCACCTAAAATTTCTACATTTTTGCTTTACATAAATCTCGCAGCTCTCAGTGAGTTTTAAGTTTGATCATGTGGCCCGAGGGAATATCCTTGAAGTCTGGCGGGCTACATGCCAGCACCACTTATTACTGCTGGGCCAAAATCACAGTGGTTGAAAGGAGAATAACGCTTGGGTTATAACGATAAAACCAACCATGGGATAATCTGACCTAACCTAACCTAACCTAACCTAACCAAATCAAGTTCTGGCACATACCTGTATAAAGTTCACGAATATGTGGCCCGAGACACCAATTATTAGTGATTCCCCATCGGCGGTAGGTGGCTATGCTGTACCGCTACGACCAAAAACTCCCATAAGAGTGTCCTATCCTTCTTCTCCACAGTACTATATAAAATCCTTGACAGGCAACAGGCCACCATTATTATTGTCCATCTGGCCCTGTTTGATGGCATACTTTAGAGGACCCAAATCACTCTAATGTACCAAAAGTATACTAACCCCCCTAAAGGTCTAAAGTTCTAAACTAAAGGCACAAATTGTTAGTGATTCCCCGTCGGCGGTAGGTGGCTCTGCTGTACAGTCGGCGTCAAGAGTCGTATCGCCACATTTGCCAAGCCATGAAATATTGTATGGAAATATAAGCTTCACAGGCTCGTAAACTGAAAACCAGAAAAGTATATTAGTTCTACCCCCTGGATTTTGTAATTCTGAACGGTGAATGAGTTTGTTTAATTATTATCCTTTCTGTTATCCTGCAAGAACCGTGGAGTGAGGCGACACGACTTTTGCCTTTAACTGTACCTACCACCACCACCACCACCAAAATCCCCACAAGAGTGTCCTATCCTTCTTCTATATAATATTCCCTCTAAAATTATATTCCTTACTAAACACACAACAGATGGCGTGAGTGTCAGTTGTGTTGTGGTGGCAAGAGGGAAACAACATTCTAATAAGTCTGAACACCCCCCAGCGGATATTATTATTAGTAGTAGTGTTATTTACATCTCTAACACACCTTAATTCACACTCAAGGTAGGTCAGGAGAGGTGTAAATGGGCCCTGAGTGACCTAGACACATGAGGTCAATGGGGTTTAATGTTTTAATGGGGGATAAAAATGGGTAAATAGAGGATTTAAAAAAAAAATGTGGGTGTTATTAATCCTCTGACAGCTTGTGTATGTGTGTGTTTGTCCTTGTAGATGAATTATTATGATTATTAGCGGTTTAATGGGTAATAATAATGGGTGTTATTATTAAATCCCCTGACAGCTTGTGTGTTTCCTCCCTGGATACGAATTATTATTGGTTGGTTTATAAAAAAAAGTTTTGGGCCATATTCAAAAACACTCATAGTGCATACGATGGCGTGTTACCGATACGACGAACGACTCCATGGACAAACAACAACACAACCATCGTATGCACCACAAATGTTCTTGAATATGGACCAATGCCTTCCCAGTCACCACCAGGGCCGCCTCTGTGTGTGTGGGTCGGTGGAGAGGTCAAGAGCCATATTCAAGAACATCCGTGGTGTATACGATGGTGTGGTACTGGTACGACGGTTCTATAGACAAACAACAGAGCCATCGTACCGGTGCCACACCATCGTATACACCATGAATGTTCTTGAATACGGTCCCTAGAGCAGAATATTCATTGGTGTACACTGCTTCCTTGTTGCTTTATTCCTGGTCATTCAATATGTGCACTTTAACCCTCCCCTCCCCTTCCCCTCCAGCCTATACTCTTCCATATTATAAGTGAAATTTGTAATTAGTATTGTATTTACTGAGGTATTATTGATGTTAATGATATGGTCATATTGTTTTCCATATACATACTTGGTGAAGATTTACTTACATATCTGGTAAATTTTTACAAGTTGTCACAATAGGATTTCATACTAGTAGCTGTAAACATGTTTTTTTGTTTTTGTTTTCTAGCAGTTTATACTGATTTGATTGATTTTGACATTTCTTTCATTAGGAAATGTGTTGTTGTGTTGTTTTGGAGATAGCCCCCCCACCCACTTAGCCTATCCAACAGTCGTGGGTGATAGCTTGGGAGGTCATGGGTTTTGGGTGGGGGTAAAATGCATAATTTCGCCTACAGTATGACTTCAATAAAAGTTGAATGAATTTAGCCACATCCTTTTAACACAGGCTCAGTAAATCACTTGGTCTGTATGGTCATGAATAACAGAAGCCTGAGAAAACATTTGTTGGTCTTCAATGATGGACTGTGTGTTCAATGATGTGGTGGATAGAAGTATTTATTCATTGTATATCCAGGGTCTACTGTATTTGGCTTTAATGTTGTTTTGATGACGTAAACGACAGGCAAGTTTTGGACAAATTTGGTTCTGGTTTACCAGTTTTATGAATATTAAACAACAGAGCCAAGTTTGTCTAACCTAACCTGACACAACCTGCCCAAACTAAACCTGGATCGAGGCATAGTTTGGTCCTAACTGGGGATTCTTTGATCTAAACCGTGTCATGCTTCACACCTAATTGGGGCATATACCGGTACCCCTATTTCCCAGGTTTTCTGAGTCCAAGACTGTTGGCTATGTGGGTAAGGGCTATATAAAACAAAAACATTTCTGAATGGAAGAGATATGTGTATAAAATATAGAAATGGAAATGCCATGATCGTCTATAATAGTAAATGCTGTACTGTACTGTAATCCGTTTATTGAGTTCCTCTGTCAGCTTGTTATTACTTTGTTTATATTCTATGCTGATATGATATATTATAGTTAAACTGTTTTACCTTATTTTGAAGTGTAGGAAGATGCAACCTCTTGAGAAATTAACTGTATCATAACTTACGAGTGAGAGCGAATTTGATTCCATTTAACATTAATCTTGGACACCGTCGGAAGGGTGGTTGTCTAAGTCTACTGTATAAAATCTTTAAAAATTTTAACCATCCCCTTCATTCAAAGCTTCTGCTGCCTTTTCAACCATCTTGGTTAACTAGGTATTCCCTAAATCAAAATGATCTTGCATTTTCACCTAGTCGTTCGAACACTACACAATTTTCTAGAAGTTTTGTTCCCTTTGTTACTAAATTGTGGAATGAACTCGCAAATAATGTTGTCAATGATGAAAATTTGCCTATATTTAAGAGAGGGGTAAATAGTTTTTTGCTTCGGTAATCTGTTTTGCGTTTTTTTAGTTCTTTTGTTTTTTGTTTTCTATATAGTTTTCTTGAGCTTTGATGTGGCCCCCTCTGGGACCCTTTGGGTGTATAGTAACAATACTCTCCAGCTGGGCCCAGTCATAGCTTCCTATAATAATAATAATAATAATAATAATAATAATAGTAATAATAACAATACTGTATGTTTATTTGATAAGAGCACAGAAAAGTATACCTGAAGCCATGAAGCAAGCTAGAGATCATGCATGCCATTGTAAAAGGTCAATAGCCCATTCTGGCTCACTATGAACAGTGTTTGCTATATAAGGGTGAAGTGAACAACCACACAACATGGCAGTCAGTTAGCCTACAGAAGTAAAGGAAAATAGAGAGAGAAGAGGGCATGTGTGATGTACTGTAGTCACGTTTTAGAACTCTGATTGGTGGAAAACCGCGCTGCTGGCTATAAAACGTCATTTGTTCTGTATGGGAATACTGTAAACATGGTCAAACCTGACACAGTATATAAAAAATTGATACAGTAGCCTACTGTATTAGAAATTATACTTTACCTCAAACCACAAGTGATCTAACAGACTACCAAACATGCACCTCATGTAACAAACTATGTTCTTTAAATAAGGGGAGATGTTCTGTATGTTACAGCATTCATTAATGCCGGAATTTTTTATATCAAGATTCATTATAGCGAGGGTTTGCTGTATTAAGGAAAAATGAAATACTGTATAATAAATTATATGAACGGAAGTGTGAAAAGTCTGTTACTGCATATTGCTGGACTTGGTAAAAATGTAAGACATGCTAACTCCATAAATGATATTGATATTATAGTAGTGCATTTGTGACAAAACTGCTTCTGTGAAAAGTTGTAGTTGAAGGTAAAATAGAGGAAAAGTGTGGAATGGCTTTTCTAGAAAATTGATAGACTTAAAAAAGTATGACACATACCAGTGGTCCTATTGTATACTGTACGTGTAAGAGGTAAGCACTGTTGTATTATAATGCATATGCAAGGGAAATAGTATACTGTATAGAAAAGTTGTAGTATATAATGAAATATAGGAAAGGTAATAGTAAGACTTTCAAAATCCCCCTGTGGCAACTTGTAAAATCATAATGCATTTTCCCAAATTTTAATAGGTTATGGTATTGAAATCCTAACACTAGTGGCTGTTCCATGCTTTGCTAAGTTTGGTTTTTGGATTTTTTGCATTGCTCAGTGCAAAGGTACAGTTGTTGTTGTCAAAGAATGTTAACATAACAAGCATATCTTGCAGTACTGTACTTAACTGTAATAAAATCAGTGACCATAAATAAATGTACAGGATACCTGGATTTGACAAAGGGAAGCCTCCTGGAAGCTGCAGTAACGGTCTCAGAACTGAAGGGCAGGGACACCACAACCTCTCACCTTTCATTTTCCACGTATAGCCTACACTTACATATAAAGTGAATGTGACAGTGAATGTGAAAGTGAGTGTGAAAATGCGATGATACTGTTATGTGAAGTGTGAATATGAGTGATGTCCTCGCCTCAAAATTGTATCTGCAGGACTGAGTTTGTTACCACATTATAGGCAGCTGATTCTTACAAATTATATATGCCACAAACTGTGACCCCCTCAGTGTACATGTATTTTATATTTGGCCTATCAATTCATTATATGAAATTGTAGCCTCCTGTACCAGACCATAGTTTGGTGGAAGTACAAGAAAAATTTCACATATTTTTCAGTTGTTTGAGGGTTAAGGTTAACATAAAGGTTGGGTTGATATGTTGGGTAGAATATGTTATCTTTGGGATACCTATCAGTGAGGTAATTATTTCTAAAGGTTACATCTTTTCCTGTTACTTAACCCCAGTGATTGTGAAATACTTTGTACCCATATTAGTGTAGAATGTTGTTTCCTTTGTATGTTACCTTTAAAAGTTTGTCAGTAGTAATTTTTTTTTTTTTTTTTTTCAATGTTATTAATGAATTTGTCATTTATAATCATTAAGACATCCATAACAATCCTTCCATTTGTAATCACTTGAACATTCAGCTGCATGTTTGTCTCTTTTTCACTCATCAGCCACTGGTCTCACTACCATATGTGACAGCCTGGATCAATATGATAGGGCTTATCTCTGTCCTTTCTTCACCTCCTAAATACCAGTAATTTTTTTTTTCCAGAATATCTTCTTTGGTCATGTGGTTTCCCCCTTCATCTTCTCCTATTTGCCCATTGCTATCCCCAAGAAAACAATGTATTTTTCCTCCAAATGAAAATTTTTATTTTCAGTATTGTTAGTCTGGTGTAATTTGTACCTGCCAGTTCACTAACATAGTTATAGCCCCTGAAGCTGTGATAAGTGATGAACATAAGAAATTGAAAGTCAGTGTATGCTGCTGGATGCATGGACCATTACTCTTGCTTCACATTTTTTAGAGAGGATTGGTGATGCTAACTACTGTATATGTACCACATGAAAGACACTACAGTACTATATAGTGTATGATTATATTAGTTGTGGAAAAGAAAAGAACGCATTCATACAAGTTATGGAAAAAAGGAAGGAAGGATGAAGTAGAGGGATGTTTTATAGATAGAGGAAAGTAGGATCAAGTACTGTACTGTATGTACCGTGATGGTTTATGGATAGAGGAAAGCAGAGATGCTATGTGGATAGAAGAATGCAGGAAGAAGCGGAGAGATTATTTGCAGAGAAGATTTGATGGTGGAGTATACAGTATTTAGATGGATTTAGTGCAGTGTAGAGGGTTCAGATGGTCAGTTTCCAGTAAAATTAATAAGTGAAGTCCTGTCAAGTAGTGAACTGAATATGGCCGGAAATGCTGAGGAATTAATGAAAACTTTTGTTACAACAAATGACTAATATGTTTTTCTGTGATGGATTGGACAGCGAGTGAAAATATTTTGCGTGTTAGATTGTTTGGATTCGTATTGCTAGTTCTTTATATGTACAATATATTGAGGAAGGTGAGGACTAGGCTACAGCCAAGAACACTGCTAAATGTCCTCAAATGTAAAATAAATAAAGTGAATGATGTTCAAATTCTTGTCCAGATTCGTTCGAGATGCCTAGACATATTGTAAACATTGCGGCAGCGTAAGGATTAAATTTGTAATTTAGTAATGAGGAAGGGTGGATAAAGTAGTGTTTTGTGTTGACCAATTGCGTATACAGTACCATATGAAAGATTTGAGAGTACAGTACTCTTAACTAGGTAACTCTTGAATTATTTACAGCAGATGAAGACTGTTTGCTACCCACCTGACTACCATTCGCAAGTGCTTATACTGTACAAGTAATTGCTGGCAATCATTGTGACTCACATGAAAAGACTTTGCACAGTGTGGTTAACTTTATTCACTGCGAATTCCACTCATCCCCACTGGGCTAAAACATAGTTTTTGTAGGATCTGGTCACTTCCCAGCGGAGGTGGGAAGAGTTAGCCTACTTGGGGAGCGGCGTCGTTGGCAACTTGAGCTTCCTAGCGAGACTGCTCTCTGTGTGACGGTGTGACTGTGTGAACCTTTGCTTCCTAGTGGAATTGATGAGATCAGCCAACATGGATTGAATTATTGTACACGTGAGGAGTAGGCTACTGCAACAGGTGGTTTGTATTTTCTTTGGACGATTGCTGTGTGTACTGCCAGCATAGCCTATGATGGTGCTATTTCCCAGAGCATGCAGCAGTCGTCTCTCTCTCTCTCTCTCTCTCTCTCTCTCTCTCTCTCTCTCTCTCTCTCTCATTTCTTAATTGTCTCACGGAATGTGCGACCCGACTTGTAGCTCTTGTGGACTTGTGCCGGCAGGACTGGCTGTGGGATAAAGGACCTTCCCCTTCAGTCTGCCAGGTGGTTGGAAGCCCTTAGACTCTCTGGTTCTGTGAGCTTTGGTCTCGTCTCCCTGGAATTTGCTTCGGTAGCCCAGGCATACAGTATAAGAACAGCCCACTTTTATTACTCCAGCTTGAAATGTGTCGTTGTACTTGATTTTTCTCTTCCTTTTCTACAATATTCCATAAAAGGCTGGGTTTTATAAAGTCACTGGATTTACTGTTATTCTAACTCCTTGCATCAGAGAGGTTTCTAAATGGCATGTACAGTACTGTACGTTCATATAAAATCGTCTTGGATTGATTATTATATGGGGTTTTAAGTAGGCTATGTCTGTTTATGTACAGATTCCTTCAATATGAATGATGTTTGATGTGGGGGGAAGTTGTTAGTTGTTGGTGCCTGAAAGTTGCTTTTATGATCAGAATGTGTTTATTCACCATGTTGGTGTTTATATTAAGATAATATAGTATGTAATAATATGTTAACAACCTTTTGTTCTTTTCCAGATTTTTCGTGAAAACCCACCCAGCACATAGGCTACAATTAAAGTAAGTACTGTCATACAGCATCAGTTTTTATTATAATGTGGTAGTATGTCACTATTTAGTATCTATAACCGTATGGACTGTCTGGAACAGATGAAAGTAAAGATCCAAGACCTAATTCATATAGGCTCTATATCCCAAAAATATCCCCGCCAAGCACAACTGGCTAGTATAGGCTATGTATCCCAAAATTAACATATGACCACTTAATAATTTGTTGCTGATCTATTCCATTTATTTCCATGCAAGTAATGTGAAGGAAGTACGGTAATTAATTCAGGCTTCCAGCACCAAAGATTACACACACTTTCAAGTAACTCATATAGGTTACACAGTAATGACGAGTCTTGGGTAACTTAGCTACCTGGACTGATGATTTAAACTGTAACCAAAAAACCCTCATAGTTTTTGAAGGTTAAAGACATGTTCCTCAGATCCACGAGGGTAAATGCCACATGTTGTAAATATAGGGAGTGAGTGAGAGAAGAAAGAGTAATACCAACATAGCTATATGATATTTTAGGCTGCTGCTGCTCTCACTACCTCCGTCTCCTCCCTCCTTCCTCCGCCTCCTCCTGGTGCTGCTGTCATTACTCCTTGGCCAACCTAACCTCCTGATGAGCAAGATATTGTGTTCTTACATCTCCTCATATCACTCTCGTCTAGTCTCTCTCTTGTGCAATTTTCCCATTTTCTCCTCGCTCTGCTCCCGTGTTTCCTTCTCCATCCTCACTTTTCCATCTGTTTCTTTAAGTAATTTCTTTCCTTCTCTCATTTGTGTCATTATCCTTTCTGTAACCTTCTTTCCTTTTCCATCCTTTATTTTCTCTGTTCGCCTTTACAGGTAGCTATTTTAGTAACTCATTCAATTAAATTTAGTAACTCATTGTATGCATAAAAAAATAAAGATGCATTTTTGTGAGAATTGTTGAGTAATAAAATGTGTCCGTGTGATATTATATTACAAAGTTTAGGCCGAGCATCGCCAAGTTGCTGACTCGGGTTAAGATACAAGAGTTGCCAGGTAATATTTCGATAAAGTTACTACGTAATTATATCTTCCCAGCTGGTAGATGTGTGTGTGTGAGAGAGATACAAGTGTTGCCTGTCACAAATCACAGAAAACGTATTCCGACAGGGCACCCAGTTTCAAAGGTAGAACTTTATTTCAGGCACGGAAATGTTACCACCCACATCATGTAAAAGAATACTGTACAACCAATCGTCTCTCTCTCTCATAATAAGGAGTGGGTGGGTGAACGTGACCCAAGAAAAGTTGCAATTCTTTTGTTGTTTCCTCGATACAGCCACATTATTGATAGTCACGTATTCACCTGGAATCACGTACAGTACTTGTTTTGAAAAGCATGTGCAGTATAGTGTACGGTTGGTGCTGCAACCCTTAGAAATCACGTGCTAAAAACATTATGCAGAAGTATGTACATTTTATAAGTCATTAATAAGTTTCTTGTAAGCAATGTAGTAACTCATTCAATTTGTATCAAGTGTATGCGTACTGAATGATGCGAACATTTTAAGAAGGTTCTTAATTTATGAGTAAAATAGCTTTGGTGCTGTTTTGTTAAGTAGAGTTTGGTATGCTGTGTGGCTTGTTGTAAGTTTGTATGTCACACAATAATATGATAGGCATTCATATTGTCCTGCCCTGCCACATTATTCTTGCACATACAGTCAGTCTCTCTCTCTCTCTCTCTCTCTCTCTCTCTCTCTCTCTCTCTCTCTCTCTCTCTCTCTCTCTCTCTCTCTCTAGGACTAACTAAGGAGACAAATTTAATAGCAAACACAGCGACACAGACAATAGATATTACAGTATATAGATAATTATATAGCCTAACCCAGAGGAGTAAAGAGAAAGTTTGTTGGTAAAATGTTCTTGTTACTGGGACAATAATTAGGGTTGATGATAACCTAATGTGAAGGGGGTCAAGTGGTCTGAATTTTTATTATTGACTGGATTGTAAAGAGTCAGTCTCTCTCTCTCTCTCTCTCTCTCTCTCTCTCTCTCTCTCTCTCTCTCTCTCTCTCTCTCTCTCTCTCTCAAACGAACGAAAAGAGGGAAATTGTGTATGGCATTTTATTATGAGCTATGTCCCTCATCTTGAAAAAAAAATATATATATATATATACAGGTATATATAAAAAATGAAAGTGTAAATTTGAGGAAAGGAGGAAAATTAATCTTCACACACACACACACACACACACACACACACACCTGTAAGGACCCATCAGTCGGTTCTGCTGCTCTTACCTGTCTCTGTATTGATTGGTGGAGGGGGGAGGGGGGAGGGGGTTTTACCGGGACACCTGTTAGTTGTGCTGTTGCTTGGTTGTGCATGGGGGTGGGGTGGGGGGGGGTGAGGGCAGGTGCTTTTTGAGTGATTGCTAGGTAGGTTGGTTGGTGTTTGTTTTTGTTGTACATTGTTTGTTTGCTTGGTTGGTTGTTTGAGAAGATGGTGTTTGTT
Source organism: Petrolisthes cinctipes (assembly GCA_033782935.1). Lineage (NCBI taxonomy): Eukaryota > Metazoa > Arthropoda > Malacostraca > Decapoda > Porcellanidae > Petrolisthes > Petrolisthes cinctipes. Next base: position 9,656 of record JAWQEG010002905.1, on the reverse strand, counting down.
ATTGTTGTGGATTGTTTGGTTCGTTGGTTGGTTGTTTGCTGTGTGGTGGATAATAGCTGTTTGTTGTTCATTGATTGATTGTTTGGAGAGAGAGAGAGAGAGAGAGAGAGAGAGAATGAGTGAGTTAATGAGTTAGTTACCGTAGTTAATTAGTTAGTTAGTATTAGTTAGTTAAAGTCAGGGAGAGATCGACCCTTCCCATCCAATCTCACGTTTGTTGTCGTTACAAAGCTGTACTGAATGCCTCCCATGTCTAATATATTATACTGTACTGAATTCTCGTTGCCAAGATCTGCAAGAAGCAAGACTGATGCAACCCTTAGTATTAACTTCATTGCTGCTTGGTGGAAATCAATGCGTCGTGGGTGAAGTGTGTGTATTGTTGTCGAAAGTCTGTTGTTATGGGAAGAAATGGAGAGCTACTGATTCATTGTTATTATTATTATTATTATTCCAGGCAGCAGAAGAAGATTCGTTTTTCTGTGTACTACACGTACTTAGCGCTCTTTACCCCATCCAGAAAAAAAAAAAAATACATATATATACAATCGTGAAAGTGTAAATTATACGAAAGGAAAAATAGTCATTACACACACACACACACACACACGCACACACACCGCACACGCACAAGCACACACACACACACACACACACACACACACACACACACACACACACACACACAAATACACACACGCACAAATACACACACGCACAAATACACACACACACACACACACTGATCTGTTTTGTAACGCTGTGTGGATGGACAAGTTTGCAGTACACTCCAGCCAGCCAGTCCGTCCGTCCGTCCGCCCACAACACACGAACGACCCCTTTAATATGCATTATGTGATGGTGCTAGAATGCTTATACCTTGTACTTTATACCTTATACTTTTTACCTTATACTTTATACCTTATACTTTATACTTTATACCTTATACTTTATACCTTCTCTTCTAATTATTTTCCGTCTCTTCTACCCTCCATTCATGTCCCTTTCACATCCATTTTCTTATCCTCACTTCTCTTCCCAACCCTTCCCCTCCTTTCCACCCCTTCCCTTCATTTCCAACCCCTTCCCTACTTTCCCACCCTTCCCCTACTTTCCTACCCTTCCCCTCCTTTCCAACCCTTCCCCTCCTTTCCAACCCTTCCCTTCCTTTCCAACCCTTCCCCTCCTTTCCACCCTTTCCCTCTTTTCCCACCCTTCCCCTACTTTCCTACCCTTCCCTTCCTTTCCATCCCTTCCCCTCCTTTCCAACCCTTCCCTTCCTTCCTCTCCTTCCCTTTCCTTTCCGTCTCTCCATTATATTCTCGTTGTCTTAACTTCCGCATCACCAAGAAATAGAGAAACAGAAGTGAGAGAGGTTGAGTGATAAGCCCTTTTAAAGGAAAGATGTAAATGAGAGGGAATGAGGGTCGAAGAGAGAGAGAGAGAGAGAGAGAGAGAGAGAGAGAGAGAGAGAGAGATGACGTAGAAACACTGCCTCCCTCAGCCTCTGCACAATAACAGTGTATGGGTGTCAGTCGAACCTTTAAGGGGAGAAATTTTGTGTTGGTAAATCTGCTGGAGCAACTGAATCCTCCAAGCTATTCCAAGCAACAGAACACCATTATTTATTCCCCTCTGGTCCTGTTTCCTGGCATACTTTGGAGGAATCAAGACACTCCAATGTACCCAAAAAGAATTATATACCACTTCAAGGGGAGATTCTTTTGTAAGTCTTTTTTTTTATTCCTCTAAACCTCATGCAGTTGCTCAGGATTTACCAACACTGTACTGTCCCCTTAATTAAGGCCCTTGTGATCGTGTATGAACATTAAGGGGGAAGTTTTGTGTTAGTAAATCTGGAGCAACTGAATCCTCCACACTATTCCAAGCAACAGAACACTATTATTTTTGTTAACTTGGGCCTGTTTCCTGGGATAGTTTGGAGGAATCAAGGCACTCCAATGGACCAAAAGGGAATTACCACCTTAAGAGGCCTCTGATTCCTTCTGACCATGCTACGAAACAAGCTCCTTCCTTCCCTATAGGTAGTGTTTCGTGGCAATATTTGAAAGACTCCATTTACCTCCTATATTTTCTGACTACAACACAGGGTCACCTTAATTATATGATGTCATCTATCACACCTTATGTATTATGACACAGTAAGAAATGGATTAGATAATTAGAGTTGATTCAGGTGTAGAGGTTTCAAAAGGCATAATAGAGTCTCCTTTTTATCTTATTTTCTTCGGAACTGAGAAGGATAAATGGGTTAGGTAGGTTGGTAAGCAAGTAAGTCAGGTTATAAGAGAGAGAGAGAGAGAGAGAGAGAGAGAGAGAGAGAGAGGAGGAGGAAAAAGGAAGGGAGAGGAGGGGAAGAGAAAGGAAAGGAGGGGAGGAGAAATATGAGAGAGAGAGAGAGAGAGAGAGAGAGAGAGAGAGAGAGAGAGAGAGAGAGATAATCATATAAGTTGAAATGGGAAAGTGAGAGGGAGTGGGAATGAAATACACTAAGTTGTGAGTGAGAGAGAGAGAATGAGAATTAATTGCCTTGGAGTGAAAGCGAGTGAGTGAGTGAGTGAGGTATGAGAATCAAATAAGCTCGTGTGAGTGAGAGGGAGTGTAAGGGAGTGGTTGTTAGATAATTAAGTTGGAGTGAGAGTGACTGAGTGAGTAAATGGGAGAGTAAGGGAGTGTGAGAGAGTGAGTAAATGAGAGTGCAAAGAAGTGAGAATGACATACGTTGGAGTGAGAGTGAGTAATTAAAAGGGAGAGTGAGTGAGTGAGTGTGTGTTTAAGTGAATGAGAGCACGGGTGTGAGTGAGAGTAAGGGAGTGAATGAGCAGGACTGTCCGGGAGAGTGAATTGAAGTGAGTGAGAGTAATGGAGCGAGTGAGAATGAGTGAGGGTGGAGCATAGAGAGTGAGTCAAAGGGAGTAATTGAGTGAGAGTGAAAGTTAGAGTAAGAGTGAGTGAGTAGGAGTATAATAAAGTGAGAGAGTGAGTGAGTAGGAGCGAGAGAGAGAGAGAGAGTGTGAGTAGGAGTGTAAGTAGGTGAGAGAGAGAGAGAGAGAGAGAGAGAGAGAGAGAGAGAGAGAGAGAGATAAAGTGTGAGTAGGAATGTAAGAGAGAGAGATAGAGAGAGAGAGAGTAGGGGTGTACGGGAGTGTGAGGGAGTGTGAGTTGGAGTGAGAGAGGGAGTGAGAGTGAGTGAGAGTGGAGCAGGTGGAGGAGGGTCGCCATGACAACCACCCAGAGGAGGGAAATGAGCTTTGCAGGAGGTTTATTAGTTCGATAACCACTCCACTCCACTCCACTTTTATTCCACTCCACTCCACTCCCACTCCACTCCACTTTTATTCCACCCAAATCCACACAACTCCACTTTTATTCCACTCCACTCCACTTTTATTTCACTCCACTTTTATTCCACCCAAATCCACACAACTCCACTTTTATTCCACTCCACTTCACTTTTATTCCACTCCACTCCACTTGTATTCCACTTTATTTCACTCTCACAACTTCACTCCACTTTTATTCCACTCCACTTCACTCCACTTTTATTCCACTCCACTTCACTCCATTTGTACTTCCCTCCATCCCACTCCACACTATTCCACTCCACTCCACCCCACTCCACTCCACTTGTACTGCCCTCCACACCACTTTATTCCACTCGAACTTAACTCCACTTTTATTCCATTCTACTTGTACTTCCCTCCACCTCACCACTCCACTTGTACTGCCCTCCACACCAATTTATTCCACTCTAACTTAACTCCACTTTTATTCCACTTCACTTGTACTTCCCTCCACCCCACTCCACCACTTGTACTACACTCTACCCCACACACTTTTGTAGCCTGTACTGTACACTCTCCACCTGTGTTCAACCTTACCCACTCCACTTAAAGGACCCTGTGATCGTGTATGGAAATTGGAGGCTTCTGATTCCTCCTGACTATGCCACGAAAACAGGCTTCTCCTATGTAGGTGGTGTTTCGTGGCTGTGTTCCAAGGACTCGTTTACCTCCAATTTTCTGACTACATCACAGGGTCCCTTTAGAAATATGGAGCAAATTATTCCTCTAAACCATTACAAGCAACAGGCCCCCATTATTTTTTTAGCTATATCTGGTCCTGTTTCTTGGTATACTTTGCAGGAATCAAGGGCCTGTGATGTATGTATGTGTGTATGTATATATGTATAGTCTCTCATAAAAAATTTGGTGTCACTGATTCACCAAACCAAGCCAACAAAACACTAGTCTGCTTCCTGGCATGACTTGGAGGAATAATTATTAAGGGACCCTGTGATGTAGTCAGAAAATTGGAGGTTAGTGAGTCCTTCAAACATTGCCACGAAACACCAACTATATTGAAGGGCCTTGTTTCGTGGCATAGTCAGGAAGAATCAGAAGCCATCAGGTCTCATACACGATCACAGGGTCCTTAATATATCCTCCTATTATTATTATTATTTCATTCACCGTCGCGCCTCTCATAGGTTTATAATTATGGTGTCTGTAAACCCACAATTTCATCCTTTTTAGATAATGATGATAATATTACGTCTGTTTCGTTTTCTTGTTTACAGTATATTATGTACTTTTATTAATTTATTGAAGGAGTGTTTGGTTTAGGCTGTTATGCTTGTATCGATTCGTGTGTGTGTGTGTGTGTGTTGTAATGTTAAAGATTGGGGGTTTATTGTGTTTATTGAGTTGTGGTGTTATAATATGTTTGTTTGTTTGTGTGTGTTGTAATATTAAGGATTGTGGATTTATTGTGCTGTGGTGTTATAATATGTGTGTGTGTGTGTGTGTGTGTGTGTGTGTGTGTGTGTATATGTTGTAATGTTAAGGATTGGGGGTTTATCGTGTTTATTGAGTTGTGGTGTTATAATATGTGTGTGTGTGTGTGTGTGTGTGTGTGTGTGTGTGTGTGTTTAGCAGGGAGGACGTGCGTGTGACCCCATGAGGCCTGTCCCAGCATTGTTTGTTTGTTTGTCTCTTCACCTCGCGTCCTTTCATATTCAAATCAGCTGTAGAATGCAAGTGGTGACCGTCACGTTCTGTATCCCACTCATCCCATTCCACTCCCCACTCACCACACCCCTTCCCACTCCATTCTACACCCAACACCCTACTCCACCGTCCCCACACCCCGCTCACTCCTTCCCACATCTTATTCCACTCCCCATACCCCACTCCATTCCACACCCAACACCTCACTCCACCTTCCCCACATCTTACTCCACTCCCCATACCCCACTCCATTCCACACCCAACACCCCACTCCACCCTCCCCACATCCCACTCCCCAAACCACCCTCCGTTCCACTCCCAACTTCACCCCCTCTCCCTACTCACCGACATAACTCTTCCCACTTACCACCTTTCCTCATTCACGAATAACTATATAGCCTAGCTTTCCTGGGGTACCATAGTTTTAGATTTAACCTTGACCTCCCTAGTTGGTGCCACGCTCAAAAAATAAATTAATATAGAAGTAAGACTAGTGTTTGATTAGTCATTCAGAGATTAACTGTGTGTGTGTGTAAAATTTGATACCATGAGTCTCATTATGAATCATTTGCATATTACTTTGAATCATGCTTTTTGAGTTTTAGTATAGTTTTGAAGGCCATGTAACTCGAGGTATAGGCTATATATTATTAGCTATTCATATGTAAATTATACTATATTTACTGGCAATTTTGAGGTAATTTTCAGTATTGTAGGAGCAGATGGCAAAATACCTCGTAACTCATCAACTAATATTGTACTTACTCCAATATGTGTTTGATTTTTTTTTTTTTTTTTTTTTTTGTGGGGGGGGGGGGCAGTAATCAATTTTTATTTATGTATGTATTTATATATTACTTCCTTCAATACCAAATGTGTTTGATGTAATTTTTTTGTATGGGGGAGAGGGGGAGGGGGGAGTATGCAAGTTATTTATTTAATTATTTATTTGTACTGTGGGCTACCAGTGTACACAGTAGACTGTGACTGTTTCAATGCTCCCACGAGATTACTACTGAGTGTTTAATAAGGTACGAGGTGTTGTGTGGTTCAGATGTGTCGCATGATGGAGACAGTGGAGCTTCAAGGTGTTTTTTTTATTCCCTCTGCCACACTAGATGGCGACACCATATTTATTATTACACACGTCACTACAATATATATGGGGAGAGCAGATGTAGTGTCATTCACATTATATATCTTGGTATATGGTCGAGCATAATCTGTGCTATGAAATTATAACTATATAAATATGGGGTGTTGTCGTGACGTGTAGGTGTAGCCAGGATACAGTCAGTACCTTACTCTGAACAACAGCTAGGGAAAGAAGATCACCTCAGGATACCACAGACGTCTAGAGTAGACTCGATCTGAGGTCAGTTGGTCATCAGTTCATGCCCCTCCCTATTTATATTTATGTTTGGTACAGTTAACCTTATAGTATAATTTGTTAAGGGGAGAGTATACTTTTGGTACATTGGAGTTTCGTGATTCCTCCAAAGTATGCCAGGAAACAGAACCAGATTAGCAAAAATATTGGTGGACCGTTGCTTGAAATAGTTTGGAGGAATCATTTGCTCCAGATTTACCAATACTGCACTACCCCCTTAACGGGATATTTGTATGGTGGATGTAGTCATTTTTGGTATTTTGAGGTTTAATATCGGACCTCATTAGTTGGTTTAAATAAAAAAAAAATCGTCCTACCGTCCTACTAGGTAAATTTGTCTCAGATATCTACTTGTTTTAGTGGTAATGCTGGGAATAATGCTGATCCTTACGAGAGTAGTTTACCTAAAAATATTTGTCATATCTGAATATCCTTGGTCATAATGAGGATAATGTTGATCCTTCTATCTTGTAGTTTTTATGTAAAGTTGGTGTAAGTTTTGGAAGTTACGACATAAATCTTTTACGTAAATGGGTTATGATAGTGATATAGTATTGGGGGGGATAATGGTAGGTACAAAAACTCTCCCTATACGTGTACTTGACGTATAAAGTTTCGTAACTAAACGGGAACAGTGTCTTCTTATGAAAATCTGTGATGGATATGGCCTTAGGAGCCGATATAATATGGGCATTGTGTATAAGACAGCTTCCTTCCCTCTCCCATCTTTTCTACATCACGCACGTATGTACAGTCGGCAGCATAAATTCGCGTCCATCTCATGTACTTAATAATGCTAATATAACCAGGTAGTTGCATTCTAAATCAGTTTTTATTCCAACAACATACGTAATTTACCATATGAGAACTGTATCTGTCATCTCTGCATTAAACCTGTATTACAACATCACTATAGCTAATACATACACAGGTGGAAATGAAGCGAACTTATGCTGCCGACTGTACATTGTGACGTAATGGATTATGAGCGGTAGTTTTGCGTTGGCTCGAACTGATTCCTCCAAATTATTATAAACAACAGACTGCTTATATTTACTCGAGTTGATCTGTTTCTTCATTTGGAGGAATATATCACCCTAAACGTAGTGTACCAAGAGCATCCTACCCTCTGTCTTGGCAAACTGCAGGGCTACTGATTCATCCAAACTGTGCTAGAAAATAGACGCCCTCAGTGGTACTAATATGGGTATCTGTTTCGTGGCATAATTTGGAGAAATCAGAGACCTTCCAATTCACCAACCAACAAAAGTATCCACCCAATGAAGGGAAAATTCTTTTGTAGGTGAATTTGAAGGTCTCTGATTCTTTCAAACGATGCCATGAAACAGATCCCCTATTTGTACCATTGAGGGCGTCTCATTTCTGATATAGTTAGAAGAAATCAGAGACTTAAATCACCAACAAAGAAGGAATCAGACTTAATCACCAACAAAGAAGGAATCAGTGACTTTAAATCACCAACAAAGAAGGAATCAGTGACTTAAATCACCAACAAAAGTATCATACCTACCCCCATTTAAGGCCCCCATCCAAGAGTTGACCAGTACCAGTGTCCCTTAAGGATTTACCAGTACCAAGTGTCTGTTGTGTTGTGATGGCTACATGGCAAGGGTGATGGACAGCTTACATGCGGAAGTTACACCATCAGATGCAGTGTTCAGAAGGATGCTGGGGATTTGTGTCAGTCAGGTAGAGAGAGAGAATGATAGTGTGTGTGTGTGTGTTCATGCCTATTTGTATCTTTACAGGAGTGAGTCATGCTCGTAATGTCCCGCGTTTTAATACCCAATTATCATATTTTTCTTTAAATTTGTGTATAATTTCATACACACCACTTCTTATGGTAATACGTTCCATTGGTCTATCCCTCTATTTTTAATTGTTATATCTTTCTCTTTCTGTGACACATTTGTACACCATAATCATATATCCTCACTTTCGTCTTTCTTCCAGATATTCGTACTTCCTCTAATTTGGTGATATGTTTCTTTAAATGTGAATTTCATACTACTGCAGGATATTCCATCTATTATAAAGGATGTGATCATTTCTTGACCGCTTCTTCGTCTACAAAAGTGAAGGCCATTCTCAAATTTGCTGACAATGTATACATGTTTTTCACTTTTTAAAATATATGATCATCTGGTGTCATATTCTTAATAGTTTTTATCACCAAATCTCTTTCTTTGATGTTTCATTTAACATTACTACCAATTCAGAATTCTCTCACATCTTTCAAACTTAATAACATGACACCTATCTGCAATAAACTCCATCTGCCATTATTACTCCAGTCAACTATTTTGTCCAAGTATCTTTGTAACTTTTTACAGCAGTCTTCATATTTAATTGTTCTTTGTACCTTTGCACCATCAGCAAACATATTCATATAATATATACTTTATATCATATATATAAATTAAGAACATTGATGCCAATTCTGAGCCCTGAGGAACTCCACTTGTGACATTCAGCCACGGAGAATAGTACTGTTCTCAGTTTTCTTCCTACTAGGAAATTTCCATATATTTTAGTAGTTTTCCCTTCACTCCTCCTTTTTGTTGAAATTTACATATCGGGCTTTGTTGCAGAACCCTGTCAAAAGCTTTTTAAAGTTTAGATAATTACTTTACACCCTTCCTTTTAGACTTTTTCTGATATTCTCGTATAGTAATTCAGTAAGTTTGTTACACATGATCTTTCCTTCCTAAATCCAAATTGTCTCTCTGTTGTCATTTAATTTTTCTCCAAGTGTTCAACCCATTTTCCTCTAAAATCTTTTGCAGAATTTTACACACAACACTTGTTAGTGATACAGGCCTGTAGTTTAGTGGGTCTCGTCTATTACCTTTCTTATATAATGGAACTATCATGTCTTGCTTCCAACTCCTGTAATTTTCCTTGTTGTAATGATTCTTGAAATATCAATAGCACATTTTTTAATACCCAACATGAAATTTTATTGGGTCCACTTGCTTTAGTTAAATCCATAGCGTCCAATTCTTAGTGTGTGTGTCTGTGTGTGTGTGTGTGTGTGTGTGTGTGTCTCGTACCTTTCCAGTTTTACCTCTTGGCTGTACCGTACCATATACTTCCCCCCCTCCCCACCTCTCTCTCTCTCTCTCTCTCTCTCTCTCTCTCTCTCTCTCTCTCTCTCTCTCTCTCTCTCTCAAAAACTATAAGTGCAATTACCTTATTAGATTTAGAAACGGAAG
>JAWQEG010002904.1:132500-137735 GCA_033782935.1 Petrolisthes cinctipes | reverse complement strand
CTTTACTCCACCACTTGGGCTTTAAATTTTGTGCTGAACGTCGGTTTTTTAACGGTATGCTGTCTTTGACCGCTTTTGTGTACGCATTAATGAAAAAGTTCCATTGTGTATTAATGTCAATAGTGTCTCGCAGACATTCCAATCGGTATCTTTTAATATCGCACTTGAGTTGGTGAAAATTAGCTTTTTCTAGAGAGAGAGAGAGAGAGAGAGAGAGAGAGAGAGAGAGAGAGAGAGAGAGAGAGAGGAGAGAGAGAGAGAGAGAGAGAGAGAGAGAGAGAGAGAGAGAGAGAGAGAGAGAGAGAGATCACACACACACACACACACACACACACAGACAGACAAATATTATAATAACAACAGTGATAATTTTATACCTGTAAGGGTTGAAATATAACTTAAGGTGATAGTACAGTGTTGATGGTAAATCTGGAGCAACTGATTCTCCAAACTATTCCAAGCAACAACAAGAACACACACCACACACACACACACACAGGAATAATACACACACACACACACACAGACACACACAGAGGAATAATACACACACACACAGGAATAATACACACACACACACACACTCACACACACAGAGGAATAATACACACACACACAGGAATAATACACACACACACACAGACACACACAGAGGAATAATACACACACACACAGGAATAATACACACACCACACACACACACACACCACAGAGGAATAATACACACACACACACAGACACACACACACACACAGGAATAATAACACACACACACACACACACACACAGACACAGGAATAATACACACACAGACACAGACACAGTAATAATACACACAGACACAGAGGAATAATACACACACACACACACACACAGACACAGGAATAATACACACACAGACGAATAATACACACACACACACACACACACACAGACACAGGAATAACACACACACACACACACACAGACACAGGAATAATACACACACAGAACGAATAATACACACACACACACACACACACACACACACACACACAGGAATAATACACACAGACACAGAGGAATAACACACACACATACACACACAGACACAGGAATAATACACACACAGACGAATAATACACACACACACACACACACACACACACACACACACACACACACACACAGAAGAATAATACACACACACACACAGGAATAATACACACACACACACACACACACACACACACACAGAAGAATAATACACACACACACACACACACACACACACACAGGAATAATACACACACACACACACACACTCACACACACACACACACACAGGAATAATACACACACTCACACACAGGAGAATAATACACACACACACACACAGGAATAATACACACACACACACACACACACAGGAGAATAATACACACACACACACACACATACACACGCACACACCAGGAGAATAATACACACACACACACACACACACACACACACACAGAAGAATAATACACACACACACACAGGAATAATACACACACACACACACACACACACACAGAAGAATAATACACACACACACACAGGAATAATACACACACACACACACACACACACACACACACACAGGAGAATAATACACACACACACACACATACACACACACACACCAGGAGAATAATACACACACACACACACACACACACACACACAGAAGAATAATACACACACACACACAGGAATAATACACACACACACACACACACACACACACACACACAGAAGAATAATACACACACACACACAGGAATAATACACACACACACACACACACACAGGAATAACACACACACACACACAGAAGAATAATACACACACACACACACAGGAATAATACACACACACACACACACACACACACACGAATAATACACACACACACACAGGAGAATAATACACACACACACACACACACACACAGGAATAATACACACACACACACACACACACACACACACACACACACACACAGGAATAATACACACACACACACAGAAGAATAATACACACACACACACACAGGAATAATACACACACACACACACACACACACACACACACACACACGAATAATACACACACGACACACAGGAGAATAATACACACACACACACACACACACACACTCATGAATAATACACACACACACACAGGAATAACACACACACTCAGGAATAACACACACACACACACACACACACAGAAGAATAATACACACACACACACACAGGAATAATACACACACACACACACACACACACACGAATAATACACACACACACACAGGAGAATAATACACACACACACACAGGAATAATACACACACACACACACAGGAATAATACACACACACACACACACACTCATGAATAATTCACACACACACACACACAGGAATCCAGACTGGTCATGTCAAGGAAATGATGGTATAATAGAGTTAATTTTTATGAAGATATAGGGTCGATTTCACAGTGGTTTGTTTTGGTTTGTTAGCAGCAAACGAAAGAATGTTAGCCGTGTAAATGACTTCTGGGTGAATTATTTAATGAATTTGGTGAGTAAAGTATACAGTGATCATCATTATCTAACTGTTGGATAGATTTTGGTGAATGTGGATACTCAGCTTTTGGAAAATAATAAAGCCTTACAATGTGGTTGGTTAGGAAGCTACCAAACCAATACCAGTGTGGAATCAACCCTAAGATAATGAAGCCTAACCAGTGGAAGCTAACCACCGAATATCACTGTGGAATCAACCCTATAATAATGAAGCCTTACAAGTGTGGTTGGTTAGGAAGCTTACAAACCAATACCACTGTGGAATTAACCCTATAATAATGAAGCCCTACAAGTGTGGTTGGTTAGGAAGCTAACAAACGAATACCACCACAGAGAGAGAGAGAGAGAGAGAGAGAGAGAGAGAGAGAGAGAGAGAGAGACTGTGTGTGTGAGAGAGAGACTGTGTGTGTCTGAGAGAGAGACTGTTTGTGTGTGTGTGAGAGGAGAGAGAGAGAGAGAGAGAGAGAGAGACTGTATGTGTGAGAGAGAGACTATGTGTGTGTGAGAGAATGATAGATAGACTGATCTGTGTGAGAGAAAAATAGAGAGAGACTGTCTGAGTGAAAGAGAGAAAAAAAAACTGTGTGAGAGAGAAATAGAGACTTCGTGTGTGTGTGAGAAAGATAAACTGTGTGTGTGTATGTATGTATGTGTATAAGAATATATATGATATTTTTAAAACCATTTGTAAATGAATAGATCTATATAGAGATAAATAAATAAAGATATAAAAATATATAATATTTTTGTCCCTCATTTCCTTCTATTTCATCTCTCTCTCTCTCTCTCTCTCTCTCTCTCTCTCTCTCTCTCTCTCTCTCTCTCTCTCTCCTTTCTTTGTGCTTGCTGTCCAATAATAATAATAATAATAATAATAATAATAATATTAAATAATAATAATAGTAAAAAAGAAACATATAAGTATTTATTAATTATCTCATGAAAAAAATAAATGGGTTTATTATTAAATAATTATCCCATGAAATAAATGGGTTTAATATTAATTATCCCATGAAATAAATGGGTTTATTATTAATTAATTATCCCATGAAATAAATAGGTTTATTATTAATTAATTATCCCATGAAATAAATGGGTTTAATATCAAGTATCCCATGAAATAAATGGGTTTATTATTAATTAATTATCCCATGAAATAAATAGGTTTATTATTAATTAATTATCCCATGAAATAAATGGGTTTAATATTAATTAATTATCCCATGAAATAAATGGGTTTATTATTAATTAATTATCCCATGAAATAAATGGGTTTAATATCAAGTATCCATGAAATAAATGGGTTTATTATTAATTAATTATCCCATGAAATAAATAGGTTTATTATTAATTAATTATCCCATGAAATAAATGGGTTTAATATTAATTAATTATCCCATGAAATAAATGGGTTTAATATTAATTAATTATCCCATGAAATAAATGGGTTTAATATTAATTAATTATCCCATGAAATAAATGAGTTTAATATTAATTAATTATCCCATGAAATAAATGGGTTTAATATTAATTAATTATGATATAAGAGAGAGAGATAGAGAGAGCAAAAGAGAGGGAATTATGGTTCAAAATTAATGTTTGAATGGCAGCCCATAAAGGGGGTTACTGAGTTGACTTACCCTCCCCCCTACCCCTCTTCCACTCTACCCATACCCCCTCCCTCCCACCCATGCCTCTACCTCCCCTAACACCATACCCCCCCCCCGTTGATTATCGTATAATGACGTCATAATTTGGTGGAGAATGTAGTTCACGTTTTGGTTCATAATTCGTCTATTATTAATTATTTTGAATTAATTATTATATCATTCAATTCCCCGTAATTTTTCCTACATTTTGATATAATAATTTCTTTAATTACGCAATTAATTAACGAAATTAGCGAATATTTTCTATTTATAATTTCCAACCGTGACTAATTGGTACATTGGAGCACTTTGGGTGCTCCAAGGTATCTCAGGCAACACAACTTAATACAGGAATAATACAGTTTGGAGAAATCAGTTTGCTCCACAATTACCCTATGGAAATCTGAGTTCCTTTATAGTACTTTGATTCCTCCAAAGTATGTCAGGAAAGAGAATTAATTAATAAATATAATGGTATCAATCCTGTTGTATGGAATAGTTTGGAGGAATCAAATTGGTCCAGTATTACCACAACCAACACCACAGCTTCGAATGAATCAACTTGGTAAACCATTTTAGAGAGGGTGTAGGGAGGGGTTTGGGTTGGGTGGTTGAAGAGGTGTAAGGGTTGTAGCTTCGAATGAGTGAATCAGCTTCGAAGCTACCACCCCTACACCACCTATACCTCCCTACACCCCCTATACCTTCCTAATACACCACCCTCTCCCTACATCCCCCCATACCTCCCTAATACACCACCCCCTCCCTACACCACCCCTACATCCCCCCATACCCCCCTAATACACCACCCTCTCCCTACACTACCCCAACATCCCCCCATACCACTCTAATACACCACCCCCTCCCTACACCACCCCAACATCCCCCCATACCCCCCTAATACACCACCCCCTCCCTACACCACCCCAACATCCCCCCATACCCCCCTAATACACCACCCCCTCCCTAC
>JAWQEG010002904.1:0-127500 GCA_033782935.1 Petrolisthes cinctipes | reverse complement strand
TAAACAAGGAATACCTACAATGAGAGGACACAATAAGAAATTAATTAAAAGAAGAGGAGATAAAGATGTACAGAAATATAGTTTTCCAAACAGAGTAATAGACGAATGGAATAAATTACCAGAAGAAGTGGTATGTGTCACACACACACACACACACACACACACACACACACACACACACACACACACATACACACAAATAGAGTAATAGATGAATGAAACCAATTACCAGAAGAAGTGATGTGTGTCAAAAACATACATAATTTTAAAGAAAAATATGATAATTGTGTTTTGAAATACGGGACATTACGAGCCTGACTAAATCCTGTAAATATACAAATAGGTAAGAACACAGACAAAGGAATACACACACAACCCCAGACGATGGAATACACACACACACAAACACACACACACACACACACACACACATAGGAATACACACACACTTATAGGAAGACACACACACACACACACATACACACACAGACACACATAGGAACACACACAAACACAAACACACACACACACACACACGAAGAAATGAACATACACACACACACAGACACACAGTTACGCATTAGAATACACACACACAGACGAAGGAATACACACACACACACACACAGATGTCATGGATCCAGCCCAATTGGTAACACTGGACCATGTTTATTGGTAACACTGTAGTTGTGTTTGGCTATATTTTATACCTTCCCTGGCGGGCGCACGATAGGTGCATATAATTAACTGTAAATACATTCCCCACTAATAGTATTCATGTTGTTATGCATTTAATATAGTAATTCTCTGCTAGTAATGTATAAACTCATATTATTCATCATCAAATATTCATATTGTTATTGTTAGATAGTTTTCCCCCAGGCTAGGTTGAATAACCCCTTTTCGCTGCCGTCCCAGAGGCGGCCTGGCTTGCTCTAGGTCTCTCTCTGTTCCCGCCACTGGTTAAGACAACATCTCCCCCTCAGCTCTCCTCCTTGTTGTGTCCCTTGTGAAATGCTCCCTCGTGGTGCATTAAGGTTTGTGTCCTTTGTTAGTTAGGCATAGTCAATCTCGACTATGGGCCTGGTAGGATATTCATATTTGTGCTGTATCCCTTTTTTCCTGTGTACATTAAATATGTAAATACTGTGTGTAAATGTAGTTAATTGTTTATTAATATTCCTCTCCAGACTACCCCTTAACGTTTTTACCTCATGCCCACCATTCCCTCATATTTATGGCTGCTCACTGGGTTATTGAGTTCTAAATTAGACTTCATCACTGCTTCCCTGTGTTATTGAGGGTAGTAGCCCAGGGCAAGGGTTAGCCAGGGTTGTAAAGTGATAAATGGTGGCCCGTCCGGGATTGATTGTGAATGTTTATTTGCCCATAATTAATTAATGTACTAGCCTCTCATTTTTTTTTCAGTTAATCAGTGCCGTTTTGAAGCCATTCCTTCAACTTTGAGTATTTGTTGTGTTTTGTTGGCAATTGAGCACTTGATTTTTATTTTTGTGTTGTGAAATTTATTTTTGATGTTAGCCTGAGTGTGGATATACCTCGTTGCGCATTTTTTTCATATTTCCTTCACTTTATTCACTGAGAGTGCTATGTATGTATTTTAGTCTAATTTTCCATTGTTGTTGTGGATCTGGAGAGAGAATTTTTGTACACACGTGGTGTTAATTTCACATTTCATAACTTGAGGTTATTTATATACAGTAAATATTCTTTCCCTATAAGTAATTACCATATTTTATCCCTCTATTTACTTTTATTAGCTAGCTTATTTTCGGGTTGTAGTCCCCTTCTTGCTGCTAACCATGTTTGTCTTAGCTGATTTTGTAGCTAACCCTGAGGTGGAGAGTCTATCTGGCCTGACTAAGGTCCAGTGGTTGGAACTAGCTACTCATTATGAACTAGAAGTACGAGCTGGTCTAAGTAAGAAAGAAGTGCGTCAGTTAGTGTTAGAGCACATGGTGGACGACGAAATCCTTGCGGAGGAGGATGTTGCATTTCTTTATAAGCCTTCTGACTTAATTGTTCTAAAAAAATTGCAACTTCAGTTAGCCCAAGCTGACAATGAGAAATTAAGATTGCAATTATCTCAGGGGTCTTCAACCTCAGAACCTCCATTTCGCTTGTCTGATGCCCTAAAGTTTGTCCCTTTATTCCCAGAAGAGGATCCAGATGGATTCTTCATTAGTTTTGAGAGAGCAGCTGCATTGCATGATTGGCCAGAGGACAAGTGGGTATTGCTAGCCCACAACTCATTTAGAGGGAAGGCCCAGGATGTGTTTCGTTCTCTTGACTCTACCCTTACTAATGATTATCATGTTGTTAAGAGATCCATATTGCATGCCTATCAGAAAGTCCCTGAGGCCTACCGCCAGCAGTTCCGTAGCTGTCGGAAAGCCGAGGGAGAGACGTATGTTGAATTTTTTAGACGTAAGCAAATTCTTTGTCGTAAGTGGGTTGACTCTGAGCTTGTCACTAATAATTTTGATGATTTATTGCAATTGCTTGTTTTAGAAGACGTTAAGTCATGCATTCCTACTAAAATTAGGTCACACCTTGAGGAGCGGGGAATTAATTCTTTAGCAGAAGCAGGGCCCTCAGCCGATCATTATGCTCTAATAAATCCTGACCTCGCTCCCAAGTATAAATCACATGTGTTACCCTCTTACCCTCCTAAACAGATGAGTGTGGCACCTGTTAGGCCACCATTATTTAGAGACACTAGGGACTCTCATTTTATTAGGCCAATGGTACCAGTTAGGCCTGCTGTTGGGTTACCTTATCAGAATGTCGGTCGTGAACTAAGACCACCTCCATATTGCAGATATTGTAAGAAGCCAGGTCACCAGATCCATGAGTGTATGAAGTTGGCCAGCAAAAACACTTCCTCCCCACATGGCCGTGTTGTTCTCCACACTAGTGTACGGCCAGAGGAAGTGGAGTTGCCTCAAATACCCCAGGTGAGTGAAAAGCTTGATTTGAGTCCCTGTTTAGTAACTTTGCCAAGTAAAATTCCTCCCTCTTTCCAACCATTTTGCTCTAGTGGCCGGGTGGCAGCCTCTTGTACCGTAAACTCCTCCACCCCAGTCACTATTCTGCGTGACACAGGCTCAGACCTATCCTGTATTTTGAAGGAAGATGTCCCTAACTTTGAGTGTTATACGGGAGAGACGGTACTGGTGTCAGGATTACCAGGAACCGCTCGTTATCCATTATGTTCTGTGTATCTTACAAGTGCCTTTGTGACCCGACAGGTCACTTTAGCTGTTGTTGACACTCTTCCAGTGCCTAACGTATCTATTTTGATTGGCCATGATATTGCAGGTACCCAGGTTGCACCTAACCCCATTGTTGTTGATGTCCCTAGTATAGTTAATAATACCAGTAAAGTAGAGGAACAGTACCCCAATCTTTTCCCCAATTGTGCGGTCACACGTAGCCAGAGTAAGGGGCTGGCTGAAGCTCCTTCAGAGGAACCTAATGACCCTACTGATGATTTGTTCCTTGGTGAATTATTTAATGATGACATTCATGTCCCTTTGCCCACGGAAACCCACTCCAATGCTCTCCCTATCACCCGTGAGGCTTTAATTCAGCAGCAGTCCTGTGACCCTGAGTTGGAAAAGTTTTTCAATAATTTGACTGAAGAAGGAGAGGTTCATAATTTTTCAAATTGTTTTTATCTTAATTCTAATGTTTTAATTAGGAAATTCAGACCCTTGCATGTACCTGCTAGTCACACCTGGGAGACTGTCCATCAAATAATTATTCCTAAACCCTTACGAGCATCAATATTAAGTATTGCCCATGATGGTGTGGGTGGCCACCTGGGTGTCCGCAAGACTTACCAGAAAATTCTGTCTCATTTCTACTGGCCTAAGTTAAGAAAAGATGTTGCTTCATATTGCGGAACTTGTCACATATGTCAACTTAGCAATAAGTCTGGTCCTGGAGTTAAACTTGCCCCTCTCTGTCCCATACCAGTCATGGACGAGCCTTTTAGTAAAATTATAATTGACTGTGTTGGCCCTTTGCCCAAGAGTAAGCGTGGTAACCAATATTTGCTTACCATTATGGATTCTGCCACCCGCTACCCAGAAGCAATTCCCCTTCGTAGCATTAACTCTAAAAATATTGTCAGGGCTCTTATTAAGTTTTTCACCCAAGTGGGGTTGCCAACTATTGTTCAGTCAGACCAGGGGTCTAATTTCACCTCTAGGTTATTTAAGGAAGTTGTGAATACTCTAGGGATTTCTCATTATATGTCCACTGCCTTTCATCCACAGAGTCAAGGTGTAGTGGAGAGGTTCCACCACACCTTGAAGACCATGATTAAAGCTTTTTGTATGGAATCTGGTAAGGATTGGGATGAAGGTATTGATTTGTTATTATTTTCTGTACGTGATAGTGTTCAAGAAAGTCTGGGATTCAGCCCTTTCCAACTAATTTATGGTCACCAGGTAAGAGGACCTCTTAAAGTCTTAAAAAAGTGTTGGTTAAGAGAAGATAATTGTGTTCCAGTTGCTACATATGTTACTGACTTTCAGACAACTTTACGCACTGCCTTAAAGGTGGCTCATTCACACCTAGGTCAAGCTCAGGAACGTATGAAACTTAATTATGATAAGCGCCACAAGGTCCAAATACGCACTTTTAAGACAGGTGATTCAGTTCTAGCTCTGCTCCCTTTGCCTAACCATCCCCTCCAGTCTAAGTTTTATGGTCCCTATACAGTGTTGGAACGGGCTGGAGACCTTAACTATGTCATTGCAACACCAGACCGGCGTAAGAAGATACGTAAGGTCCATATAAATCTTTTGAAATTGTATAACCCGCGAGAGACACTGCCCCATGATGTTGCCCCAGTCACGCTGATAAGTGCCCAGTTGAGTGACAAGACCCAAGATGATGAAAGTTCTCCATTCATAGGTACTAAATTAGCTAATTCTCAGATCCTAGCTGACCTCAGTCATAAAGTGATGCACCTACCCCCTCCCCAGGCCGGCGACATAACCTCTCTTCTACAGGAGTTCCAAGACGTTTGTGGGGATGTACCTCAACTTTGTCCACTACTTCAACATGACGTGGATGTCCAGGGAGCCAGGCCCATACGACAGACACCATACCACCTCGGCCCCGAGAAGAGAGAATTCCTGCAGGAAGAAGTCGAGAGGTTGCGGAAGCAGGGACTCATCCGTCCCAGTTTAAGTCCATGGTCTTCCCCAGTGGTGCTAGTCCCTAAGCCCGGTGGTACGTTCCGCATGTGTGTGGACTACCGCCGGGTGAATGCAGTGACAGTGCCTGACTCTTATCCCCTGCCTCGTATGGATGACATCATGGATGACCTGGGGTCAGCCCGCTTCATCTCCAAGCTGGACCTCCTCCAAGGTTATTATCAAGTCCCCCTCACTGAACGTGCTCAGCCCATCTCAGCCTTTGCCACTCCAACCGGCCTCTGGGAGTTTGTGGTGCTCCCCTTCGGAATGCGGAACGCCCCCGGAACCTTCCAGAGGCTAATGAATCACCTTACTGCAGAGCTGACCGGTGTCCGAGTCTACCTGGATGACCTGGTAGTGTGGAGTGACAGCTGGGAGGACCACATAGAAAGGCTAAGAAAATTATTTCAAGTTCTACAGGGGGCCTGCCTGACGGTGAACCTTTCCAAGAGTGAGTTTGGGCATGCTCACGTCACCTTCTTAGGGCATGTGGTGGGTCAAGGCCAGCTAGCTCCCGTCAGCGCCAAGGTGGAAGCCATCATACAGTATCCCAGGCCCACCAGCAAGAAGGAAGTTATGCGGTTCTTGGGCATGGCCGGATATTACCGCCGATTCTGCTGTAACTTTGCCCAGGTATCATCTCCCCTGACCGACCTCCTGAGCACCAAAAGAACCTTCCAGTGGACGGATGACTGCCAGAAAGCCTTCCAGTCTCTTAAAGTTCTACTCTCCAATGCTCCTGTTCTACGTACTCCCGATCAAAATAAACCCTTCTACATCCATGTGGACGCCAGCGATGTTGGGGTGGGTGCAGTACTATTACAGAAAATGAATGACGAGGTCTTACATCCCTTATGTTATTATTCCCAGAAATTAAAGAGTCATCAAAAAGCCTATGCAACCATAGAAAAGGAAGCATTAGGTATTGTCTTGGCTACAGAGACATTTGGAGTATTTTTATCAGGCAGCCCTCATGTAATTACAGTCTACACAGACCATAACCCTCTTGTATTTTTAGAAAGGGTAAAATTCAAAAATGCTCGTGTATTGAGGTGGGCTCTCGCATTACAACCTTACAATTTATCTGTGCAACATATACGAGGAAAGGAAAATACCCTTGCAGATGCTTTATCTCGTGTTTAATTTCTTGTTTTTTTTTCAGGTTCTTTGTATTTATTATTATGATTTTTTTTTGTATGTATTTCCAGTGTATTTAATTATGTCTTTATATATATGTCTATGTCTATGTATGTTACTTCATGTTAGGAGTCGTAAGTTGTTTTTTTTTCTTTTTTTTTTCCCCATAAGGCAAAAAAAAAAAAAGTTTTCTTGGGGGGAGAGGTGTCATGGATCCAGCCCAATTGGTAACGCTGGACCATGTTTATTGGTAACACTGTAGTTGTGTTTGGCTATATTTTATACCTTCCCTGGCGGGCGCACGATAGGTGCATATAATTAACTGTAAATACATTCCCCACTAATAGTATTCATGTTGTTATTCATTTAATATAGTAATTCTCTGCTAGTAATGTATAAACTCATATTCATCATCATCAAATATTCATATTGTTATTGTTAGATAGTTTTCCCCCAGGCTAGGTTGAATAACCCCTTTTCGCTGCCGTCCCAGAGGCGGCCTGGCTTGCTCTAGGTCTCTCTCTGTTCCCGCCACTGGTTAAGACAACATCTCCCCCTCAGCTCTCCTCCTTGTTGTGTCCCTTGTGAAATGCTCCCTCGTGGTGCATTAAGGTTTGTGTCCTTTGTTAGTTAGGCATAGTCAATCTCGACTATGGGCCTGGTAGGATATTCATATTTGTGCTGTATCCCTTTTTTCCTGTGTACATTAAATATGTAAATACTGTGTGTAAATGTAGTTAATTGTTTATTAATATTCCTCTCCAGACTACCCCTTAACGTTTTTACCTCATGCCCACCATTCCCTCATATTTATGGCTGCTCACTGGGTTATTGAGTTCTAAATTAGACTTCGTCACTGCTTCCCTGTGTTATTGAGGGTAGTAGCCCAGGGCAAGGGTTAGCCAGGGTTGTAAAGTGATACTAGGTTGAATAACCCCTTTTCGCTGCCGTCCCAGAGGCGGCCTGGCTTGCTCTAGGTCTCTCTCTGTTCCCGCCACTGGTCAAGACAACATCTCCCCCTCAGCTCTCCTCCTTGTTGTGTCCCTTGTGAAATGCTCCCTCGTGGTGCATTAAGGTTTGTGTCCTTTGTTAGGAGGCATAGTCAATCTCGACTATGGGCCTGGTAGGATATTCATATTTGTGCTGTATCCCTTTTTTCCTGTGTACATTAAATATGTAAATACTGTGTGTAAATGTAGTTAATTGTTTATTAATATTCCTCTCCAGACTACCCCTTAACGTTTTCACCTCATGCGCACCATTCCCTCATATTAATGGCTGCTCACTGGGTTATTGAGTGTTCTAAATTAGACTTCGTCACAGCTTCCCTGTGTTATTGAGGGTAGTAGCCCAGGGCAAGGGTTAGCCAGGGTTGTAAAGTGATAAATGGGGGCCCGTCCGGGATTGATTGTGAATGTTTATTTGCCCATAATTAATTAATGTACTAGCCTCTCATTTTTTTTTCAGTTAATCAGTGCCGTTTTGAAGCCATTCCTTCAACTTTGAGTATTTGTTGTGTTTTGTTGGCAATTGAGCACTTGATTTTTATTTTTGTGTTGTGAAATTCATTTTTGATGTTAGCCTGAGTGTGAATATACCTCGTTGCGCATTTTTTCATATTTCCTTCACTTTATTCACTGAGAGTGCTATGTATGTATTTTAGTCTAATTTTCCATTGTTGTTGTGGATCTGGAGAGAGAATTTTTGTACACACGTGGTGTTAATTTCACATTTCATAACTTGAGGTTATTTATATACAGTAAATATTCTTTCCCTATAAGTAATTACCATATTTTATCCCTCTATTTACTTTTATTAGCTAGCTTATTTTCGGGTTGTAGTCCCCTTCTTGCTGCTAACCATGTTTGTCTTAGCTGATTTTGTAGCTAACCCTGAGGTGGAGAGTCTAACTGGCCTGACTAAGGTCCAGTGGTTGGAACTAGCTACTCATTATGAACTAGAAGTACGAGCTGGTCTAAGTAAGAAAGAAGTGCGTCAGTTAGTGTTAGAGCACATGGTGGACGACGAAATCCTTGCGGAGGAGGATGTTGCATTTCTTTATAAGCCTTCTGACTTAATTGTTCTAAAAAAATTGCAACTTCAGTTAGCCCAAGCTGACAATGAGAAATTAAGATTACAATTATATCAGGGGTCTTCAACCTCAGAACCTCCATTTCGCTTGTCTGATGCCCTAAAGTTTGTCCCTTTATTCCCAGAAGAGGATCCAGATGGATTCTTCATTAGTTTTGAGAGAGCAGCTGCATTGCATGATTGGCCAGAGGACAAGTGGGTATTGCTAGCCCACAACTCATTTAGAGGGAAGGCCCAGGATGTGTTTCGTTCTCTTGACTCTACCCTTACTAATGATTATCATGTTGTTAAGAGATCCATATTGCATGCCTATCAGAAAGTCCCTGAGGCCTACCGCCAGCAGTTCCGTAGCTGTCGGAAAGCCGAGGGAGAGACGTATGTTGAATTTTTTAGACGTAAGCAAATTCTTTGTCGTAAGTGGGTTGACTCTGAGCTTGTCACTAATAATTTTGATGATTTATTGCAATTGCTTGTTTTAGAAGACGTTAAGTCATGCATTCCTACTAAAATTAGGTCACACCTTGAGGAGCGGGGAATTAATTCTTTAGCAGAAGCAGGGCCCTCAGCCGATCATTATGCTCTAATAAATCCTGACCTCGCTCCCAAGTATAAATCACATGTGTTACCCTCTTACCCTCCTAAACAGATGAGAGTGGCACCTGTTAGGCCACCATTATTTAGAGACACTAGGGACTCTCATTTTATTAGGCCAATGGTACCAGTTAGGCCTGCTGTTGGGTTACCTTATCAGAATGTCGGTCGTGAACTAAGACCACCTCCATATTGCAGATATTGTAAGAAGCCAGGTCACCAGATCCATGAGTGTATGAAGTTGGCCAGCAAAAACACTTCCTCCCCACATGGCCGTGTTGTTCTCCACACTAGTGTACGGCCAGAGGAAGTGGAGTTGCCTCAAATACCCCAGGTGAGTGAAAAGCTTGATTTGAGTCCCTGTTTAGTAACTTTGCCAAGTAAAATTCCTCCCTCTTTCCAACCATTTTGCTCTAGTGGCCGGGTGGCAGCCTCTTGTACCGTAAACTCCTCCACCCCAGTCACTATTCTGCGTGACACAGGCTCAGACCTATCCTGTATTTTGAAGGAAGATGTCCCTAACTTTGAGTGTTATACGGGAGAGACGGTACTGGTGTCAGGATTACCAGGAACCGCTCGTTATCCATTATGTTCTGTGTATCTTACAAGTGCCTTTGTGACCCGACAGGTCACTTTAGCTGTTGTTGACACTCTTCCAGTGCCTAACGTATCTATTTTGATTGGCCATGATATTGCAGGTACCCAGGTTGCACCTAACCCCATTGTTGTTGATGTCCCTAGTATAGTTAATAATACCAGTAAAGTAGAGGAACAGTACCCCAATCTTTTCCCCAATTGTGCGGTCACACGTAGCCAGAGTAAGGGGCTGGCTGAAGCTCCTTCAGAGGAACCTAATGACCCTACTGATGATTTGTTCCTTGGTGAATTATTTAATGATGACATTCATGTCCCTTTGCCCACGGAAACCCACTCCAATGCTCTCCCTATCACCCGTGAGGCTTTAATTCAGCAGCAGTCCTGTGACCCTGAGTTGGAAAAGTTTTTCAATAATTTGACTGAAGAAGGAGAGGTTCATAATTTTTCAAATTGTTTTTATCTTAATTCTAATGTTTTAATGAGGAAATTCAGACCCTTGCATGTACCTGCTAGTCACACCTGGGAGACTGTCCATCAAATAATTATTCCTAAACCCTTACGAGCATCAATATTAAGCATTGCCCATGATGGTGTGGGTGGCCACCTGGGTGTCCGCAAGACTTACCAGAAAATTCTGTCTCATTTCTACTGGCCTAAGTTAAGAAAAGATGTTGCTTCATATTGCGGAACTTGTCACATATGTCAACTTAGCAATAAGTCTGGTCCTGGAGTTAAACTTGCCCCTCTCTGTCCCATACCAGTCATGGACGAGCCTTTTAGTAAAATTATAATTGACTGTGTTGGCCCTTTGCCCAAGAGTAAGCGTGGTAACCAATATTTGATTACCATTATGGATTCTGCCACCCGCTACCCAGAAGCAATTCCCCTTCGTAGCATTAACTCTAAAAATATTGTCAGGGCTCTTATTAAGTTTTTCACCCAAGTGGGGTTGCCAACTATTGTTCAGTCAGACCAGGGGTCTAATTTCACCTCTAGGTTATTTAAGGAAGTTGTGAATACTCTAGGGATTTCTCATTATATGTCCACTGCCTTTCATCCACAGAGTCAAGGTGTAGTGGAGAGGTTCCACCACACCTTGAAGACCATGATTAAAGCTTTTTGTATGGAATCTGGTAAGGATTGGGATGAAGGTATTGATTTGTTATTATTTTCTGTACGTGATAGTGTTCAAGAAAGTCTGGGATTCAGCCCTTTCCAACTAATTTATGGTCACCAGGTAAGAGGACCTCTTAAAGTCTTAAAAAAGTGTTGGTTAAGAGAAGATAATTGTGTTCCAGTTGCTACATATGTTACTGACTTTCAGACAACTTTACGCACTGCCTTAAAGGTGGCTCATTCACACCTAGGTCAAGCTCAGGAACGTATGAAACTTAATTATGATAAGCGCCACAAGGTCCAAATACGCACTTTTAAGACAGGTGATTCAGTTCTAGCTCTGCTCCCTTTGCCTAACCATCCCCTCCAGTCTAAGTTTTATGGTCCCTATACAGTGTTGGAACGGGCTGGAGACCTTAACTATGTCATTGCAACACCAGACCGGAGTAAGAAGATACGTAAGGTCCATATAAATCTTTTGAAATTGTATAACCCGCGAGAGACACTGCCCCATGAAGTTGCCCCAGTCACGCTGATAAGTGCCCAGTTGAGTGACAAGACCCAAGATGATGAAAGTTCTCCATTCATAGGTACTAAATTAGCTAATTCTCAGATCCTAGCTGACCTCAGTCATAAAGTGATGCACCTACCCCCTCCCCTGACCGACCTCCTGAGCACCAAAAGAACCTTCCAGTGGACGGATGACTGCCAGAAAGCCTTCCAGTCTCTTAAAGTTCTACTCTCCAATGCTCCTGTTCTACGTACTCCCGATCAAAATAAACCCTTCTACATCCATGTGGACGCCAGCGATGTTGGGGTGGGTGCAGTACTATTACAGAAAATGAATGACGAGGTCTTACATCCCTTATGTTATTATTCCCAGAAATTAAAGAGTCATCAAAAAGCCTATGCAACCATAGAAAAGGAAGCATTAGGTATTGTCTTGGCTACAGAGACATTTGGAGTATTTTTATCAGGCAGCCCTCATGTAATTACAGTCTACACAGACCATAACCCTCTTGTATTTTTAGAAAGGGTAAAATTCAAAAATGCTCGTGTATTGAGGTGGGCTCTCGCATTACAACCTTACAATTTATCTGTGCAACATATACGAGGAAAGGAAAATACCCTTGCAGATGCTTTATCTCGTGTTTAATTTCTTGTTTTTTTTTTCAGGTTCTTTGTATTTATTATTATGATTTTTTTTTGTATGTATTTCCAGTGTATTTATTTATGTCTTTATATATATGTCTATGTCTATGTATGTTACTTCATGTTAGGAGTCGTAAGTTGTTTTTTTCTTTTTCTTTTTCCCATAAGGCAAAAAAAGTTTTCTTGGGGGGGGAGGTGTCATGGATCCAGCCCAATTGGTATCGCTGGACCATGTTTATTGGTAACACTGTAGTTGTGTTTGGCTATATTTTATACCTTCCCTGGCGGGCGAACGATAGGTGCATATAATTAACTGTAAATACATTCCCCACTAATAGTATTCATGTTGTTATGCATTTAATATAGTAATTCTCTGCTAGTAATGTATAAACTCATATTATTCATCATCAAATATTCATATTGTTATTGTTAGATAGTTTAACCCCAGGCTAGGTTGAATAACCCCTTTTCGCTGCCGTCCCAGAGGCGGCCTGGCTTGCTCTAGGTCTCTCTCTGTTCCCGCCACTGGTCAAGACAACATCTCCCCCTCAGCTCTCCTCCTTGTTGTGTCCCTTGTGAAATGCTCCCTCGTGGTGCATTAAGGTTTGTGTCCTTTGTTAGGAGGCATAGTCAATCTCGACTATGGGCTTGGTAGAATATTCATATTTGTGCTGTATCCCTTTTTTCCTGTGTACATTAAATATGTAAATACTGTGTGTAAATGTAGTTAATTGTTTATTAATATTCCTCTCCAGACTACCCCTTAACGTTTTTACCTCATGCGCACCATTCCCTCATATTAATGGCTGCTCACTGGGTTATTGAGTGTTCTAAATTAGACTTCGTCACAGCTTCCCTGTGTTATTGAGGGTAGTAGCCCAGGGCAAGGGTTAATCAGGGTTGTAAAGTGATACAGACATGCACACACAAACGAAGAATTACACACACACACACACACAAGTATATTTTCAGCCTATGGCTATACCTCATGTCAATAAACCGTTTATTATTATTATTATTATTATTATTATTACAGACGAAGAAATACACACACATACACAGAAGAAGAAATACACACACACTGAGTTACGCATTAGAATACACACACAGACGAAGGAATACACACACACACACAGAGTTACGCATTAGAATACACACACAGACGAAGAAATACACACACACACACAGAGTTACGCATAAGAATACACACACACAGATACACATACACACACACAAACACACACAGAGGAACGCACACACACACACAGACGAAGGAATACACACACACACAGACACAGCAGAAGAAATATACACACACACACACACACACACACACACACACACAGAAAGGATGTGTGTGGGATGCGTAAACACTCACCCTCCCTCCCTTGTACTAACGGACATACCAGTGAGGATACAGCAGGCCGCCTCAATGACCACTTCGCGGCCATATGTCAAAGCTTACCCGAGTTTGACCCATCCACACTACCTGCCTACCTCCCCTACCCTCAGCCACCCAGAGTCCAAGAGTATCAGGTCGCCAAGAAACTTTCAGAATTTAAACTTGAACGCTCCACCACTCCCATTGACCTTCCTATTAAATTGTATAGAGTTTGCTGTTGAGCTTGCCATCCCCCTTTGCTCCATTATCAACGCATCCATAAGTCAGTTTAAAGTACCCACAGATTGGAATACAGCTTATGTCACACTGTCAAGGAGTTCTTTTCAGGATCTCCCCGCTTTACCGCAGGATGCCAAGTAA
The DNA here is from genome assembly GCA_033782935.1 of Petrolisthes cinctipes. NCBI lineage: Eukaryota > Metazoa > Arthropoda > Malacostraca > Decapoda > Porcellanidae > Petrolisthes > Petrolisthes cinctipes. Next base: position 113,820 of record JAWQEG010002904.1, on the reverse strand, counting down.
ATACATAGTATATAAAAATCTTTTAATAAATAAAAGAAGCACATACCAAATGCCATACAATAAATAATAATAACCAACCCCTATAAATCACTCCCTATCCTACACAGTAACACCCAATGATACACCTCCGGGAACTGTTGTCAAGGTGGTCCAATATAAAGTCCATGCGACTATGTGGTGGACTGGGAAGGGTAGTGTCTCCAACTCAGGGGTGAAAATTATAGGATTCCTCTCCGACCCGGCCCTTGGTAAGAGGAGGATCCTAAAACCAAAACAAGAATATAACTATGTTTTCCCATGTAAGAATAATCATCAATAAACAAAATTATCCCCAATGTTTACTCTAAATTACAGCTTGTAAAATCACAGAATCCCCTTAATAATTTGAAAACACAGATCACTAATAATACATATATAACCCCTAAATTAAGTGCAAACACAATATAGAGAATACTTAATTCCACCCAAAACTAACTCACAATATACATAAAATTTAACACAAACAAAACAAATATTGTTACAGATCAGTTCATTACCTTGGTTCCCGTCTTAATGCAGCCGGTGAGTAGAGTGATGTGAGGAGCTCACCGGGCCCCTTTTATATCATTCTTTTGAGGCCTCAATTGTTTCAGATACGGATTTATTGTTTTAATAACTAGGTGAACGAAGCTCTAATTTATAAATGTGGTGATTCGGGGAATCAAGGAAGAAACTGATCGATATATCTGAACCACAAGAGATGGTCGACTTAATAGCTAGTTAACAGACAAGAAAATATACAAAAATTGTTATAGGACACCATACGTCCGTCCTGGAGGTATAGTTTCCTTTACACATCTCCCCTCAAAAAGTATCTAACCGGAGGTTAGATACAAAAGAAAATATCCAATGTATACTTAATACTAAGGTTAACATAACCTTGCTAAATAACCTTCTTCTAGGCCCTGCTCAAGAAATCGGCTCCGACATTACTCGGACCAGCAACATGAACTAGCCTAAATCTGAATTCCTGAAGGCTTAAGGCCCAACGTAGTAGTCTCTGATTATTTCCCTTAAATTTCTTTAAATATATTAATGGTTTATGGTCAACCTCTAATATGAATTCTACATCAATTAGATAAAACTTGAATCTATGTACACCAAAAATTATGCCTAAACATTCCCTTTCAATAGTAGAATAATTACGTTCCCTTTCGAGAAGTTTTCTACTAGCGTATGCAACTGGAAAAGGTACGTTATCCACATATTGCATAAGGACTGCACCTAACCCATATCCAGAAGAGTCAGTTCTAAGAACAAAGGGAGCAGAAATGTTTGGAAGTATCAGCTAAAATATTCTTAAGTTTACTAAAGCAATCAACTGCTTCAGGGCTCCATACCAAAGGTTCTTTGACACCCTTCTTTAGCATATCCGATAATGGAGAGGTTAAAGAAGAAACCTGATTTATGAACCTCCTATAAAATGATATTAAGCCTAAGAAAGAGCGAAGGGTTTTCTTCGATGTGGGTGGAGGTACAACCAGTATAGCCTGGATCTTGTCAAGCACAGGTCTTAGGGTTTTGCCATCTATTATGAAACCTAGGTGTTGTATGGAAGAGAACCCGAATCTACACTTACTAGGTTTTACCGTTAACCCATGCTCTCTTAGTCGTACAAGAACAGATCTGATAGCCTTCATATGTTCCTCCCAAATAGGAGCATAAATTAATACATTATCAAAATAAAATGAAACATTAACCAAACCTTCTAGGACTACACGCATCAGTCTGATATATGATGCACATGCAGTCACTAATCCAAATGGCATCCTACAAAATTCCATCAAACCTTTGTGAGTTGCAAAAGCTGTCAGTGGTTTCGCTCTGTCTGTCAGAGGAACTTGGTAGTATGCTTTAGTGAGGTCAAGTTCTGTAAAGAAAATTGATCCCGAAAACTTATGCAACTCTTCGTCCAAGTTACACATTGGTTCAGCCTGGAATTCTGTTACAGCATTAAGAATTCTATAGTCAACAGCCATTCTATAGGTACCATCAGGTTTTCTAATCATTACTACAGGCGATGAATGAGATGATTGGGACGGTCTGATTATACCCTGGTTAAAAAGAGTCTCTACTTCCTTTTCAAAATGAGGTCGTAGGTGTACTGGTATTGGATAATATTTAGACTTCAGTGGCTCGGTGGAACAGAGAAATATCATGATATAAAGTGGGGGTACACCCTGGGAGATTTGAAAATATGTCTCCAAATTCACAAATAAGAACTTTAATATCTTCCTTCTGTTTAAGTGTCAGATCACTATTAATATCGACATCATTGTCTTTAAAATCCTGAGAATACTGTGGAGCAAATATATCCATTTCTGACTCAGTATTCTCTTCTGTAACCACCTGAGCAACTAAAGGTTGTTCATCATAACTCATTCCCGATATCTCATCCAGAACATATGCCATAGAAACCTGGGCCCTACGATAATACTTCTTTAAAAGGTTGGCATGATACAATTTGGGTTTATCCATTTCGTCTATTAAGTAGGTAACCTTATTTCTACATTCCAAGACTTTATAAGGTCCTTTCCAAGCCATTAATAATTTTCGGTTATCATCAGGGAGTAAAACAAGGACTTCGTCTCCTGGTGAAAATGTTCTTTCCTGAGTTTTGACATCAAAATAAGTTTAAAATTCTGAGAACTTACATCAGCATTTTGTGCAGCTAATTTAGAACAATCCTCCAACTTTTCTCTCAATTCAAGAACATACTGATATATTGGCCTGTCATCACTTTGTACTGTTTTATCCTCCCATAAATCCCTTAATACCGACAGGGGTCCTCTCACCCGCCTGCCATAAAGTAGCTCGAAAGCAGAAAACCCGGTGCGATCGCTAGGCATCTCCCTCATTGCAAACATCAAAGGGGTAAGGTACCTATGCCAATCCTTGGGTTTATCTTCACAAACTTTCCTGAGGGAAGCTTTTAATGTAAGGTGGAACCTTTCTATCCTACCATTTCCACTAGGGTGAAATGGGGTAGTGAACAATGGCTTAACCCCTAATAATCTATGCAACTCTTTCATTAGTTCGGACTTAAATTGGGTCCCATTATCCGAAAGTATTTCCCTAGGAATTCCAACCCTTGAAAATATTGAGATTAAAGCTTCTGCCACAGCAATAGAAGAAATACTCTTTAAAGGCATAGCTTCTGTGAATCCTGTGGCAAAATCTATGAGAGTGAGGATATGTGTATGTCTTTCGGATGATGGTGGATTTATGGGTCCTACCAAATCTATAGCTACTCTTGCAAAAGGTTCAGTTATAATGGGCATTAGCTGGAGTGGAAGAGGTTTAACCCGTCCCTTTGGGGCCATGCGTTGGCACTTATCGCAGGATCTACAGTAATCTCTGACATCAGTCGAGAGTCCTGGCCAATGAAATTGTTCTTTAACCATAGTCTCTGTTTTTCTGTGGGAGAAATGACCTCCTAACAGTCCTTCATGAGCAGCTGACAGAACAACTTTCCTACAGTCCAAGGGAACGACTAATTGAAGTTTGTGTGTTCTGGCCGATTCTTTGGATTCGAGACATTTCCGATATATAAGATCATCAATAACCTCATATCTAAATACATTACCATCTTTGGTCTCCTCTCTATCTCCCGACAAACACTTACTCCTAACCTGGGCTAAGCTAGTGCAACTTTGCTGTAAGTTTGCAAACTCACCAGGTGTCACAGTTAATGGCTTAATGGAGGGGACAACCAGCGGATGGATTTTTCTAGCTTTATCTGACCTAGTTTGTACAGCCTTCACTTCCTCTTTCTCATTCAAAATTTTAGGTGGGACAGTACATGGTTGTTCATTTAAAAACTGAGAGGGGTAAGGGATATTCTCAGACTGGGCTTGGTAATTTGGGTCTCTTACACCAGGAACATTTCCTACCAGAACACTACAAAACCTAATGGGGGCTCTGATAACATCTGTCCAACCTTCATAGTAGGGACAACGTAGAAAACACTTTACCTTAGGGAACTTATTAACTCTTCCTAAGTAATCAGTAACCTCCACCAGGTCACACCCTGTTACATCCATATCAGGTAATGCTTCCTCAGACACAATAATACAGGAACACCCTGTATCTCTAAGAATGGTAGATGCACAGGAACCATTAACAGTTCCAAAACACATGAATTTATAAGAGTTCTTATTATCAAAGCAAAATCTCACCTGCTGACTGTTAGTATTATTGATATTTCCAAATCTTAAAGGATTTTTAGGGCAATTGGGACGAATATGGCCTTTATCCCCACAGCCATGGCAAGTTAAATTACCATAGTCTCTCTTTACCCGAGGGGTTTGTGAAGGGGTATGAATTCCAGAGGGTTCGGGAGTCAAGTCACAGGGTCGTGGAGGATTAAAAACTTTCCTAACCTTAACTGAGGGAGAGGATTTAGTATAGGATCTATGAGCAGAGGTCCAGCTATCAGCTAATTTGACAGCTATATCCAACTCTTTAACATCATTTTCCTTTAAATAGGTCCGCAGTTCTGGTGATACCGAGGATATGAACTGGTCAAGAATAATAAAAGACCTCAAAGATTTGTAATCCTTACTAAGGTTGAAGGTTTCAATCCACTGGTCAAAGAGACGTCCAAGCTGAATTGAAAAGAACTCATAAGTTTCCCCTTGTTTAATACGAGATGATCGAAATTCCTGCCTACAACTGTCAGGGGTCTTATTAAACCCTCTAAGTAATGCGGTCTTTAAAAGTTCGTAATCACTCGTAATCTCATCTGTCAGGCTAGTGTAAATGTCAATACATTTCCCAGTTAAGCAACTACCCAACCTAACAGCATAAGTGTCTTCAGATATATTTAAAAGTTTAGAGATCCTCTCAAATCTAATCAAGTAAGATCCAATATCCTCCCCCTCACGATATAAGGGTAAGCTGGGTTTGCTAGCATAATCCGTCTGGTCGCTAGTATCACGGGAATGAACCTTCAATTTAGCCATTTCCAATTCATGCTCCCTTTCTCGCGCTTTCTCCCTTTCCTCACGCTCTCTCTCCCTTTCCTCACGCTCACGAGCTCTCTCTTCACGAGCATAATTCTGAGCACTGAGAACATATTTAGCAATATCTCCTTCTACGAGTCCTATTGACTCAGCTTCTAGTTTTAGGGATTCCACAGTTTTATCCATATTTAGGAAATAGTATTAAAACTATTAATGACTCTACTCACATAAACATAAACAGCAGTCAAAGCTATACCTCCTGTAAGGAGCAATAAAGTACAAAAGAATAAACCCTACTTGACCAAATGAAACCCAAGACATAGGTCTACATCAAATAAATAGTACAAGAAGGGGGTTTGTCACTTCCGGGCCCCAAGGACAGTGACAGGCTCGATCTGTTTAACGAACCTCTAGCAAAATATATCTATGTCCACAAGAGCATCCAACGGAAAACGATAGAAGATCCTGGCGAGGTCGCCACAATTGTCAAGGAGTTCTTTTCAGGATCTCCCCGCTTTACCGCAGGATGCCAAGTAAATACATAGTATATAAAAATCTTTTAATAAATAAAAGAAACACATACCAAATGCCATACAATAAATAATAATAACCAACCCCTATAAATCACTCCCTATCCTACACAGTAACACCCAATGATACACCTCCGGGAACTGTTGTCAAGGTGGTCCAATATAAAGTCCATGCGACTATGTGGTGGACTGGGAAGGGTAGTGTCTCCAACTCAGGGGTGAAAATTATAGGATTCCTCTCCGACCCGGCCCTTGGTAAGAGGAGGATCCTAAAACCAAAACAAGAATATAACTATGTTTTCCCATGTAAGAATAATCATCAATAAACAAAATTATCCCCAATGTTTACTCTAAATTACAGCTTGTAAAATCACAGAATCCCCTTAATAATTTGAAAACACAGATCACTAATAATACATATATAACCCCTAAATTAAGTGCAAACACAATATAGAGAATACTTAATTCCACCCAAAACTAACTCACAATATACATAAAATTTAACACAAACAAAACAAATATTGTTACAGATCAGTTCATTACCTTGGTTCCCGTCTTAATGCAGCCGGTGAGTAGAGTGATGTGAGGAGCTCACCGGGCCCCTTTTATATCATTCTTTTGAGGCCTCAATTGTTTCAGATACGGATTTATTGTTTTAATAACTAGGTGAACGAAGCTCTAATTTATAAATGTGGTGATTCGGGGAATCAAGGAAGAAACTGATCGATATATCTGAACCACAAGAGATGGTCGACTTAATAGCTAGTTAACAGACAAGAAAATATACAAAAATTGTTATAGGACACCATACGTCCGTCCTGGAGGTATAGTTTCCTTTACACACACCAATCCCTAAAGTCAATAATCCCCAATCTTTTGACCAGTTGAGACCCATTGCTATCACTCCCCTCCTCAGCCTTTTGTGTGAAAGTTTTGTTTTTGATTGGGCCTCAGCTAGTATTAAAAAAATCATTGATAACCAACAGTTTGGCAATATAAAGTCATCCTCCACCACACATTGCCTTATTAGCCTACTTGACTTTGTATATAAGAACTTAGAGCAAAGGAAGACCTCAGTAATACTAACTTTCATTGACTTTAAAAAGGCATTTGACCTAGTGGACCACAATGTAATAATAAATAAGGCACTTGGTATTGGGATGGAGCCAGGCTTGGTGGCGTGGTTGGCAGATTTCCTCAGTGATCGACAGCAGGTGGTAAGATATCAAGGTGCAGTGTCTCTCCCACAAACACTGAAATGTGGTGTGCCTCAAGGGACCAGGATGGGACCTCTGTGCTTCCTAATCCTCATTAATGATGCCCTGACAGACACACACCGGTGGAAGTATGTGGATGACTCCACTGTGGGAGTTGTAGTGGACAACACTGCACCTGACTACCACCTACTACAACAACAACTTGACAACCTACAAGCCTGGACTGAAGCCAACAACGTCAGTATCAACCACAACAAGACAGTGGTGATGCATCTGCACACATCCACCACACCTGTACCACCACCGACAGTCACACTGGGGGGACACCCACTCCAGGTTGTGGAAACAACCAAAATCCTGGGAATTATGCTGGACAGCAAGTTGGACTGGAAGCATCATATTACCACCACTACCCAGTCCGCCTCTTACCGTCTGTACATGCTGAGAAGGCTAAAGTCCCTAGGTACACCACAGTGTGAGCTGAGGAGTATATATCATATGTTTATATTCCCCAAGCTCACCTATGCCTCCCCAAGCTGGTTTGGTTTCCATCCATTAACACCACACAGAAGAATCAGCTTGAACGTGTACAGAAAAGGGCTTGTCGTACAATACTGGGGGCAGCCTATACAACATACAGTGAGGCCCTTATCACCCTTGGCATGGTCTCCCTAGACACAGTACACCACAACATTCTGCGTCGATTTAGCATAGAACTGCTAAGAAACCCGAGACATCGAGATATGCTCCCCCCTTCCCTTCCACCACCACGACAATCGACGAGGCATACCAATATCTTAACACCGATAAGGGCACGTACTGACCGCTATAACAACAGTCCCATACCATCTATGGTCAGAATTATTAACAACAAATAATACTATGTCTATAATTCATTTCACCATCATAACATCTTTCATTGTTGTATATATAAAACCATTCCCATCAATCATCAACCATATATATAATGTATTGTGTATTTTCAGCCTTATGGCTGCAACCTCAATAAACCGCTTATTATTATTAATAATATTATTACACACACAGACACCGGAATGCACACACACACATATACACACACACACATAGAGGAACACACACACACACACAGGCGAAGGAACACACACATACACACACGAAGGAATACACACAAACACACACACACACATAGACAAAGGAATACACACACAGACACAGACGAGGAAATAAACACACATTAACACACATAGGAATACACACACACATAGACGAAGAAATACACACACACACTCACGCACACACACACACAGACGAAGGAATACACACACGAACAGAAGAATAAATGGAGTGGTAATTCACAATGACGTGAAGAGCAGCATGCTAAGAAAAACCCACTTTTTATAGACAAAAAGTATTTAATATGGACGTTTCGGAGGCAACTACCTCCCTCCCTCAACTCTGTACTGCTGAAGAGGGAGGTAGTTGCCTCCGAAACGTCCATATTAAATACTATTTTGTCTATAAAAAGTGGGTTTTTCTTAGCAAGAAGAATAAATACACACACACAGACACAAATAGGAATACACAAACACACACACACACACACACAGACGGACGAAGGAGTACACATACAGACATACACACAGACACACATAAGAATACACACACACACTTATAGGAATACACACACACACACACACACACACACACACACACACACATAGGAATACACACACACTTATAGGAAGACACACAGAGACACACATAGGAACACACACACACACACACACACACACACACACACACACACACGAAGAAATACACATACACACACACACACACACACACACACACACACACACACAGACGAAGGAATACACACACACACAGACGAAGGACACACACATACACACACACACACAGACGAAGGAATACACACACACACACACACAGACATGCACACACAAACGAAGAATTACACACACACACACACACACACAAGTATATTTTCAGCCTATGGCTATACCTCATGTCAATAAACCGTTTATTATTATTATTATTATTATTATTAAAGACGAAGAAATACACACACACCCACAGACGAAGAAATACACACACACACACAGAGGAACACACACACACACACACACAGACGAAGGAATACACACACACACACACACAGACACAGCAGAAGAAATACACACACATAGGAATAAACACACACGCACACACACTCAGACACACACAGAGGAACACACACACACACACACACACAGGAATGCACACACACACATATACACACACACATAGAGGAACACACACACACACACACAGGCGAAGGAACACACACATACACACACGAAGGAATACACACAAACACACACACATAGACAAAGGAATACACACACAGACACAGACGAGGAAATAAACACACATTAACACACATAGGAATACACACACACACATAGACGAAGAAATACACACACACACTCACGCACACACACACACAGACGAAGGAATACACACACGAACAGAAGAATAAATGGAGTGGTAATTCACAATGACGTGAAGAGCAGCATGCTAAGAAAAACCCACTTTTTATAGACAAAAAGTATTTAATATGGACGTTTCGGAGGCAACTACCTCCCTCCCTCAACTCTGTACTGCTGAAGAGGGAGGTAGTTGCCTCCGAAACGTCCATATTAAATACTATTTTGTCTATAAAAAGTGGGTTTTTCTTAGCAAGAAGAATAAATACACACACACAGACACAAATAGGAATACACAAACACACACACACACACACACAGACGGACGAAGGAGTACACATACAGACATACACACAGACACACATAAGAATACACACACACACTTATAGGAATACACACACACACACACACACACAGAGACACACATAGGAATACACACACACTTATAGGAAGACACACAGAGACACACATAGGAACACACACACACACACACACACACACACACACACACACGAAGAAATACACATACACACACACACACAGACGAAGGAATACACACACACACACACACACACACACACAGACGAAGGAATACACACACACACACACACAGACGAAGGAATACACACACACACACACACAGACACACAGTTACGCATTAGAATATACACACACAGACGAAGGAATACACACACACACACAGATACACATACACACACACAAACACACACAGAGGAACACACACACACACACACACACAGACACAGACACACACACACAGACGAAGGAATACACATACACACAGGGTCTCGCTTCAGAACTGGTGGAGTGTGGACGTACTTGTGGCGCTCTGCCTCCATTCTCGTTTGTGTTGTTGTTCGTGTTGTTTTGGAGCTCTTGTTTGTGTTTTTTGTGTTGTTTGTGAGTTCTTGTTTGTGTGTTGTTGTTTCTGTGGTGTTGCTGGTGTTGTTTGTCTGTTGTGGTTCTGTGTATAGTTTTGTTGTGATTGACTGTGTGTGTGTGGGTGTGTGTGTGTGTGTCTCTGGCTAATTGAGTGTTTAGTTGTTTGCTTACCATCTAGGCCTTGCCTGGCCTGATGGAGAGTGCGGATTCCTGCTTGGAGGCCGACTTGGCAATGTCGGAGGAAGACGAGTCTCCAATTGAGGATCACTGGCCTGAGCTGCCTTCTCGCAACCCTCCCTCCCTCTCCTCAGTCACTCCGCAGCTCAGGTTGCAGCCGTCCACCTCCTCAACCTCTACCAAGCGACCTGTTGATGCCTCGTCCGACTCCTCGCAGGATTCCGATGGTGTGGACTGTTTGCCTCCAGCTGCCAAGACTGCCAAGGGTGCTTCAGCTGTGCACGACGTACCTTCTCTGCCTCACCCTGGTGTTTCTTCTTTGTATACCAACTCCTTGCCCTCGTCCAACCTTCCTGCTTTTGCCCCGAGAGATGCCTATGTCAAACTCTCCTTCTCTGGAAACCCATCTACAGACACAAAGCTGCGTTGGTTGTCTGATGTCAACAGGGCCTTCCAGTTACAGAGTGAACTGGCTGAAGTCAAGATGGCTGCTGTCACCTCCCGGTTTGTCTACATCTCTAGGAAGCGTCAGGACATCATTGATAGAGTGAAGGCTGGTGAATTTTTATCTCTGCCTCTCATTCTTGAAGATTCACCTGAGAGGCCTCGTAAGTTCCCCAGCTACATCCTCACCCGTTTTCCTATTGATGTTGACCCGAAACTTGCCAAAGGATACCCTGGTGTGTACTTTGCCCGTCGTTTTTTCCAAGATGGTTCCCCCATTAGCCGTATTGTTGTTGTCTGGAGTCAACCCGATCCACCTCCAAATGAGATTTCCTTTGATTTCCTCCCTTGTCTTCCACCGTGTGAGGTGAGGAAACTTCATAATGACCAGCCTTGGTGCTACAGGTGCTGGGGAGTTGGGCATATCTCCCGGTACTGTTCTGCCAGGCCGAAGTGTGCATGGTGTGCCGCCGACCATGATTCCAAGACGTGTCCTGTCAGGGGTGAACCATCACGTCCTGCTGCCTCCACCTCTGTGCCTTCACCTCCTGAAGATACGTCTCGATGGAAGTGTCCACGATGCCTTCAGCCAGGGGTTAACGTGTGGCATGGATGTACTCGACGTCAGGTCCAGGCTCATGTCTCTACTATTGCTCCGCCTCCACCACCACCACCACCACCACCACCACCACCTCCCCAGTCTGCTCCTCCTACCAGCCCTTCCTCACCTCCAGACCTGGCCCTCCGTAAGTCTGTTGCTACCCTCATGGCACGATGTACGGCTCTTGAAAACCGCTTTTCTGCCCTTGAAGCCAGGATTGATGGGCTAGTTGCCGCTCAAGCTGCCAATGACTCCAAACTCTCCACCTTGGTCGAGGCTCAGCAGGCCATCATTTCAACTGTCACTACCCTTACCGAAAAGATGGATACTGTTGCATCTCGCCTTGAAAAGCTTTTCGAGTCAGTCCCTTCTCCTGGTCCATCTTCTTCTCCAGGTCGCTCATCTGCCCCCACTCACCGGACTTCTACCTCCAAATACAGAGTTCGCTAGTGATTGCCGGCTGGATGTCATCTCCTGGAATGTATGTGGTATCACCAGTTATGCTAAGCTCACTCAACTCAAGGCCTATGTTTTTCGTCATCATCCCAGTGTTATTTTTCTCCAGGAAGCATTTCCTGGACGGCCGCTTGCTGCTGGGCAAGCTCCTCCCCTCTCAGGTTATGTGCCATATGTTCATCTGGTAAGGAATGGTCTCCTGACTTACATACATAGCTCCTTGCCACATCGCCTTCTCCGTACCTCCACTGATCCTGACATGACCTTTCAGCTATTTGAGGTTCTACCTGGGAATGGAGTACTCCAACTATGTAATGTCTATTCTGCCCCGGCTAGACTCACTCTTGAGGCTCTTCCTTCTCCAACAGTGCGTGGTATGGTGTATATGGGAGATTTTAATGCTCGGCATTCTGATTTGGGTGATGGTACTGGCTCTATTAATCGTAATGGTGTTCGTCTCCTTTCATACATCCACAAGCATCATCTGACACACTGGGACACTGGCGGTGCCACTCATTGCCGGGGAGGTACTCTGGATTACATCCTCTCATCTGGCCTGATAGCATCTCAGGTCCTGTGCTCCTCCGTGCCAGACTTATTCTCTGACCACATTGCTCTTCGGTTTCATTATTCTCTAACTGCTGGGGCAGGTGCTTCAGCCACTCGTTTGCGTATTGCTGTGCCCCCTAAATATTGCCCGACTTACATCTTATTTATGGCCCATGTATTTCCTACATTTGACATATCATCAGCTGAACAGTTGTACTCTGATCTTGTATCTGCTACTCATGACTTTTATAGGCTATACATCTCCCGGCCACACCTCCAGCATCGCCATACTGCCCACTCCTGGACGCTGGATGCACGTATACAGGAGGCAAAGGAGGAGGCTGAACGTGATGGCCTATTGTTTCAAGCCAACCCAACCCCTGACCTACTCCATCGTTACCAGATGTCTAGGGATGCTTTAGTTGCCCTGCAGGATTGTGCTCACACTGAGTCTTGGCAGCGGTTCACGGACAGCATCAACCAGCAAATAAATGTGGCTTCTATGTGGCACCTCATCCGTCGGGTTGTTAAAAAGACACCGGCCACTGCTCGTCATCACACTCCTGCCGACTATGCCGAACAACTTGTCGATGCCTGGTCAGAACAATCTACCCCAGACAGTCTGCCCATCCACATACAAGACGCACTCGCTTCCCGTGCTGCTGTCCATCGGCTACGTCTAATGTCTGCTCTGTTACTAGATGATGACGATGATGCAGAAGAGATAACTGAGGAGGAGTTGCGTCGTGCTCTCTCTCGGGGTAGAGCTTTTTCCCCTGGTGATGATGGTATTACTTATGCTGTGCTGCGCCTACTTCAACAAGTTCCTGGGAACCCTCTACTTCGACTGTACAATCTTTGTCTTCGTGACGGTTGTGTACCACGAGCCTGGACCAGCAGCACAATAATACCCATCCCTAAGCCTGGCACTGCGAAGTTCAGGCCTATTTCCCTTACTTCCTGTTTCTGTAAGGTTATGGAGAGAATCTTACTCAATCGTCTCATGTACAGACTGCAGGATCGCCTTTCTCCATGGCTGTTTGGTTTCCTTCCCCAGCGGAGCACACATCACTGCCTAGTCGACCTGTACTCTCGCCTTTCCAGGGACAGTGTGGTGGCCTTCACTGACCTTCGAAGTGCCTTCGATGTTGCTAATAGAGACGTCATTTTGGATCAACTGGTTGACTTTGGGATAAAGGGTAATCTACTGTGGTGGATTCGGGGCTACCTGAGTAACAGGACCTCCCGTGTGTTTTTCAGTGGTGCACTCAGTCCTTTGCGCAGTTTTCATCTTGGTACGCCTCAAGGTGGTGTTCTCAGCCCATTGTTATTTAATATTCTGATGCATCGGTTGCTCACTTCTCTCCCTGATATTCCTGGAACTACAATTACATGCTATGCTGATGATATCTGTGTTCATTCTACCTCACCAAGGGATCTCCAGCGGTTTCTTGACTCCTTCTCTGTGGCCTCCTCTCACTGTGGCATTATTGTCTCCGCAGATAAGAGCAGAATATTCACCTGCCGCCTTCCTCAAGCTCAGCCAGTGTTCACCATCGGAGGGACTGTCATTCCCATGTGTTCCCAGTACTGCTACCTGGGTGCGCCAGTCAATATATGGCCGATTGTCCCTGCCAGACCTCAAGACCATCCCATTGTCCAGGACTTATTGGGTCTTCTCCAGCGCCGACTTACACCACTTCAATGGCTATCTAACAACTCCTCGGGCATCTCCATCCCAGTAGCCAGGACCATCTATATTGCTTTTATCCGTTCAGTTGTTGATTACCTTTCCCCTGCTTTGATTCAACTTCCTAGGGTAACTCTGGAAACTTTAGAAAAATTTCAGAATAGAGCAATGAGAATAATTCTCGGCTGTCCAATGTCGACCAGGATAGTGAACATGCAGCATGAGTTGCGTCTTCCCCCATTAATCGAGAGAATTTATTCTAATGTTACTTGCTTCACTGTCAAGTGCCTCCATTTCCCACATCTTTCACCCCATTACTCTCAGTTAGTCAGGACTTCTCTTCGACCAAACTACCCGGTCCCTCCTATACTGCCTGCTGGACGTACTCTTATAAGGTCTGTTTCCTCTGTGCTCCGTGGTCTTAATATAGATATAATGGTTGCAGACGTCCCCCCAGGGCCCCCTCCATGGATGCTACCAACACCTGATGTGAGCTTTACACCTACTTCCAAGTCGGAGCTGCCTTCTCTACAGCGGCAGTTGGCTCAGGAACACATAGAAACAGTGACTTCCTCCATCACAGATCCATACTGCCTCTACACTGATGGCTCATTGCAGGTGGATGGTGCAGCAGGTTGTGCTGTTTTCTCGCCTGACCTGGAGTCACCTCCAGGGGGCTGGGTTGGCCGTCGTCTCTGTAACCACTCTAGCTCAACATTGTGTGAACTGTATGCCATTCTGGATGCTGTTAGTCTTGTTTGTCAACGTGGAGTGAATGCTGCCATTTTTTGTGACTCCAAACCTGCCCTTCATTCTCTCTCTAGTGTTCAGCCCACACACTCTACTGTTATTCAGCAGATTTGATCGTTTTTGTCTTTATTGCGTCATCGTAACTTGACTGTCAAATTTTTATGGGTGCCATCCCATGTAGGTTTACGTCACAATGGTACAGTTGACAGACTCGCAAAGGAAGCCTGCCATCTGCCTCCTCGTGGTGCTGGACGTCCTCTCTCCCTGACATGTTACCTCTCTAAAGTCCGCTCCACCGCTCTCCTCCCTGTATGGCGACGCAGGGATGCAGAGGCGCCCTTCAGCATCTCCATCACCCATTACGAGTCTGTCTGCCATCACAAATATTCCTACCGTCGTCGAGGCCTCATGGTTCGGAGGCACAATGTAGTCTCTGCTCGTTTGAGGCTTGGCTACCGGCCACCGTGGCAGGTTGCCGGGATGCAGGGTGAGCCTCCCTTCACTGAGTGTCGCTTGTGTCGAGCGCCTCGGGCTAACACTATAGAGCACTATTGCCTAGCCTGCCCCACTGTCCGACACTTGCTGCCCCAGGGCCTGCCACTTGATGTGGTTTGTCGACACCTGCTGAACCATCAGGTTCTGGAGGAACTTCTGGTGCGCCACCCTCGTTTTGGTGGATTTAAGTAGGTCATGATGTAAATATTTGTCTGTATGCTTGTGCTTCATTCTGTTATGTTTTCGTGATGTGTGTGTGTGTGCGTATGTGTGTGTGCTTGTGTGTGTGTGTGGTCATTGGGTTCTCGTGAGTCCCGTCTACCCTTGTGTACTGTTGCCTGCCTATTGACTGACGCTATGGCGCAATGAATTAAAAAAAAAAAAAAAAAAAAAAAAAAAAAAACATACACACAGACACACACATACAGGCGAAGGAATACACACATGCACACACACACACTTAGGAATACACAAACACACACACAGACGAGAGACACACACAAACACACACACACACACACAGACGAGAGACACACACAAACACACACACACACACACACAAACACAGACGAAGGAATACACACACACACACACACACACACACACAGACATGCACACACAGACGAAGAATTACACACACACACACAAGTATATTTTCAGCCTATGGCTATACCTCATGTCAATAAACCGTTTATTATTATTATTATTATTATTATTATTACACACGAAGAAATGCACACACATACACAGAAGAAGAAATACACACACACTGAGTTACGCATTAGAATACACACACAGACGAAGGAATACACACACACACACACACAGAGTTACGCATTAGAATACACACACAGACGAAGGAATACACACACACACACAGACACAGCAGAAGAAATACACACACATAGGAATACACACACACGCACACACACAGACACACACAGAGGAACACACACACACACACACACAGAAACACACAGACACAGGAATGCACACACACACATATACACACACACATAGAGGAACACACACACACACACAGGCGAAGGAACACACACATACACACACGAAGGAATACACACAAACACACACACACACATAGACAAAGGAATACACACACAGACACAGACGAGGAAATAAACACATATTAACACACATAGGAATACACACACACATAGACGAAGAAATACACACACACACACACTCACGCACACACACACACAGACGACGGAATACACACACGAACAGAAGAATAAATACACACACACAGACACAAATAGGAACACACACACACACACACACAGACGGACGAAGGAGTACACATACAGACATACACACAGACACACATAAGAATACACACACACACTTATATGAATACACACACACACACACACACACACACACACACAGACACATAGGAATACACACACACTTATAGGAAGACACACACACACACACAGACACACATAGGAATACACACACAAACACACATAGGAATACACACACACACATAGGAACACACACACACACACACACACACACCTGAAGTTCCTGAAGTATAGCTTGGGACATCTGGGTGTCCAGGGTCACACTGATGTGCCGTCCTTGTAGTGCTGTTACTGTAGTTGGTGAATCACACTGTATGAAGGCGATGGTTGATAGTAATGTGGAAGAGCGGGTTGGTCTGGTATGGTGAGCAGGAATTCGTCGAGTTTTTTTCTTAAATGTTGATAGTGGGCAGTCTAATTGGCGTAGATTTTTCGGCAGATAGTTGAATAGTTTGAGACCATGTACAGTGAAGGACTTTTCCTTAAGAGTGGTAACATGTGGATACTTATTGTTTAACTTTGGGAGAACACATAATGGTCCACGTCTGCCTGTGTCCTTCACTTGGATAGTATTGGGGTGGTCAAGGTTCGGTGCTTGTCGGTTGATAATATTCCAGATGTATATTATGAAATATCTTTCCCTTCTGCAATCTAGCGAGTAAAGTTTCAGACATTTAAGTCTGTCCCAGTAATTCATGTCATCTATGTTTTGTAATTTGTTAGTAAAGGTTCTTTGTACTGCTTCTATTTTCCGTATCTGTCCAATATTGGTTGGGTTCCATCATTGGTAGCAATATTCTATTATTGGTAATACCATGGTTTTAAACAGCGTAATTATAGCGTGGTGTTCCCTGGTTTTAAAGGAACGTAAGATCCATCCAGTCTGTTGTTTGGCTTTATTTACCATGTTGTCTATTTGAGTGTCAAAATCTGCTTTGTTGCTCATAATGATGCCTAGGTCTCGTATCTCTGTTTTCTTTTGTATGGTTTGTCCGGTCGGATCTCGGTAAATAAAGTTGAGTGGTTCGTGTCTGGGTGAGTATACTTAAGTAGTTTGCACTTTGATGAGTTGAACTCCATATTGTTGCGTTGCGCCCAGCTGTATATATTTGTAAGGTCGTTCTGCATTTTTCTGCAATCTTCAATCGTCTGCACTCTGCCCAGCATCCGGGTGTCGTCTGTGAACGAGGTGGTTTGGCAGTAGTCTACATCTTCATCCATATCTGTCATAAACATTAGAAATAACACTGGTCCGATCACTGATCCTTGGGCTACACCACTTAATACTTTTGACTTCTCCGACTCGACTCCCTCTACCACCACTGACTGCGTTCTATCTGCAAAGAAATCTTTGATCCAGTCTAGTAATTTTCCAGCAATGCCATATTGATATTCTATTTTTTTTTTTTTTTTAATATGATGGTCTAGCTTGTCAAACGCCTTAGCTAAGTCTAAGTAAATAATATCTGCGTTTTGTCCGTTTTCTAAGACATTTATTATTTCTGTGTGGTATTGTAATAGCTGAGAGAGACATGATCTATTATCTCTAAAACCATGTTGGCCAGGATTGTACAACTTGTTCCTATCCATGTGACTTCTTAGTTCAGTAAAAAATAGTCGTTCAAATACTGTTTTTATTATATGTGATGTTAAGGTCACAGGTCTATATTGTTTGGGTTCAGTCTTGTTGCCTCCTTTGTGTATGGGAGTTACCATTCCATGCTTCAGTATTGCTGGTATTTTGCCTTGGTTAAGAGATGATCTCCATAAGCCACACAGTGGTTTAAATAATGTTTTTGAGCATTTCTTAAGGAGAATAGCTGGGATCTGTTCCGGTCCGGCTGCTGCATTCATTTTTATCTTTGATATTGCCTTCTCAAAGTCTTCCGGTTTGAGCCAGATGTCGCTTAGTTGGTAGTCGACTGATTTCCATGGAATTGGTCCATTGGTTTGCCAAAACCTGAAGTGTACTGCTCATTCAAGGCTTTCAATATTAACTCAGGTTTGCTAATCAGTTCACCTCTGTATATAAGTGGGCCAATGGAGCTTCGAGTTACTGATTTTGAGCGCACGTAAGTGTAAAAATATTTCGTGTTCGTATTTATTTTCTCTATTGGTCTTGTTTCCGTTAATTTCAATTCTTCTGCACATGATTGTGCAAGTTTGACTTCAGTATTGATAATTTTGTCTTTCAGTTTCTCTACTTCATACGTGTTTATTGTTTTTTTAATATCTTCGTCCGTTTCGTCATCAGGATACGACGAGCTCTTGGAATACTGTTTTGGGTGCATCTTTGTCGGACAGGAGTGTGTTGTGTGCATATCTCTAGCAGTTTAGCGTATAATATATTATATATGTCGTCACTGGTTTTGTTCTCAAATAGATTAAGTATTCATTGTGGCTTTGTGTATTGCATTCCAATTTGTGTTCTTATGGTGGAAATCCAGTGAAGCAAACGAATCTTTCTCCAGTGTCCGTTTCGTTTCACTCGTTTTCTCCAAATCTGTCTTTATGACTGCAATTCTGTGGTCCGACATCAAAGTGTCTTCAATAGTTATATTACTGACTATTTCTTCGTTGTTTGTTAAAGTCAAGTCTAGAATGTTGTTTCCCCTAGTAGGCGTGTCTATCATTTGTTTAAGTAGGAATTTGTCCATAAACGATAGAAATAAGTCAGATGGCTGTTGGTCCGAGGCCGATCCTACGTATATTATTGTCCCATTGGGTTCGTTCCATCTAATGATTGGCAGATTAAAATCACCAAGTATTATAATGTTAGGTTCAGGGTTGCCTAGATTAATTACCTCTGATTCTATTGATCGTATTGTATTTGTAAAGTTATCAGTAGAGCAGTATGGTGGTCGATAAATTGTTGACAATGCTAGTTTCCACTTGAGAATATAGATAAGTAGGTGCTCCACCTCTCCATTTGACTCTTGCTTTAAAACACTCGTCTGTCTCATCAAATCTTTTCTAACATAAATACACACCCACACAAACACACACGGACGAAGGAATACACACACACACACACACAGATGAAGGAATACAAACACACACACATACAGACTAAGAAATACACATATACACACACACACAGACACACATAGGAATACACACACATACACACAGACAAAGGAATACACACACACACACAAAGACGAAGAAATACACACACACACACACATTGGAATACACACACACACACACACAGACGAAGGAATACACACACACAGACACAGACGAAGAAATACACACACACACACACACACACACACGCAGACGAAGGAATACACACACACACACACACACAGACGAAGGAATACACACACACTCAGACGAAGAAATACACACACACACAGAGACACACATAGGAATACACACACACACACACACAGACGAAAAAATGCACAAACACAGACACACATAGGAATACACACACACACAGACGAAGGAATACACATACACACACACACAGACGAAGAAGTATACACACATACACACAGTCGCACATCAGAATAAACATACACACACACATAGGAATACACACACAGAGACACATATAGGAATACACACACACACACACACACACACACACACACACACACACACACACACTGACGAAGGAATACACACACACACACGAAGTAATACACACACACACACACGCACACACACAGACGAAGGAATACACACACACACACACAGACGAAGGAATACACACACACACACACACACACACAGACGGAGTACACACAAACACACACACGAAGAAATACACACACACACACACACACACACACACGAAGAAATACAGACACACACACACACACACAGACGAAGGAATACACACACACACCCAGACACAGACAAAGAAATACACACAGATAGATAGATATAGATAGATTATTTTTTGACCATATCATTACATATTACTTATTACATATATTCATATTACATAATTACATATTAAATTAATCTTTGTTACTCATTTTAATTACAATTGTAGTCCAACATAGTAATAACTCTAACATTTTATTTGTACTCTTCTACACCTACCTACTACAAACATCTGTATTTGATAATATCTTGCTACATGTTTACAGGTAAACAGACAGAATATCGTGTATTATTTTACATGTTTCAGCCATTGAATACTTAACAGTAAACACCTGTTCTATTGTGTCAAACCGGTTATTGTCCCAAATGTGTTGAGTTTGTGGGCAGTCCTGGAGGACGTGTCTCTCTGTTTGTACACTACCACATTCACATAATCTTTCATTCATAGGTAAGCGGCCACGACCCCTTCTATTCCATCGTCCTGTCTCACATACTAGAGAGTGACCACTCACCCTGAACCCAGTAAAGGACAACCTCTGATATTCATTAACATTATGTTTCACCTTATATATGTCATGTACTATGAAGCTTGGGTTTATATCCTTGTATGTTAATCTCCTAGAAGAGTCAATCTCAGAAATTCTATCACTTACACTTTGCATTATATCTTTGCTTTATATCTGTAACATCCATACTAATATAGTGTGTTATTAGCCTCCCCATCACTGTGTTACTACTCTTTACTGTATTCATAACAAATACTAAAGGGTCGTCTATGTATTCAGATCTTTCCTGCCATATTTTATAAAAACAATTTATGCTGATAATACTTAACTAGGTCATGTACGGGAGAGAATCCCGACTCAGCATAACAAACATCATTACATGTATTCTTCCTCACTCCAAGTAATTACTTAAGACACCAGTTATAGAGTTTAACAATGGGTTTAAGATTACCATCCAGCCACGACTCACAGCCATATAATAATGACGACATCAGTGCTGCTTCAAATACTCTCCGCTTAATTAACCACAAATGGGATATAGTTGTTTTTATTTACAAAAGACACAAATTTGAGAACATGGCACATTTTCATCATAGTGTGTTCTAATATAGCTGATGACACACAGCCATCACTAGTGAAGGGTGAACCCAGATATGTATAGGTGTAACACCATTCCACCCTCAACCCATCCACCAACAATGGCTCTCTGTCTCTCTCGCCACCACTGATAACAAAAAATTTGGTCTTTGATTGATTAATCTTTATCCCATATTCAATACAGTAGTTCTGCAGTAATTTTATCTTCTTAATCATATTTCCTCGAGATGTTGAAAGGAGCACCGTGTCGTCTATTAAAACCAAAATATTTTTCCATGCTAAAAATCCGTCTGCTTCACATCCTTCTTTGATTATCTTTATGAGATCATTTAAAATATAATAAACAATAAACATGATGTAGGTGACCCCTGCCGTACACCCAGAGTAATTGTTACCACTACTGTCCCGATCAAACTTTCTATTAATTGATACATTGCAATCAGAGCACAGAGCATCACTGACCCACATCCTAATCTGCGTAATATTTTAAACAATGTTCTCCTGGGGACCATGTCATACGCTTGTGAAAAATCCACAAACGCCACATACAGAGTTAGTTTCTTTCTCCGAGCCATATCACATAACAACCGTAATGACACTATATGTTCTTCTCCTGTGCACACATACACACACACACACACACACACACACAGACGAAGAAATGCACAAACACAGACACACATAGGAATACACACACACACACACACACACAGACGAAGGAATACACACACACACACACACACACACACAGACGAAGGAATACACACACACACACACACACAGACGAAGAAATGCACAAACACAGACACACATAGGAATACACACACACACACACACACACAGACGAAGGAATACACACACACACACACACAGACTCACATAAGAATACACACACACATAGGAATACACACACACACAGACACATATAGGAATACACACACACACACACACACACACAGACGTAGGAATACACACACACACACACAGACGAAGGAATACACACACACACACACACACAGACGAAGAAATGCACAAACACAGACACACATAGGAATACACACACACACAGACGTAGGAATACACACACACTCACACACAGAAGAAGGAATACACACACACATACATAGACGAAGAAGAAATACACACACACACACACATAGGAATACACATACATACACACAGACGAAGGAATACACATACACACACACTCAGACGAAGAAATACACACACACATACACACAAAAAAAACAAAAAAACATACACACACATACACACAGACGAAGGAATACACATACACACACACACTCAGACGAAGAAATACACACACACATACACACACACACACAAAAACACACATACACACAGACGAAGGAATACACACATATACACACACAGACGAAGGAATACACACACACACACACACACACACACGCATAGGAATACACATACATACACACATACGAAGGAATACACACACACACACAGACGAAGAAATACACACACATATACACACAAAAACACACATACACACACAGACACACATAGGAATACACATACATCAAACAGACGAAGGAATGCACACACACACACACAGACGAAGAAATACACACACACATACACACACACTTATGCACACACAGACACACATAGGAATACACACACATACACACAGACGAACGAATATACACATATACACACACAGACGAAGAAATACACACACACACACACACACATAGGAATACACAAATATACACACACACACAGAAGAAGGAATACACACACACACACACAGACGAAGGAATACACACACACAGACGAAGGAATACACACACATACAGACGAAGGAATATACACACACACACACACAGACGAAAGAATACACACACACACACACACACAGACGAAGGAATACACACACATACATAAGAAAATTATCTTCCATTTGCTCAGATTCAGGATCAAAAGCTCGTGACATGAAAATTCTTCTAATAGTGGTGTAGGTAGGCAATATTAAGAATTTCTTTTCTCTTATGAGTCTATTATATCCCTGGGATGAGCAGTTATAAAAGAGAGAAGAAAATATTAGAAGTTCTGCAAAGTAGCCTACTGTAATCTGTTTAAGGTCATCAAGCGCAACTGCTCGCACACAAACTTCAAAGTATTTATATGCTTAAATGACTCGTCTTTAAGGACTGAAAGAAGTGAAATCACTAACTGAATCAGAGTTGTTGCGCTGCAAGGTTTATATTTATATTCTTCCCCATCGGTTCTACGGAGGTTAGTAAGTAGGAGATCAAGCTCATTGATGTCATTAACTGCAGTAGGAATGATATAATCCCCCAACCGATGTACCTCAATATCGTTAATGTAAGCATGGATGGTACAGTTTACCTTCATGTTTACTGACTGTATAATTTTAGGATGAGGGAAATGGGTGATTATACAGAACAGCAAGTTTTCATCCTGTTGCACAACACTCCAGTAGGTTTTATCTTTTATCTTCTTTAAGTTCAGATAGTGTGGAAAATTCCCTTGCTTTCCTATGGCATTCGTCATCAGCAATACTTTCTCTTAGCGCATCTTGAAGTGCTGTTTCTTCTAACCTCATTCTTCTTGCGTCTGGTGATTCCCTTACTGTCACTGCTGAAGATAAATATGAGGGGCAGTTCGGAAGCTGAGAAGAGATGGCACCAGTTTTTAGCCTACGTCTGTCCAGATTTGCACTAACTCTTCTCCCAGTTTCTTCATCGAAGAACGAGGTCTCACTCACAAAGTCTACGGGTGTGAAGTGAAGTTCACAGACCTAGAAGGAACCATTATTTAATAAGTCTTTTAAAAAATAACACAGAAAAAAAATAAAGCAAAAACGAACGCACGTAGATCTACACATACTGTACAAACAAAAAGTATACCCACATACATACGGTACGGTAATTACTTACAGTATGAATATATATAATTTTGATAATATCTAGACCTGAGCTGAAAGTGAAGAAACATAACATGCACATACCAAGGGACAAGGTTTTCCTTATAAGAGACCATAGAAATACTCTGTTGCTCTTTTAACGTTAAAAAACACTCCGAGTTAACCGCAAGTAGTGACATATAAATGAATAAAACCTCATTCTTAGAGTCAAACGATAGTTAGCATTAAGTGATAAAATTAAGAAAAATAAGTGCCGCCAGCGGTGTTCCACCACATCCCGCCATGTTTGTTTATAGCGATCCCCTCTGCTAACCAATTTCAATTTCTTATTTTTATTCAATACACGAAAGATTACACTAAAGTAATATCATTACGTACTACTAATAAATCCACTAGTGACACGTAGAGAGATATCAAGGGGTGAGCGCACAGGCCTTGTGTCTAGGTGGCTATGACTCAACAGGGTGGTGCTGGACTGAAGTACAGAAGAAGAGTCCTTCCTCTTCCTGTGACTCCAGTTTTTCCTCGCAAATATTAGCCTGACATGTTATAGAAATTGTTGATTGAATTACTGGACACCAAAGTGTGGGTAGAGTAACCAGGAAATATTATTGAAAGATATCTCTTTTTATATCTCTGATTTGTATTCCATTATTTTTATGATGAAATTAAAAGGTACCAGTGCATTTTGACCATGCTTGACCCTCTAACTTAATTTAAAAGGCTCCACACACTGTTGTTTGTCCAAGTTAAGTCCCAGTAGTCTGCCTTTGTTAGATCTTGGTAATTTACTTAGGTTAGGTCCCACTAATTTGGTCAAGCCCAGTTCAATTAGCTTGGGTTAAGTCTGGCTGATTCAAGAACAGAAAAATATTAAATATTTTATTGATTGCTTACCAATATCTCACATCAATCTTCAAATAAGTAGACCCTGGGATTATTTAAATGTCCAAAATTGTTTTGGTAAAATTATATATTCCATATCTTTTGCTCTACTTAAAGTAGTACTTTTGAGGTGTTTCTGTGTTAAATTTTTAAAACCCTATATATTACCCACAGGGTAGTTCTTATGAAGCTGGTTCCAGCCACAAAAGTTATGCTGCAAGAGGAACATGTGTGTTGGAACCAGCATATCAAAAACCCGATTTGGACCCTGGTGTGCCATTACCTCCCATACCATCATCAGTGAATATACAGCCATGAGCCACCTACAACAGTTCCAATTCACCCAACAACAGAAACAAGTGCTGCCGCTGGTACTTCACAACAAGGGACTGTGCCATCACATCAACTGCGGGTAGTAGGTGGAGGTTAACTTCCACCATCCCATAATACTGAAGTGAGAAAGCTACTCACTTATGATGTAGACCTACTTAAAGAAAATATTCAAGTGGTCAAAGATAGTGAAGCCAGCAGAGCAGACCATAGGAAGGAACTTATAAAAGAACTGGAAAAATTTAATGAAAATTATGAAAAATCAAACTCACGATTAAGATCAAAGCAGAAAACGAGGCAATATGAGTCTGACAGTGAATAAAGAAATATCATCCTTGATGCAATATGTATATATACTAGTTTATTCTGAATGGCCTTAGTTTGTGTTGTATTTTTATGTACTGTATTGGTTTATACTGACCTTAGTTGCTGGTTTATTGTCACAAGAGAATACTGTATCTAGAATTTTAAGTTGTTAAATTGATTCAGTTTTATTTTGTGTAGTGTGGGTGTGTGTTGGACTGGAGTTGGGAACCTGGTAAACCTAATGGTATTATAATTGTCTAGAGATCAGATGTTAGGGCAGGGGATATCCTTTTCAACAGATCCCCATTCTTGTAGTAATTTATTGTTTGTTCAGGGTCTTTTTAATTTTCAAGTGATTTTCTTTTCTTTTCTCATAACTTCCAGAATGGATTTTGTTATTTTCAATTTTCCTTTAAATAACCGGTTTCCTGTTATGCTTTCCCTATCTTAATTAGGCATGTGAGTAAGCAACCCAGACTACAGTTTTAAAGGGGGTACGATCAGTGATGTGAATTGAGAACTAATATCTATATAGGATCACAGTCTATTTGTTAATATCGGTGATGGAAATATTCAACTAATTATAAACTCGTTTTATTCACAATTATTTTTACACGAAAAGACATTAATGTAAATACAATAATAATACGAGACAACTTCCCCCCTCCCTTGTTAAGATTTCCTAATCCCCGTTCAGCCAAACCAGGATAAGGAGTTTCCTGTGTCTCACTGGCTTGCTGAGAACAAACCAGACATCAATCCCAAAACAAATAAACAATTATTACAATATATTATTCCCTTCCCACAATATCCCAAATAATTCCTAATAGTAAATTTTTCACAGTGAAGCCGAAATAAAGCAAATAAAATAAAAAAATACACATCCTAATCTCAAAACTCTAATAATATTATTCATATTGTGAATTAATAATTGCCAGCAATTATTATTATTTTATATGTGCCACGAGGGTCAATGTACCAAGGGTTTGTTGCTAATAAATGGCTGCCTCTCCCAGCTGTCACCACTAAAAGCCGGGAAGAGAATGAGAGAAAAAAACATATACATTAACTACTATGTCCTTATGTGAACACACGATATTCTTCAATTATTTACTTTCCATCACTGGACTAACCAATTCACCATTCACAATATCATCAGTAATTTTACAATATATATATGAGACCAATGAGAGCTAGCTTGAGCTCTTTCCTGTCACCACCAAAAGCCGAAAAGAGAATGAGGAAGAGAAAAACCGGCATACCACCTTCTTCCCTCCTCTCCAACCCCTCCTTCAAGCGAAATAGTGCCCCTCGTCTTTCATGTTCTAGCACTCTTATAAGTTACACCATCAAAAGTGTACATTCAGCTACATACTACCATTTACACACATTCCCCTACTCAAACACATTGCCTTCTTCTTCTGTTAAAGTATTATATTACGGTAGTATATAATTATATTCAAGGTATGTATTGCTCCGCCACATAGAAAATGGCCTTTTCCATCCTAACTAATTTGATAATTTTCTAAGTAAGTTACAGAAAAAATGCAGGTAACATCATAGGATCATTAGGTTCGTAATTATAAATTATAATTATGAATGCAAGTTATTCCCTGCAATCCAATTAATATTTTTCATTCACCCCTTAATCATTACGTATTTTTCCATCCCTATTAATCCCACCTAGGGTTTTGATTATTCCTATATTTCATCTATTTACCTAACTATAATCATTATTTATATTGTTCATACATAACATCTAACTATAATCATTATTTGTACTGTCCATATATAACATCTTCCAAAAGAAGTTTACCACCACGACCACTAATAGACCTTGATAATCTAAGCCTGGCTATTACGTTCAATCTTATACTAAAAGCTTACCCTATCACCCGTAAATACTCCAAATAACTATATATATAAAAATAGGGGTGTTACACTACCAACACCAGTGGATGTCACCAGCCCTCCTACCACCACAATCACACCAAAGCACTGCCAAAACCCCGACTTCTGCATGTATCATCAGAGGTTCGGCCATGTTGCACCCCCCGTGCAACTGGGGTTTCGCTGCCAATCTCTGTCCGGTCAGACCTTCTCAGGTAAACGAATAAGGCAGTGACAAGACAACGCCCTCCACGGTACTGCCTACTCAACGACACCCAACTCAGGGCCACGCAGCAACACACCTACCTTACAGCACCGTCATCCCCATACACCTCCTCCTAGCAACCACAACACGTCTGCAAACCTCGCCTGCCCTCACCTTTCCCTCACAGGGAAAGAACGGTACTCCGGCGCTCTCACGAGCAGCCTAGGTCAGCCTGTTGACCCTTCCCCCAACATCCCACGTTCTTAGCTACAACGACAGTGTACATACCTAGAAAAACTATTCTGCACGAGGAAAATGTCCAGCCCTAACTACAAATATAGACTCAGTGAACTTTGGCGATACAAGAGAGGGTCAGGCTACCCCTCCAAGTGAAGCGATTCAGAAACTAAAATCACTGAATCTCTTCCACAACCGCGGAACACGGGGAGGAAAAAATGTGATACGAAATATACCAGTGCAGACCACCACGAGGACCAGGAAAATACCAGTAAAAGAAAAGTAATACAAACATTTTGAGGTACCGAGAAACTGGTACAGTCTCCCCTCATTCCTACTCTCTAATGTGACATCATTAGCCAATAAGATTGACGAACTAACAGTGACAGTGAAATCCATCAGTGCAGACATTGTGGCCATCACAGAGGCGTGGCAAATAGTTCCTGAAGTGTGCAAAATTCAGAACTATGAACTTTTTCACCACCTCAGGACTAACCGAAGGGGAGGTGGAGTGGCGTTGTTTTGCCACACTGACACCAGCCCCTCACACCTCAGTGTTGATAACCCGGACGGCCTGGAGACACTGTGGGTGAGGGTGACCCCCCCTTGCCACCCCCGCAACACCGCTTCCATCATAGTCTGTGTTGTATATCATCCACCACGTGCCACTACAGCACAGCTACTCACCGACCACATTATTGACACAGCTGACACTCTGAGGGTGAGATATCCTGCTGCCAAGGTAGTCATATGTGGGGATTTCAACCGCTTGGACGTGAGTGACATCCAACACCAACTCAACCTCACCCAAGTCGTGGATTTCCCCACCCACGGTCAGGCTACTCTCGACCTTATTTTGACTGACCTGGACCATCAGTACTCAGCCCCCCACCCCCTCCCCCCCATAGGACGAAGCAACCACGTCTCCATCCTATGGTCACCCACACCTACCACATCGGTGCCAAGGGAAACTGTCACCCGATCCTATCGGCCAATACCTGACTCTTCGATAAGAGAGTTTGGACAGTAGCTGGTACACCACCCATGGATAGAGGTGATGGAACCACAAGACGTCCACACTAAATGGCACAACTACGTCAACACCACTACAGAGGCCTACCATCACCACTTCCCCATCAAGACCATCCGAGTACATCCAGCTGACACCCCATGGATGACGCCACGAATAAAGCGGCTGTTACAGCAGCGAAACAGGCTCTTCTACACTGACCCAGCCCAGTACAGAAGCCTCAGAAACAGGGTAATCAGGGAGATCAGGACTGCCAAGGCTAGCTACTACCCAGAAAAAGTGCAACACCTAAAACAGGCCAACAACAGACAATGGTACTCCAAGATTAAATCTCTGTGTGGTTTACAAAAGCACTCCCTCTCCTTCCCCTGTACTTCACACCTTTCCCCTGATAATGCGGCCGAGGCGCTTAATGGTCACTTTGC
Organism: Petrolisthes cinctipes; assembly: GCA_033782935.1. Lineage (NCBI taxonomy): Eukaryota > Metazoa > Arthropoda > Malacostraca > Decapoda > Porcellanidae > Petrolisthes > Petrolisthes cinctipes. Next base: position 84,029 of record JAWQEG010002904.1, on the reverse strand, counting down.
CGCTATCTGTCAAACCCTCCCACCTCTTCAGACCAGCCTTCTCCCTGCCTACCTCCCCTCCCCATCCCCACTCCCCTCTGTCCATGAGGCTGAGGTTGCCAAAATGATAACCTCATTTAAATCTAATAGATCCACCACACCTGATGACCTCCCCATTAAAATTTACAAAGAATTTGCCCCTGAACTAGCCATGCCCCTCTGCTCCATAATCAACGCCTCCCTCGCTCAAAATGCTTGCCCTGCTGACTGGAAAATTTCCTATGTCACTCCCATCCCTAAAACTCCCACCCTGCAAACCTTTAATGACCTAAGACCAATCGCCATCACACCTCTCCCTAGCCTCCTTTGTGAAGATTTCGTGTTTAACTGGTCTTATTCACAAATTAGCAAACAGCTAGACACCTGTCAGTTCGGCAACATCAAATCCACCTCCACCTCCTACTGCCTAGTCAGCTTCCTTGAGTTCATCCACAGCCACTTGGACAAACATAACACATCTCTCGCCCTTGCTTTTGTAGACTTTAGGAAAGCATTTGATCTTGTAGACCACACTGTTGTCATCAACAAGGCCATTAACCTGGGACTCCACCCCAACCTGGTAGCTTGGCTGGCTGACTTCCTCACAGGAAGGCAGCAGGCGGTCCGTTATCAGGGCTCCATATCTCCCCTGCAACAGCTGACTTGTGGGGTTTCGCAAGGAACTAAATCTGGACCACTATGCTTCCTCACCGACATCCAGCATCGATGGAAATACGTGGATGACTGCACGGTTGGCATCCCAGTCAACACCAGGACACCAGATTATAATCCACTGCAAGCCACCCTAGACAGGCTGCAGATGTGGACAGAGCACAACAACGTCTCCATCAACCACACCAAGACCGTGGTGATGCACGTCTGCACCTCATCTGCAGCTGTACCGCCCCCCCCAGCTCACAATTGGCCCTCATCCACTCCTTCAAGCTTCTCGGCATCACTGTGGATGACCAATTATCATGGAAGCAACATGTCGCTAGGATGGTCAAGGTAGCCTCATACAAGCTGTACATGCTGCGCAGACTCAGGTCTCTGGGGACTCCAGCAGGGGATTTGAAGGCAGTTTACACCTCGTTCATATTACCCTCACTGCTGTACGCCTCCCCAGCGTGGTCTTCATCTCTGAACAAAACAACAACAGCTTGAGAAGGTTCAGAAGAGGGCATGCAGAGTCATAATGGGCCCTGCCTACACCAGCTACAATAATGCTCTCACCACCCTGAGTCTACCCAGGCTGACAGCCATGTATGAGCAAGCCCTTAGTAAGTTCGGGGAAGGCTTGCTACGTAACACACGCCACCGTCACCTCCTACCACCTGACGCCCCCCCACCAGCCAGGGCTACCCGACACCAAAGCAAACTGGTGCCGATAAGAGCCCCTCGCACCGACCGCTATCGCAAGAGTGCTGTTCCCACTTTAGTGCGAAAAATAAACACTTAGATTAGTATGTCTCCAAGTTGTAGCCTTTAGATCTTAGAATTAATATTAATGTAATCTTCCCCTCTGTAAATTTTTTGTCTCTGACTGCCATGTAAATAAACCGTTAATTATTATTATTATTATTATTTATTACACCAACAAACCTGCACATACTCCTCACCCCACCGCCCACACTCTCCTGTGGGTGGAGGACCTAGAGTCAGGGGACAACTTCCTTGTTGACTCTGGTTCAGAGGTTAGTGTTGTGCCCCCGATGGCTAAAGACAGAGAGTGCCAGGGCTCCATAGCATACATCCTCCTCGTTGCCAACAAGTCACCCATCGCTACGTTTGGCACGAGGAGCAGGGGCGTCACCCTACTTCGTCAGGAGTATGTAGTATGGCCTTTCATCGTGGCGGACGTGCAGGCCCCCATCCTGGGTCTTGACTTCTTAACTGCACATGTTCTCTGATAGATGCCAAGAGACAATGCCTCATACCCCAGCTATCAGAAGCCATCATACAGGCCAAACATTGTAGACACCCTACACCTTCCATCACCCACATTACACACTCCAACTCTTACGAACATATTATACAAGAATTCCCTAATCTCCGCTCTACCTCCTCTACGCAGCTTGTTCATGACCCAAGGATCAGAAACACCATCACCACGACCGGCCCCCCTGTCTTCGCTAAACCCTGGAGGATGCCCCCTGAAAGACTGGAAGCAGCCAAGAGGGAGTTTCAGGTGATGTGGCAGCAGGGTGTGATGAGACCGTCTGACAGCGCATGGGTGTCACCCCTGCATATGGTCCCCAAGCAGCAAGAAGGCGAATGGAGGGCATGCGGGGACTACAGAGCCTTAAACGCTGCCTCCATTCCAGATAGATATCCAATACCGCACGTCCTGGACTTCCACTCCAAGCTCCAGGGGTGTGCAGTATTCTCTAAAATTGACCTTGTTCATGCCTTCCACCAGATTCCAGTAGCGAAGGAAGACATTAAGAAAACTGCAATCACTACCCCTTTTGGCCTGTTCCAGTTCCCTTCTATGAACTTTGGGTTACGCAATGCTGCCCAGACTTTCCAGCGCTTCATGGACAAAGTGCTGTGTGGACTAGATTATGTCGTCATCTACATCGACGATATCCTCGTCGCCTCACACACTCACGACCAGCACATGCAACACATGAGGGAACTGTGCGACCGCCTGCAACAGTATGGCCTCAAGATACACCCCTCCAAGTGCATTCTAGGTGTAGAGAGCCTGGACTTCCTCGGACACAGGGTGATCCCCAACGGCATCACCCCGTTACCACAGATGGTGGAGGCAGTGAGAGAGTTCCCGTTACCCACCATGGCCAGGAAGCTACGGGAATTTTTAGGTGTCGTCAACTATTATCACAGATTTATCCCCCACGCTGCCTCTGCCCTCTCTCCACTCCACGACCTACTCAAAGGCTTGAAGAAGAAGTCACAGAAGAAGCTCACATGGACGACTTCAGCCTCCAAGGCATTTCAAGATATCAAACAACGCCTAGCCAACACTACCCTCCTCGTCTACCCCACACCGCACGCCCCCTCTTCAATCTACACTGACGCTATTAGGGCTGTCCTACAGCAAGAAGTTGATGGTATACTGATGCCCATCGGCTTCTACAGCAAATGCCTGGAACAACCACAACTGAAATACAGTGCCTTCGACAAGGAACTAGTCACCATCTATGACTCTTTCAAGCACTTCCGGCACTTCTTGGAAGGGAGGAGTTTTCACATCAGGACAGACCACAAGCTACTCACAACTGCGATGAAACAACCTTGAAAAAGCTGGTCCCCTAGGGTATCACGTTACCTTGCATTCATCTCAGAATTCACCACAGACATCAGGCACATCAAAGGTGAGGAAAATGCCATTGCTGACACCCTATCCAGGGCATCCCCTGTTATTCCCTGTATTGCCTCTAACCAACAGATGCCGCTCCTAGATTTCTCAGCCATTGCAGCAGTGCTGGCATCAGATGAGCACCTCAACCAACTCCTTAACGGCGACACAGGCCTGCAGCTACAACAAATACCGGCACCAGACGGCGTCACGAAACTCTGGTGTGACACCTCGGCCTTATATCCCCACTCCCTTCAGGTACAAAGTATTTAACTACTTTCACTCTTTGAACCAACCAGGTGTTGCAGGCACTCTCTGCCTCATCAGCCGCAGAACAGTATAGACTGGTATGAGAAAACAGATTAAGGAGTGGGTATCAGCGTGTGTGCCATGCCAGAGAGCGAAGGTGGGGTGCCATACCCCCCCCCCACACGAGTTTCCCATACCTACCAGCAGGTTCCACACAGTGCATATCGATATCGTCGGGCCACTCCCTCCTCACCTGCATGGATCGCACTACACGTTGGTGCACCGTGACGCCCATGGCAGACATCATAGCAGAAGGTACCGCCTGCCACTTCCTCAACACATGGGTTGCCAACTTCGGACCGCCAGCTGTCATCGTAACGGACCAGGGCACACAATTCGAATCCAGGGCGTGGCAGGAAATGCTTACCTTACTCGGAACCAGAAGACAGAGAACAACGGCATACCACCCCAGCAGCAACAGGATGGTTGAACGCCTGCATAGAAGATTGAAGGATGCGTTTCGCGGCGTGCAACCAGACCAATGGTCAGACGCCCTTCCTCTCATCCTCCTGACCATCTGTGCTACAGTGAAGGAGGATCTACACCCCTCACCAGCTGAACTCGTTTTGGGGGAAGATTTCCGCCTACCCAGACAGGTCACATCTCCAAGCATGGACACCTGCAACCTCTCCTTCCTCCCAGCCTTGAAGGCAGCCATCTCCAGCACTCGTCCGATGCATACGAGGAAATCCAACTCAAGAACTTCCTACACACCACTTGGTCTACACACAGCCACAAACCTATTCCTGCATACCGACTCCCACAGGACACCGCTGCAAGAACCATATACCGGCCCTCACCCCATTATCTCCAGGATGGATGCTACAGTTACAATTCAGCTATCAGGAAAACCTTACGTCACTTCCTGGAAGTGGGTCAAGCCAGCGGTCATCCCAACACCCACACACTCACCTACACCCACACACCATCCAACACCCCATACACCACCGGTACCTGCCAAACCACCTATCCCATCCACCACTTACACATAACCCGCACACTCCTGTATTACACTTATTTATTCATATATTTATATTTTGTATATTATTGTTATATGTTTGTTCTCTCTCCCCTTTCTCCCCGTATGTTTCTAAACATTTCTCTGGGAAGGGGGGGTAATGTAGTGGCCACATATATGGCCACTCTATGTACCACATATATGACCACTCCTGTAGTGCCAGATATACCACTCCTATATCCCTGGGTCTATTCTTAGCCAGATGGGTACATTAATCCCTGACCCAGGCAGACCTAAGCCGCCCTTGGGAGCACGCCTACCTTCAGCCAAGCCGCCTCATGCCTCCTTGGGATGCCAGCTGCAGTCTCCCTTCCCCAAGCCAGACTGACTCATTTATGGGAACGTCTACTGGCCCACGCTCATAGGTCAGGTGATCACGTGGTAACGCCTCATCCGGGACCTGGGTTGGACCATATATAAGGGCCCAGGCCTCTTGGGTCAATCACTTATACTTGAGCACTGGAAAAAGAAGGTCCTTCCTGCCGCCACCCTGTCTGCTGCCACACTTGCCTAGCTGCCCCAAGCCCTAATCGTGTTCTCGTCTTCATCACACGGCTACTCTCCAGCCCCAAGCAACTCTCCTGCAGCAACCACGGTTCACCTACAGCACGGCACGGCACGCCAGCATACTACCATATTCTGTGTGACCTTTATGTACTACCAATAAACTCTTATTGTGTATTCTAGAGTCTGTTCACCCCGGGTAATGACGCAAGGTCTTCCTTGACATTATAATTTGTTTGTTATTTTGTTTGTTTATTTTTATTTGCTATTTTGTTTGTTTGTTTATTTGTTAGTTATTTTGTTGTTTGTTGTTTGTTTGTTGTTTTGTTTGATATTTTGTTTGTTATTTTGTTTGTTGTTTGTGTGCTATTTTGTTTGTCGTTTTGTTTGTTCATTTGTTTGTTTGTTATTTTGTGTGTTTATTTTAGCCTATCGACTATGTAATGGTCATTAAGGCGATATATTTACAGAGTGATAGAAAGTATTATGGTGAACTAAAGGTGTTTACATCAGTGTGTGTGTCATTAGTGTCATTCTCCTCTGACTGGTGTTACTCACTCTTAACAGGTGTATACATCAAGTGTGTGTGTCATTCTCCTTTGAATTAGGTCATGACATGTACAGTTGCCAAAAAAGAAATTGCAACAAAAAAGAAATTGAATGAATTGCCCTCAACCCTACTTCCTGTGCAAAGAGAACTGTTACTCTACACCATATTATGTTATGAATGAATGGGTGTTACTGTGCCAAGCTGTTGTTTTAGTATTCATATGTGTTTTGCTTAAGTTAATTATGAAAAATAGAGCTGGGATTCATGTGGCACCATGTCACACAGATAAATGTGGTTTAAATGTTAATTTATTGCATGGTTTATTTATATTTTTGGAAGGCATAGTTTCCACAGTCCAAACAAATCTAACTTTATTTATCGGATTAACGGTATGTAGACAAGAACGTATCGTTGGGTCCTGATGGCCGATGCTCTGGATACGACGCTCATATATAATATATTATTGGTATAGTGAAACCAGCACAGCTGGATTGCTATAGAATACGCCCCTTCTCAAGCCCAGGCCCCGTATAGGCATAATCTGGGTTGGAAGGGTCTATTCCGTGACGATCAACAGAAGTAAATAAAAATTCAAATCTGGCGCTGTACTGATAGTGGAGCCACCTGGTGGTGGCGTGGTGAGGTATTAGCCCCGCTCTGCGCTCGCAGGCAATCGGTCACTCTGTCGCGGAACACGTCCCAGTCAACATCTTCGCTCCTCGCTGCTACGCTATGGTATTGTGTCACGTGTTCCTGCTATTGTTTCTTTTGTGTTCTAGTGGCTGGCCTGCTTTGCAGATGTATAGTGTGTGTGTGTATTCTAGGAGTGTTTAGGTGTGTTTTGGGGGGTTTTTCTTTTCTAGGACTGAGTTTCTCTCTTCCCTAGGCGAAGGGGGCTTTTGGGCCTCCTTTTTCGGAGTTTTTCTCCTTCATTCCCCCCTTTCACCTTTCCTCCTGCCACTAGTACATTCATTGTGTGTTTTTTCTCGGGGTTTCTGTTTTTTTTTAGCGAGGTTAGCGTCCCCAAGTGGGGCCTTTGCCTCCCCACGTGGTGTGTGTGTGGGGTCTTTGCAGCCCTCCTCTTACCTTCCCCGAGTATTGTGTGTGCCCTCTCGGTCGGGGGGAGTGAGAATTGTGCCCTGGTTCTCTCTTCCTCTCCCGTGCAGGTTTTTTTAGTGTTTTTTGGTGTTTTTCCAGTGTTTTTAGCCTGGGTTGTTGCAACTCAGGCTACCGGGCCCCCCCTGTTCCCCCTCCTTCGGGATCCTTCTGTCCGGGGGGGTTTCGTTTACCCGCTCCATGTGGCGGGCTGGTTTCTGGTTTTACGGGGTTTTTCCCTGGCGGGTGTGCGTGAGATTGGGGGGTCGTGTCCTGGCCCCCGGGTTCAGCGGGTTACTCCCGCACTACTTCTCCTTGTTTGGGGTTTTCCCGTGTCTTCTGTGTTCCAGTGTCTGCACGTGCTAACCCATGTTTGTGTATTCTTTTCTTCCTCAGCCTACTCGTGCCTTATGTGCTGCGTCGGGGTGTACTGTGCGGGTCTCTCCTGACGGACACCTGTACTGTTCGCCTCACGCACCCTGCTTCACTCCCTTGGGTTACGACCCTTTGGCGTGTGGTGTGTGCCGCCCCTGGGCTGAGTTGTGTCGGGTTACCTCCCCTTCTGCCCGCTCCAAACTCCCCGCCCTTGCTTCCCTTCGTATGGCGTGGACGAGGTGTAGGAGAATGGCCCATAAACGAGACGGTTCTACTTTGGCGTGGGTGGACCCGATTTTGGGAACGGATCTGGGTTTATCCAGGTCCCGTTATCCTTCTTCCTGTCTCTCGGAGTCTCAGGGGCTAGAACCTCCTGAGGCCCGAGAGATTGAGCCTCCTTCCCTAGACGGTACTACGACTCCTTCTCGGGGCTTCTACCCCCGGGAAGCGAGCGAGTCTGTCGCGCTGGTTCCCCCGACTACCTCACCGGTACAAGGGCCCAGCAGGGAACCTCCAGCTTCGCCTCCTTCTAGAGCCGGCTCCTCAGGTCTCTCTAGAGGACGCAAGCGTTCGGCTAAAAGGTCCCGCCACTCCAGGAAGTCCCGGGCTCGTCGCCGTTCTCCTTCCTCCTCATCTTCGTCGTCTTCTTCTTCCTCTTCTTCTTCATCGGGTAGCTCTCCTTCGCCCTCACCCGCAAATCCCGCAAGGGTAAGCGGGGGGGGGACAGCCCCTCATCGAGGAAGATAGTGAAGATCTTCCACACCCTTATTCCTCACGCCTTTCCTGGGGTTTCTACCGCGCAGCCTCCGGCTGTTGCTCCGGGGCCCGCTCCTTCGCCCACCCTTGCCCCCCCTCCTGCTCCTGCTCCCGTCAGGGGCGCGAGTCCTCCCGGGGATATGGGAGTCATTCCCGTTCCTCCTGTTTCTCCGGGACTCGAGTCTGAGGAGTTGGTTACCTCCGCACCTCCATCCCCGTCACCCCCTCCTGCGGGCGACGGGTACCTTCCCTACTCTTGGGCTCTTCTCCCTCCTTCCTGGACCCACTCTTTGGAGGAGGGCAGACTGGTGGCTTGGTCTCCGGACACGGCTCAACCAGACGTGTGGACCCGGAGGGATGATGTCCTGGTGAAGTTGGGGGCTGATGAGAAGGGCGACGCTATTCCCTTCTACAAGGTCCGTCCCATCTCAGCTCCCGTACCCACTTCATCGAGAGTGTCCTCTGCGGCTACCCTGGACGCGATGGGTTTTCTGGTGGAGTACAGCCAATTGCATTTGTCCGAGGCTTGGAGGATTGACCGCTCCCACGGGAACACGGCAGTCCTCCTTTCTCCGGACGCGTACTTCCCGGGGGATAAGGGCGAAGGGGACCTGGACATCCCAGCCCTTCTCCTTAAGTCCCTGGACCACCAGAGGCACAGCGCGCCCAGGAAGCCCCCTCCTCCGTCTTTCCCCGTCATCCTCCCTCATTCCCGTGCCCCCCCGGGTTTGAGGGAATGCCTGTGGAAGACGGAGGAGCCTCGGGTCCCCTATCAACTGAAGGAGCCCGACGGCAAGTTGCGGCAGGCGGAGTCTGCTGCCCGCTTGGAGTTGGCCCACACCATCGCCACGGGGGCAGCCACTGCGCTCATCCGAGACTGCCTCAACGCCCTCACCAACACCTACCACGAGATGTCGGGTATACAGCTAGCGTGAGTACCTTACTTCTAGTGTCATGTTACTTAGGGGATACGGGGTAGAGGGTCTCTCTGTTACTCCCGGGTACTTATCCCCGGGTTCGCTCGGTTTTTTCCTTGTTTACCCCTTACAGTGACACCCTCTCTTCCATGGCCACCGTAATGGAGGGCGTTGCGGCGATGGCGACCCACAACATGCAGGAGGAGGCGAAGGTCTTCGCCGAGGCGAGACTGGCAGCCCGCCAGGCGGCTGCGAAATCTGCGCAGGAGATGGCACAGAGGGGAGTGGTGCGAGCTGCCCCCCTGTCCCCTGCCCTCTTCGACCAACCGGCGACAGACGCGATCTTCTCCTCTCTCCCAGCGGTAATCAACTTACCAAAACCCTCTACCTCCAAGTAAGTACCTCTCGTTGATCCACTTACCTGAGTTATTTTCACGGGAGGTGAAATTGAAGGAATATTCGGTTCCCCTTTGTTCCTAATCAATCTGTTTGTCTGTAGGCCACGTGCCCCACAGCCATCCAGACCGGCCTACCAGCCCCGAAGGCCCTCCCAGCCTGCCGAGGCCCTCGTACCCCACTCCCCCGAAGGCGCACAACAGGCCCTCCCAGAGGGGCCAGCAGCCATTTCGAGGGAAAGGACAGGGCTCCAAGCCCTATAGTAAGCCCAAGTCCCCCTTCAGCCACCCCTCCCAGAAGGACCGCTCCACTTGAGGGTCCCACTCTGGGCTGCCTCACAGGGTGGTCAGCAGCCTGGCCCTCCCACGGCTGGGCAGCAAGAATAATTCGGCATGGCCTGTCCTGGCCCTGGATAACTGTTCCGGTGAGTAACTGTTAACTCTCCTAATCTGACATTTCTGACATATGACTTATGCCTACTCCCGTCCTTGGGTTCCCGTTAGGTCAAAATCAGAGTTTTCCCTTGCGGTCAAAATCTCTGCCTCTGCCCGTCATTTTACCCTCCAACCATCCCCGGGTCCCTCGGGCCCCGGGGGCTAGGATTAACTGTACTCTCACTGACACCTGTCTTTTCCCGTTACAGCCACTACGTCTACCTCCTGCCTCAACCAAAGTGTCACTTTCGGTCGTCCCGCATGTGTTAGAAATGCGGGAAAAAGGGGTAGTGGAGCGGACGACGGGAAGGGTCTTTCTTTCTCATTTATTCACGGTCCCCAAAAAGGACCAGGGAAAAACGAGATTGGTGATGGACCTGAGCAAACTAAACAAATTTGTGAAAACCTTTCGTTTCAAGATGGTTTCGGTTGCTCAGGTCCGCACAGTTCTAAGGAAGGGGGACTGGTTAGCATCCCTGGATCTCAAGGATGCGTACTGGCACGTCCCGATCCACCCCAGGTTTCGCCGTTTTCTGGCCTTCCAGGTGGGGACCGAGACGTTCCAGTTTACTAGGCTCCCTTTCGGTCTTTCTTTAGCTCCTCGAGTCTTCACAAAGCTCGTGAGGGTGGTGGCATCCCATCTGGCAGAGGCGGGTGTCCCCACCCTCATGTACCTGGACGATTGGTTGCTTCACGCCCCTTCCAAGGAGCAGGTAGCAAACAAAGTCCGGGTAGCGAGGGGAGTGCTAGAGGAAATGAGGTTCCTGTTGAACATCCCCAAGTCCTCTCTCACTCCCACTCGCAAACTGTGTTGGCTAGGAATAGAGTGGGACTCTCTATCGGCCACCCTCTCTCTCGCTCCAGACAACGCCCGCCGGACCCTCCGCCATGTCCGCCAGGCGCATTTTTCCCGTACTTTCTCTCACCGCCAGTGGGAATCATTGCTCGGGTCCCTAAATTTCGCGGCCCCTGCAATGCCCCTGGGACGACTGAAACACAATAGGCTGACGCGGGAGGTAAACCTCCACCTTTCCCCAGCACACAGGGACCTTTCCAGGCAAGTGTCCCCCTCTCTCCACCATCTCCTTCGCCCCTGGCTACGTCCCGGTGCCCTGCGTCAGCGGGTCCCCTGGGTGTTCCCTCCCCCGGGGATCACGGTGGCGACAGACGCATCGGACGTAGGCTGGGGGTACCAGTCTTGCCTGGGACATCAGCGTTGCGGGGGATGGAAGGAAGGGGAGAGGCTATTACACATCAACGCCCGGGAGTTGATGGTAGCGAAGGAATGGCTCAACAGACACCCACAGTTTGCCAGGGTAGGCGTCCGCTTCGATATGGACAATGTTGCGGCCGTGCAGTGCCTGCAGAAACAGGGCACCGCACGGTCGGAAATTCTCCTGTCCCTGTCAGAACAGATTTTTGCGATAGCGGCCAAGAGGTGCATTCACCTCTCGGCCCGCTATGTACCAGGGCGGGAGAACGATTGTGTTCGAGTCTCTCTGCCTTCGCTACGGGACACCGGAGGTGGACCTATTCGCCTCCCCATCCACGGCCCTACTTCCTCTGTTCCTGACATTCTCGTCCAGAACAGAGGCGGGGGGCCCGGACGCCTTCACAGAGGACTGGAACAGGTGGGGGCATCTCTACCTCTTCCCACCCCCAGCTACGTCAGTCCTCCTGAAGGCGATCCTCAAGCTGCGCACATTCAGGGGGAGGGTACTCCTCATAGCCCCCCTCTGGCCAGCGCAGCCGTGGTTCGGAGAACTGTCCCGGTGGGGCCCTCATCCCCTTCAGTTGGGATCAGCGTGCCTCTCCAGCACCCTGTCTGCACCACTCCAAGCGTCACTGAAACTACACGCTTGGAGTTTCTACGGGGAGTCCTCAGCAAAAGGTTCACTAAGGAGACAGTGGGCAAGATGTTGAGGGCTCATCGTCAGTTGTCGGTGCGACAGTACGAATCGTGCTGGAAAAGATTCCAGGACTTCTTGCGAAGACACCCCTCCATGGTCATCTCGGAGGACACGGTCCTGGAATTCCTCACGTGGCTCGCCGATTCCACCAACAGGGCCCCGGCGACGGTGCTTGCGCATCACGCAGCCCTGTCTGATCCCCTCCTCCTGGGTTTTAACATTAAGGTTTCGGAGAGGCCTCTCTCTCTCCTGAGGATGGGGATTCGGGCGGGGATTGCACCTCACCGGGCCCAGACTCTCTCCTGGTCCCTTCACCGCGTCCTTTCCTACCTGACCTTCGAGGGGGTCCCTCTGGAGGTTTGTCACCTCCTCCAGAAAGCTCTCTTCCTGCTCGCCTTAGCTACAGGGTACAGGGCCTCTCAGTTGGCAGCCCTGACCCGTCACACAGCCTTTTCTTCCGTAAGCCCTAACCTTACTTCCTTAACTATCTCCCCCTCTCCTGCCTTTCTAGCTAAGAACGAGCAGGCTGACGACAGGATTGGCCCTCTCGCAGTACCCTCGTTCCTGAGGGATGGAAGTTTCCACCCCCTCTGCCCAGTCCACGCTTTTACAGCTTACGTGGAGGCGACGAGAGGGGCTTCTCCGGACCACCTCTTCTACAACTCTAGGTCCGGTAACCCTCTCTTCCCTAGGTCAATCGCTCGCCTTCTCTGCCGAGTGATAGAGAACGGGGATCCCGGACACGCCCCGAGGGCTCACAGCGTTAGGGGCGTGGCCGCCTCCCTCGCCTTCCTCAGGACTCACTCGGTGGAGAGGGTTAGGGATTTGGGGGGTTGGACTTCCACTTCCTCCTTCAGGACGAGGTATCTGTTCCACTCGCTCTCCCATACCCCCTGTGTGGCTATGGGTACTCCACCCTCCATTCCCCAGGGTCCCCACGGGAGACACATGGGGGGGAGGGGCCGCCCGAAGAGAAAAGGTCGGGCGACTTAAGTCCCGTCACTATCATCCCATACTTCATCCCCATCTTGTACAGCTTCATGCTCATCCCCATGTCTCTCATACGTGTACATATGGTGCAGGCGAAATAAATTACATTGTTACGGAATTCTTGAGTATTCATTCTCCAAACAATTACTTTACTATGATGAGTGACAGGATATTTAGTTAAACACAGGATGACTGCATCCTGGTGCCCTTCTTAATCCCCTCGGGATCGCATTACCTGAGCCGGGGCCATAGCCCTAGCTCAGAGGACTTTAATAAAAGGGGGGAGGGGGTTGGGGGGGGGATGCAGGGTCACCCCTCCCCTCCTCTCCTAGACCCGATCCCTCGAGTCTGCCTATAAAGACTTTTATGAGTAACAATTCTGGTCTATAACAGAATGGTCTACGGGTAATATGGGATAAGCTACTACACTCCCACCACGGCTACTCCCCTAGCCAGTGTTGGGAGTTGCTTTAGCTTTAACCTCACCCTGCTCGGTTACCTTTCCGACTCTCCGCTCTCGACCGCTCTTAACTAGCACGTGATTGCCTCCACCTCACCTCCCACCTACCGCATCGCATGCATAGCAATCCAGCTGTGCTGGTTTCACGATACCAATAATAGTGCATTTGTCGCGGCTTCTAGCCGCTTAAATTGTATTTATTGATTGTGAAACCAGCACAGCTTTGACTGACCCACCCACCTCCCGATGCGGCAGGCATTCACTTTCTTCCTTTCTCATTGGAGTGACCGATTGCCTGCGAGCGCAGAGCGGGGCTAATACCTCACCACGCCACCACCAGGTGGCTCCACTATCAGTACAGCGCCAGATTTGAATTTTGATTTACTTCTGATGATCGTCACGGAATAAAACCTTCCAACCCAGATTATGCCTATACGGGGCCTGGGCTTGAAAAGGGGCGTATTCTATAGCAATCCAGCTGTGCTGGTTTCACAACCAATAAATACAATTTAAGCGGCTAGAAGCCGCGACAAATGCACTAATATGGGCCAAGGCTGGCCTTGATATGGGCGTCGTACTCCGAGCATAAGAGACAGCCGTCTCCTCCGTCATCCCCATCTTCACTATCTCTGAGATAAGTCAGGTTTCTTTTCTCCCTCTTTCTACCTATTTCTTCATTACATTTTAGTAGTTGTCCTGTGTGTGTGTGTGTGTGTGTGTGTGTATGGGCACTAACGCACTGTATTCCAACACTACGTTCAAGGGTTCACACCTCTGATGTCGCAGGAAGTTGTTAGTAGCCTGAGATCAAAGCTTCCCTTGCCACATTTGTTGGGATTCAGGCATTTTTAGAGTGTTAACCTAACTGGAGTTCGAAATTCTTTATACCATCTCGAACCAACATGTTACTGATGTTTCTCAAAAGTGATGTATGGTGATGTATAGGCCTACATATTTTACTTTAATAACACCCAGGTATAATAGATTAGAACGTACTACAGTAAGATCAACAATAATATTAAAGTTTATATTCCATACTTAATCAACGAATATTCTCAATATTATAATGGTTTCGGTTAGCATGATACAGAACTTTCTTCACTTCTCTTACCCAGGCTCACCTTGCTCACAGCAAAATTATTGTATTTGGATCACTGTTTACAAATGATGATTATATTTTCACTTTATTTTTCTATATTGTAACTTTTCAAAATGAGAGTATCAAAATATTAAATTCCCATCTGATGTAATAACTAGTAGTAATCCTGTATTGACAGATGTAAGCGACTAAGTTCATCAGCCAATCATATTGATTCACTACAAATGCAGGGAGTAAGGATTAAGGTGCTTCATTCATAATGTCTTTGGGTGAGTACTACTGGTAGAGCTCCCAGATTTCGCCACATTCAATTCATTTTTTGTCGCAATTCCTTTTTTGGCAACTTTACTTAGAATGTCTTCCGTCTTTCACTTGATATCAGGTTTTATCTGTAATCGGATTACACCATCTTGCTCAGGAGGTTTTGTTTTACTTGAGGAAATGTTTTATATCATCATTGATTTAATATTTGCTGGTAAAAAATGATAAAAGTGGTATAAATATATTTTTGAACTTTGTTCACTTCTACTCATCATTTATTTATTTATTTTTTTTTTTCTATACCTCAACCTCGGGGCTGTAGGGTATCAGTAGCCCGTGACTCTTGCGAGGCCCCGAGATTATTGGGTGTCGCACCAGATGAGACAGTGGAGCTTTGTGGTGATGTTGGTACCGCAGCTTCTCTTCTGACCCACTAGATGTCGACACCTTATTTATACCCGTACTTTGTTTCCTATTTTATCGAGTTGTGACAAACATATGTAAACTCTATAATCACGACTAAGACTAATGGTATCAAGTAAAATGGTTTTCTTGAATAAGAGAAGAGTTAGAATAAATAATATACAAAGATATACTACCAGGAGTGTGGGTGACAGGGAGGATACTCATCTTGGTGGAGCTGTAGCAGAGCAGGAGTCTAGGAGAGTGTGTCACCCAATCAGAAGAGAGCTTACCAATGATGTCTACACCCCAGTAGAACACAAGTTTTGGACTGACTTTATTATTATTATTATTATCACGTAATTATTGTTTTGATGATATTATTATTATTATTATTATTATTATTATTATTATCATTATTATTATTATTGTGTTTGTGTATTGCCACATAATTATTGTCTTCTGGTAATATTTCATTATTATTATTTTAATTATTATTATTATGTGTGTAATTCAACAAGTTAAGATATTCTGTCAAAATCTTTGAAAAAATACAACCATCAATGTAAACAAAGGAGATCTAAAGTCATAAATAATATTATAATTATATTTATTGAATAACAAGATAACTACAGGATATAAGTAATAAAAATGAACTACTACCATTGAGGGCATCTGTTTCCTGGCATAGTTTGGATGGAATCACACACCTTCCATTTCATAAACATAAAAATATTCCTTTAAATGGTCCAGGATCCCACCTAACATAATTAATTAAGGGTATAGTACAATGTTGGTAACTGTGGAGAAACCAATTCCTACAAACTATTCCATACAACATTATTATTATTAATCTGGTGCTGTTTCCTGGTATACTTTGGAGGAATTAAAACACTCCAATGTACCACAAGTATATTACCCTCTTAATGATTCCTACAGACTAGACTATTCCATGCAAAAAGCCATTATTATTATTATGTATAAAGAGAAAGGGATTATATATATATATATATATATATATATATATATATATATATATATATATATATATATATATATATATATATATATATATATATATATATAAATATATATATATATATAATATTTGTATCCCCTATGGATATTGTATTAAAGAATTACAATACAGTATATAGTAATTAATTATATAGTAAGTAATTATATAGTAAGTAATTATATAGTAAGTAATTATATAGTTAATAATTATATAGTTAGTAATTATATAGTTAGTAATTATATAGTAAGTAATTATATAGTTAGTAATTATATAGTTAGTAATTATATAGTTAGTAATTATATAGTAAGTAATTATATAGTTAGTAATTATATAGTAAGTAATTATATAGTTTGTAATTATATAGTTAGTAATTATATAGTTAGTAATTATATAGAAATTTATATAGTTAATGGAGAGAACTTGTATTTAGTAAATTGGAGTGCTACTAATTCCTCCAAACTATGTCAGGAAACAAATCACCATAATGTTACTAATAGAGAATCTGTTTCCTGACATATCTTGGAGTATTCAGTAGCCTTCCAATTTACTCTCAAGATTTTCTCCCCATAAGAACCATTGATATTATAAAACAAAAACATTTAATTAAACATTAGTATACATTATATAATAATTATATAGTAAATTAATAACAAAGTATAAGATAATGCAATTAATAAAACCATGTTAATGTTTATAACTTCTAAATGTGTGTGTGTGTATTCTTTGTGTGTATATAATACTTGTGTGTATATATATTCCTTATGTGTGTATATATATATTACTTGTGTGTGTATATTTACTCCTTGTGTTGGTAGTGTAGTTGTTCATACAGTATATCATTTGAGTGTGTTGTGTGGGTGTGTAAATTTATTCATGTGTGTAGTGTGTACTAATTGTAGTGTGTGTACTAAGATGACCAGTCAGCCACCCTAACACCACAGTCCACCACAGTGAATTGTGTGATGTCACTGAGTTGGACTGCTTTCTTCAACACTACCAGTTCATTCCACACATAGCCAACTGGAATACCAAATTTCTGACATTGACCGTTGGTGCTGATGATAAACTCACCACTCTTGTCTGTATGACTCATAAACATTACTGTCCCCTCATCACAATAACCATCAGACAACAACATTCTATTAACACCAGAATCATAGTTCCCACCAAACACACACTCACCCGCCTTCCCCTTGTTCCAAACTCTGGTTAACTGAGTATTGAGGAAGGAGGATCCTCGCTGGCCGGTGCAGAGATCAACAAACTGTCTGGCCTCTGTTGTGTTAGAATTCACCAAGATGCTGAATCTCTTCATCCTCCCACTCCAAGCCATGACCAGGAAGGTGTAGGTATAATCAGGGTTCAGTCTCTTTACCATCTCACTCACCTGTAAGACACAACCATTATTACTGACTCTATCAACCACACCTTTCATATACAGTAGGCACTCATACTCTCCTACTCACTCACCCTATTACTCATCACACATCACCATAACACAAACTCTTATACTCACTACACACATCAACATGACACACAACCTTATACTCACTACACACACCACCATGACACACACCCTTATACTCACTACATATCACCATGACACACACCCTTATACTCACTACACACACCATTATACTCACTACATATCACCATAACACACACCCTTATATTCACTACACACCACGAAACACACCCTTATACTCACTCCACACCCATATACTCACTACACACACCCTATTACTTACTACATACACCCTTATACTCACTACACACACCCTATTACTTACTAAACACAACCTTATACTAACTACATACACTCTTATACTCACTACACACCCTTATAATCACTACACACTCTTATACTCACAACACACACCCTTATACTTACTACACACACCCTTATACTCACTACACTCCCTTATACTCACTACACACCACTATGACAGACAACCACTATAACTCACACACACACCTACCCACTACACCTTTATACTCACTACATACACCACTATAACTCACACACACACCTACTCACTACACACCACACCCTTATACTCACTACACACACCACTATAACTCACACACACACCTACTTACTACATACACCACTATAACACACACACACACCTACTCACTATACACACCCTTATACTCACTACACACACCACCATAACACACACACCTACTCACTATACACACCCTTATACTCACTACACACACCACTATAACTCACACACACACCTACTCATAATTACACTCATAACTTTTTCAGAAATACCACATGACCACAACCACACCTTTCCCACTACATATCAAACACACACCACATCTCACCAATACCCCCACACTCAATGGTAGACATTATACTTGGTAAAATATTAACTATGAACTTACTGGAATGGTGAGGGTCTCAAGGGGTAAATTTTGGTTCTGGAGGCAGTGGAAGTCAAGTGCATATCTATCTCGGGTCACTTTGAAGTCGATGTGGTCATTCTGGTTCTCCCTATTATCTGGCATCACTTCCTCAAGTTCCTCAAACTGTAGAGAAAGGAAAGCAACTGTGTAGTGATAATACATGATGTTGGAAGGGACAGTACTGTACAGACAATACAATACAATAATGTGTTTAGAGTACATACTACAGATAAGACTGTGGATAAAGGATATATTGTATAATTATTATCAATGAACAGTGTGACTGCCATAACAACACTGTATTACTACTACTACTGGTAATGGTAGTGAGGTGGCACAGTACAGGTAGTGAGTTGGAACAATAGAACTGGGATTGTGAAGGTAGCAAGATGAGTAAAAATTCTAATAATAATAATAATACATATAACTAACAATATACACTTACTTTGTTGTCATTTAAAAGAATATTGACTTTGTCCATAATAGGTAGAGTAAGGTCACTCAGTTGGTTAGTGTGTTGTGTAGCATCAGCCTCACCATCAACCATCATCAAAGCCTTATTTGTCACATCACGAACCTGTTGATATATAAAATATTGTTGTTTTAACTTTATGTAAAGTGGAAACTTTAATAATGAATGAAAGTAAAATATAAAAACAAATCCTGCTGGACCAGAAAGACCTTGTAGTCATAAAGGACAAGAAGACAGAGAGGAGGGACAAGTAAGAAGGAATACAAAGGAAATGAGGGATTGTTGAAGAAATGAGAGGGAATGGTTTGGGTCCAAAGGGGCGCCCAAACTCTGTGTAAGGTGGAAACTTTAATAGTGAATGAATGGCCTGTGTTTGGCCAGAAAGACCTTGTAGTTACAAGGGACAAGGAGATAGAGATAAGAGACAGCAAGTAAGAAGGAATATAAAGAAAAGGAGGGACAGTTGAAGAAATGAAAATTTATACATTGTGTTGTTATAAACAATCAAAGTGATTATATAAATAACAACATAAGGAAAACTCACACTGGTACACTAAGTATATTGGTCAATACACTTGTATTTTACCATTATGGGTTTTCTACACTGGGTCTTATTACACAAATGACATAAAAACAAATGTACAAAAGAAGATCAGAACTTTACATTTGTAATTAACAAAGTTCAAATAAAGAGTATCACTTAATTCCTGAACAGTAAAGGGGGAGTGAAAACATTTAATCACTCTTCTCCAGGCTGACTTCTTAATAGCTTAGTAAAGTTGCAAATTGTCTATAAATAATTGACATTAAAATTCAACAATATCAAATGCCTGATGCAATTAGTATTACAGAAACCTTAAGATCATCTTCTGATTGACATTAACGAATTAATTGGTTAATAAAAGCATGTTCTCAATTAGGATTACCTGATAATAACAGTACTAAAATATTTATCAAAGCTGATATTATTGATGATGAGGTTGTTGTGCTAAAACACATACATTTAGGAAAGCTGAGGTAATATATGGATGGTTCTAAGGGGGTAGTAGTGTTGGTAAATTTGTAGCAACTAATTACTCCAAATTATTCCAAGCACCAGACAAACATTATTTTTGTTAATCTAGTCCTGTTTCCTGATATACTTTGAAGGAATCAAGGTACTTCAATGTACCAATTGTATACTATCTTCTTAACAGCACCAGTATTAGAGACCTAGTGTATGGATGGTGTATAATATGTGTGTGTAATATGTATGATTTGACAGTAGTTATGTAAATCTATGTATGACTTGACAGTAGTTATGTAAATCTATGTATGACTTGACAACAGTTATGTAAATCTATGTATGACTTGACAGTAAATATGTAAATCTATGTATGACTTGACAACAGTTATGTAAATCTATGTATGACTTGACAGTAAATATGTAAATCTATGTATGACTTGACAACAGTTATGTAAATCTATGTATGACTTGACAGCTGTTTTGTATATTTTAAAGAGTTCATTATGAAGTAAGAGCTGATCATTTTTACAACACTGAGTGGATAAAGGTTGAGGATGGATATAAATACCTTCTTACTGGTGGTGACTGTTTTAACATCTGGGAAGAGTTCTTGGTACTTCTTCTTCCAGTCTTTATTCTCGTCCATGTAGTGGCAAGCTTGATTGATGACTTGAAGAGCCTCCTCTCCATTGCCCACTAACTGTATATCTTTAATAGTCTCCCTCATTTGTTTCATTCCATCTTGCGTTTCTTTCTTATAAACGTTTAATCTGCAGTCTTCCTGTTCCAGGAGGTCCTTGGCAATCTTGTGTTCTTTCACGAGGTCATTTAGAAGTTGGTTGTGCTCCTTCTTCCATTTCTTGATCTGTGTCCCATATTGATCCAGCTGGGACTGAATTACTTGACGGTCTGCCACACCACTCTCCATCTTGGTCTTCTGTTCATCAATAAAGTTCTTCAGTGTAGGTGTGATGGTGGTAAATGTGGCACCTGCTGGAGTACCAGGTTTCTTACTTGATGTAGATTCTTCAGTTGTGTTGATGTTCTTGGAGGGTATGAGTGAAGTAAAGGCTTTCTGGTACTTTAGGATCTCTTCAACGGTGTAGTTGATGGGAATTTTGTTGATTGGTGTAGTTCAGTGTTTCACTCGACAGCTTGGACAAGTCACGTTCTTTGTTTCTAACACTTTCCTCAAGCAGGATGTGCAGAAGGTGTGACCACAGGGGAGTGTGCGAGGCCGGCGCTCGGTGTCATCAAACAGAGTGAAACAAACACCACACTCTGCTGGGTTGTTCTGTGGTGGAAACATGTCATTGATTAGAACCAGTTTTACATACAACTCACTAAATAGAATACAGTACACACAAGTCAACAAACTTACTTAAGAGTTTAAAGTACACATTACCTTATAGATTAATAATGCAAAACAACACTTCATTTTCTAATGAATACACGCTATACACTATGGTTTTGCCTTTATAATACAGTTCCAACCTATGGAGTATTTATTGGATATGCCCCGTTATCGAAATATACCCCGTTTTCATACCCCATCACAAACATGGGGGAGAGCCTTGGAATCCGGGGTTTTGGGTGGGGGAAAACATGCATAGCACTATGTAAATGCCATAATTATACACTTCCAACTGTAAATAAAATAGTTAATAATAATTAAAAAAATCCAAGTGTTCGAGAACGTTGCAATATAATACAAATACAGCCCAAGCAGCAGTGTTACAACATGTGTTTGGCTAGATAGCCAAAATGTTAGTATAGCCCAAGTAGCAGCGTTACCAACATGTGTACACAATGTATATGTAGGAATGACATATATATAATAATATGTGTATAAAAATGGACAAAATAAAGGGTAAAGAATGTTGAATAAACAATAAATAACATACCTTAAAGAAATTATGTGGATGGTGTGGGATTGTCGAGATCAGAGGAGATATCTGAGTCGTCTGAATCATGTGGTAATGGCGGAGCAGGACGAATACGGTCAGATTGGGGCGGATAGAGATTTGCAGCCTCCAGAAGGAATTGATGAAATGCAAGATCTTCGTGTTGGTCTAGAAATATATATCTTGCAATATATTGTCACAAATACTTGGCTCTGATTCCTGGTCGTTTAATATGTTCCTTAACATCTCTCCACAATCTCTCTATGTTTTGTGTGTGTATTTCAGTATTAACCGGGTCGACAAAATTAATGCTGTGATTTACACACCAATGTCGATAGCCCTCGTCCTCGAGAGAATTGTATGCACGCCAAGAATCAGAGCAAATGGTAGTGCCAGGCAATATAAAAAGTTTTATTAGTGGAATAAGAGTTTCTTTATTCCGTGGAAGTGGTTGAGTCGCATCGTCTAAGAGCGGGATAATAAATTTTTTCTTGGAGACTCTGACAAGTGTTTCATCAATCTCAACCATTATAAGACGACCACCTATAGGGGCTTGAGATGTTAGCCATTTCTCACACACTTCACTACAGAAACTTCTCCGATCGACAGAAGTGTTGCTGTTTATGCTCAAGTTTTTGATAGCCTGGATGTGTGAAAAACTCCTATCACAAAATACGTTAATAAAACACAGCACTTTCCAGGGATCGATGTGTGAATGGTCTAAAAATGAGCCTATAAATGACGACACAGAAAATCCACAACGTCTTCTTCTCTTTGTCTTTGCTATTCGAGTTGTGTGATAACAACGAAAAAGGTTATCATGTGTTAAACAACAATTGTTACCGCAGTTAGGACACTTGAGATCAGTTGGTAAGACAGCGTGATTTTGAAATAAAGTTATACTGGTCTCCTTATTTCTAAAATGGCTTGCTATAATTTCGTAGTATAGAGGACGACAACCGGTGCACAAGTGTTCCATAGTGAGCAACTGAAAGAGAAAGACCCACGCTCTAACGTCCTATTTATAGGGGATAATCACGTGACCCAGTTTTCCATACAGCAGCATTACAAACTCAAAAATAAATGGAAAAGTAAAATGATAGCCACCGTACCTATCCCACCCAAACATAAACACAACCAAACATAACCTAACAATACCTCACCCTACACTAAATCACCAATTAAAGCCCAAAATAAAGTAACATTACAAAACAAAACTAAAAATATAGATACATAATATATATACTCTTAGAATGAAAACACGTGTTCATGTGCACAAAAGTAGCCCAAATGGCTATAAAAATGAATACATGGTAATGCACATATTAATATTTAGAGTAGCCAGCAGAGGGCCAAAATTTCCAAGGCTATAAGCAGTGGTACTAACTCAAAATAACAAAGAGAAGCACCCAATACTATGAAAATAAGTAGAATTATAGCCAAATCCTACCGACCTCTACATATCCTTACTAAACAAAACCTAACCTAACCTAACCCAAACAAACCACAGCAAATCATAACAAACCTAACCAAAAATAAGCAAAGATAATAAAAAGTAACATAATGAAATGACCCAGTGAATAATAACATGTGTTCAGGTGCACATTTGTAGCCCAAATGGCTATGAATATGAGGAACTGGTAATGCACATAATAAGTGGATGGCTATCGGCATCGAATAAAATCCCACAATTGCCAGATCTCCAATAAAATGTTAAATCAAATGGTTATTTTGGGAATTAGTGTTACCTAACCTGACCTGACCTAACCTAACCTAGACCACAACAGACTACCGAGACCTAACCTGGGCAAACTACCGGGACCTAACCTGGGCATAAAACCGTTGTACAATTAATAAAGTGACCGAGTAAATATCCCGGGATGTAGATGGATGTGGTAACACTGCACTTCCATTACCAATAATTTACAGAGTAACCACAAGATGGCAACACAGTGATATCAAGGAATTAATGACAGGAGTAGACACTAGAGGGCAACAATGTAACATCCTGGATATGGAAATTTCCATACAAAGAGTAGGACGCTCATAGACAATATTGCCAATACAAAATATAATAGGGCAAATATAGCCAAACCAGCCACAAGTAGCGTGAATATTGTAACATTTGCAACTATGAAAAGACTATAATTGTAGTGAAAACATATCAAACGTAAACACAAGAGAACCAATCTCCCCACCTGAAACCAGCGTCATCCAACGCACCCCCAATATTGCATGGGTCTTAAATAACGTGGAATATAACGAAATGCAACGAAAATAACGGTAGGAAGTCAATTATATAGGCAGAACCACAGTGAAATGCGTGTTTTCCTCCACCCTAAACCCCGGATTCCCAGGCTCTCCCCCATGTTTGTATTGGGGTATGAAAACGGGGCATATCTCGAAAACAGGGCATCTCCGAGAGAAACACCATAGACGAAAAGTGTCTTAGAAAGGTCCTAATTAGTGGTAAAACATACTAATATACACCGTATAGTGAACCCAGGTCTTCTGTAAAAATACCGTTTCTTTTGTTAGGGAGCTTACAAATCAAAACAAACCACTGTGGAACCAGCATCACATCCACACAGATTGTTTTAGCAAGAATGGTTGCCAAGAATTATTTCATAAACAAAACAATTAACAATATAATTAATAAGGTTAAAATGACTCACCAATTAATTGATTGAAGATGAACAATGATCACTCTAGTCCTGGAAGACCTTGTAGACTACGATGAAACACACTGACTGTAGGTTTGAGATAACATAACCATTATTATAATATATACTTTCCTTTGAACCTTTTATCATTTTACAAGATGTAAGTAGATATTGTATTAATGATAAACATTGGCTATAATTTAACCCCATGGTAATATTATAACTTGGTTTATAATAAATAAGAAACACCAACCTTCCTTCTAGACTCCCGTGTGGTATTTTAATACACTGCAAGCCCAAGGACAAAACACAAGTTTCTCAGAATGGAGTTCTAAAATTACCTTACATTATGAGGAAATTTTTTTAGATTCCCCCAGATTTCAATTACTTCACAATTATTATATTTATGGGTTATTTGTTATCTTTCCTTATAATCAAATATTTGTGATTATTTTCTAATGAGATAATATAGTAAATACAAGTGATAAGTTTGAAAATGGCACTATATAATATCAGCAAGATGGTATTTTAGAATTACCTTAAAATTGTCTTTACCTCAAAATTGTCTTATATGAGGTGATATTACGCTAATCTGAGGTAATTACCTCACAAATGAGATCCCTGGCTATGACTAAGGTGTGAGTGATAACCCTGGCTATAGTTGTCAGCAGTGCTGCCAGGTGCAGGGTAATTATCCTGTTTTAGGGTAATCTGAGCACCAGCAGGGTAACAGGGTAGAAGTTTCGAAATAGGCAAGGATAATAGACTATAAAGGATAGTCCAGTGAAACGTCATAGTGATGACGTGGTAAATATCCGTGACGTCACGGGAGGCTCTGTTGCTAGCTGGTGCGCAAACCTTGCCCGCTCACTAGTTAAAATATGAAGCATAAAGATTATATCAGCTGATATTAATCGAAATAATGAGTTTCTTGGTAGCTACACCTTGGTAGGTTAAAAAGATAAGAAGCATACTGATATAACGGCAATTGTACAACTCGACATCAGTTGTTGAAATAGAATAATGGACTATAAAACTGGAAGCCTTCCATGACCAAGATTGATATCAAATCGGGTTCGCATCTCTAAGCCCATATTTGTACAATAATTACTAATCTTTGGTGTCTTTATATTCCACACAGTTTAAATTGATCATTATAATTTAAAGTAAATGTGTTTGTAGTGTGTTGTCATCAATAGATATCCAGAGAAGCCATGAGATCTCTACCACTGCCCACTGGTGCGTTGTATACTCACCAGAAGTAGGCCTACAGTACTACTTGGCATTGATAATAAGGTCATGATTTAGACTGATAATAGGTTTTACGTGTTTAATTCTTGATGGATGATTAACTAGCCTACTAATCATATGGATATAAAGCAGCATTTTCATAAATCATGACCTAGCTGACATAATGAGATCATTAGTCGATCATCCTTGGTAGTAGCCTACAGTTTTTTAACCTTGGTTACGAAGTATTTACATTGACTAGTGCTAGGTTATATTCATATATCTATCACTCGAAAGATTATATAATAACCTATTACCTGGATGTAAAGGTAATTTATATTGATAATTCTGGATTTTTTCAATGTTATGAAAAGGATTTCCATACCTATTTAGTATTTCCAACTGACCCCTTTTCTAAAATATGTCACTTCAACCCCTCCAACAGATCTGAAAAATGCCCTGAATAGATCCGAAGAAGGCCCAATTAGGTCCGAAAATACCCTGATTAAGTTAGAAAAATGCCCCTGTATTTATTGAAAGAATTACCGCTTTGTAGCAGTGTTGCTAGATCCGGCTAAGTCCTAGTATTTTGCCCCAGTCATTTCCTGTACTTTACCACGGTTATTTCACAGTAGTCTGCCCAGGTTAGGTACCAGCAGTCTGCCCAGGTTAGGTCCCGGTAGTTTGATGCGGTCTAGGTTAGGTTAGGTAAGGTCAGACTAATTTCAAAATGCCCCATTTGATATTTACCAAACGCCCCATTCAAGGTCACTTATATATTGCTTACACCTACAATGATTTTAAAAAGTAGAAAAATAATGAATCGGAATATGAATACAAAATACTGTATGCTGAATGTAATTATATATTTATTATCATATACTTTGCGAAATGAAATGTGTACCAAAAATAAAGGACAGTACAGTAAGAAATGTTTCTTACCATAGAAGTAAGAGTAACAATATCCTTATGAAGTACTATCACTATCAGTCTATGAGTATAATCACAGTGGAATTGCACATTTTCTAGAAAAACTAGAAACTAACGTTAATTTTATCACAATATATTAATCCTTATGGTATGTATAAAGCAAAACTAATGCAATTAGAGTTTACATAATACTGTATTATTACAGTCAGTCCATAAGTATAATCACTGTGGATTTTGCACAGGTTTGGAAATTGTGTAAATAGACGTAATTTCTGTCAGTTCATTCGCTTTTTCAGAAAGTACTGTACTGTATTGTGTTAGCACTTTTCAGATTAACGAGCTCAACTTTCTGAGAGTTAACGGCTAACTTAACACTTTTCAACTCATCATTTCTGGGAATACAAACACAGCACGATCAGCATACTGCAGTTGAGAAAATATGATGTTCATCTCTGGTATCTTCTTGTGCTGGCTGGACTGTCGCATCAAGTACCACTTCTGGTGTATTATCTGTAAAGGAATTGATGTTAAAGGCATATAATCAGATGACACTTGTTTGTATATACTGTACACAAAAATAGAATAAATTATGTAGGCTAGATAGATATAGATAGATGTAGGCTATGACTCTTCCATCATCTTCATATTCGTCATGGGTTAAAATTACCTCATATAGGTATAAAGACCTGGGAAAGACAATGAGACTATTTTCAAGATTATGTATCGGGTATTTTCAAAAATATTTGTTATCTGGTCGTACTGAGGTAATTATTGTCTATCTATTTATCTATCTATTGCCAGATGCCTCAATCCCCAAAGGGGTGAATGAATTGCCTCCACGCATCTTTGTCTCCCTTCACCTGGCGTCCCTCCTACGGTACCACCCAACGCCACTCTTACTCATATACTTCTCTTCTCCATCATTCCACCTCACTCTCGGTCTACCTGCTCTACTCTGTCCTTCCACCTCACTCTCATACACTTTTTAATCAAATCTCTCGCTTCCTATACACTCTACATGGCCGAACCACCTCAAGGTGTTTTTTTTTCACTCTTTCCATCTAATACTGTTAAACTATTCACTTTCATTTTTATAAAAAAATTAAAAAAAATCTCACCATTTCTTTCGTTGAGCAGACCCTATTGTGCTTCATGTGCATCACCTCTGGCATCATCTTGTACCACTTCTGGTGTATTATCTGTGAAGGAATTGATTTTAGAGGCACATAATCACATGACACTTGTTTGCATATACAAAAGAAAAGAATAAATAAATGTTTGGCCCTTCCATTATTTTCATATATGCATTATCCAGCCCTACTCTTAACATACTATAATTACTGTATTGTGAAACTATGAAGTACAGGGTAGGTCTGATACCATCTGATACTGTATAGCCTATGTACTATACACAGTCACTTTTAAGAAGAAAACAAAAAATCTCACCATTTCCTTCATTGAGCAGACCCTCTTGAAGTACTGGTACCAGTAGCCTTCTATGCCTGCTGAATAATCTTTCTCGGCGAGCCTCCGTACCAGCTGAAAATTAAATGAATGTTACAGTATTCAGACCTAATCAAAATCCATGGGTAAAATCATGATTGTATAAATGGACCAAATATCCACATTAGATAAACTACTGAATTTCTACCACAATTACCTACTATTGTAACCTATATTAGGACATTGAATGATGGTTTTAATGTATTAAATCCACCACAAATACCCCACCTTACCCCCAAACATAAAAGGGGAAGAGAGAAATTGTTGGTTATAGAGCATTACAATACTGTAGCCTACCTAGATATACCAAAGTTATCACTAGTAGGGGATGCAGTCAGTATTGGACTACATTTCTAACAGAATTAGGTAGACTTGGCCTGGCCTAACCTAACCTACATAGTGTACAGTAGAGTATCATAAGATGGGGTAAAGTTAAAAATATGTACAGTATAAGCAAATAGCTGAGGGTGTAGCAGTAAGTTGGGCCTTTGATAGATCTCAACATACCTGGTTCTCGATTAGAATTTGGAAGGTGCAGAGTTGGTACAGCTCAAGGTTGCAATATTATGATCTTCTTTGGAGATCCATTACATCGTTGATTGTTCAAAGCATCTCTTGGGACATAGTCTGTTGTTGTCTTAAAGTGTAGAGAGCATACTCGGGCCAATTCAACATTGAATTTGTCCTCAAGTTTGCACGCTGATATCCACTTTATGGCATTCTCTTGGTCTCTTAGGAACCGAAAGAGCTCCACCCTGTCTCTTTTTGCATGTCTACTGCCATTATTGTAATTGTACACTGCACATACATCCATATTATGGCACAGACATTCACGCTTCACGTACACTTTAAGTTGGACTAGTGACAGTCTGGGCACCAGGCAAGGTTTGTTTACAAGTGTGACGTCACTCCCGCGGTGCATTGTGGGAAAACAAGTGTCTAGTGGACTATCCTTTATAGTCTATCATCCTTGCCCTCACCTCTCTCACCCTCACCTCTCTCACCCTCACACACACACCTCTCTCCCCCTTGATATCCAATACTCCTTACTACACCTCCAATGAGTTGACCATTACCAATATGACCACCACCAAACAACACCTTTACCAAATACTTCACCAACTGACCAACTTACACCACCACTAACAACATTTATCAACTTTATACATACCACTTCAACTAACGAAAAAATCACTTTATCCATCTCTTAATATCTTACACCAACACCATCACCACTAACACCATCATCTTTATACATACGACAAAATCTCCTTCACTTATAATTTCTTACACCAAAAACACCACTACCACCACCACTAACACCATCATCTTTATACTTACATACTTCAACTGACGAGAAAATCACCTTATCCACCTCTTAATCTCTTACACCAAAAACACCATCATCTTTACACATACTTCAATCACTTTCATCTTTTAATCTCGTACACCACCAACACCATCACCATAACCTCGTAGTCTCTCTCTTCTTACACCATTACTATCACCATCACCATAACCTCGTATTTCCTTTCTTCTTACACCATTACTATCACCATCACCATAACCTTGTAGTCTCTCTCTTCTTACACCATTACTATCACCAACACCACCATCACCATAACCTCGTATTCTCTCTCTTCTTACACCATTACTATCACCACCACCAACACCATAACCTCGTATTCTCTCTCTTCTTACACCATTACTATCACCATCACGGTGAATAAAACCCACTCTTGTTGACGGAAATAATATATTAATCCATACAGTTTCGGTGGACACTGCCACCATCTTCAGTGGTCTAGCGAGAAGAAAGGAATGACATAGATAGTACATAGGTATGAACTTATATACAGTTTGTGGAGAGGGGAGGGAAGGAGGTGTCAGTGGGATGGGGTAGAAGGAGGTGTCGGTGAGGGCAGGTCACGTGTTAATCCCCTTGGGCGTCACCTAGGTGTGGGTGAGGTGAGGTGAGGTGTGTGTGGTGAGGGAAGGGACATTTCTACCAAGGATCTCATTATTGGGTCTAATTTATACATACCATAACTAAGGTTGAAATTGCGGTATTTTTCAATGCACATTGATTCGATTATCTTACGTTTTCTAAAGTCGTTGCTTTTATACATCAGATGGCTACCTTGCCAATCAATTCTATGATTGGCATTACAAACATGGTTAAAAATAGCATTGTTTAAATTACACGTCTTAGTGGCATATTTATGTTCCTTAATTCTAGTTTCTAGGTTTCGGCCAGTCTCTCCTATGTAAACTATAGTTCACAAACTTGGCATGGAATTTTATATATCCCTGCTTCTGTCGGGGTTCTAAATTTGTTTTTTACTAACTTTGATTTAATAGTTGAGGTGTATTTAAAGGCTATATTTACATCACTTGTGTGACAAATAGACCTCACCATACTCAAATCAGAGATGTAAGGCAATGTGAGAAAACGTTTCATTTGTGTGGTGGGGTTTTTTGGAGCATAGTGAGATTGCCTTGCTTTAAGGTAGGCTTTTTTTATGAACCAAGGGGGTATTTTAAATTTTGAAAGATTTTCCAAATCAGCTGATTTTCTTCATGTATATGCTCTGGACTGCAAATTCTGAGGGCTCTAAGGAACATTGATGAGATGACAGACAATTTTGTGGCCGAATGATGATACGAATAGTAATGAATGAACAAATTACAACTGGTAGGCTTCCTATACACTTTGAAGCTTAGTAAATGATTAAGTTTTACTACTAATACATCTAGAAACGGAAGTACGCCACCGTCCTCCCATTCGACTTTAAAATTGATGGATGGTGCAAGGTGATTAAGCTGGTGGAAGAAATCATCAAAGTTGTCAAGGGCTGAGGGCCAAAATGAAAAAATATCGTCTACGTAGCGAAACCAAACGAGATAAGGGGGGGAGATACGTGGTAGTAGTTCCGTTTCAAAATACTCCATATATGGGTGACAGTGGGGAACCCATACCCATGCCAAAACATTGCATATAATAGTTGTTATTGAAAGAAAAAGCATTTGAAGTTACACATAATTTTACAAGTTCTATGAAAGTGTCGACTTAATTTGTTGAGAACAGCACGAAATCTTCTTGGAATAGAATCCGGAGAGTTCACATAATTCATCAGGCCACTCATAATCATGCCTCCTAGACATGGAAATTTCTCGCGATAATTTATTGTGGAGGAAACAAAGTCTAATGCAACATCATTGCCTGGTTTTAGCGCAAAGGATAATCCCAAACTGAGTACCTGCTCTTCCACTGAACTCTCCGGATTCTATTCCAAGAAGATTTCGTGCTGCTCTCAACAAATTAAGTAGAAATGAGGAAATTTTCATTACAAAATCGGATAAAATATGTAAATAAAATGGAAAATCTTTTGAGTGATACAACAACATATGAGAAATTACGATCTTCTCCACTCAAGAGACTTTCCTCAGCATTCAACAAGAAAGTGAAACAATCCCTAAATAATGTTCCTAATATAGACAGCAAGACATTTATTCAGATCAATCCAAAGTTACCATATATGTATGGCTTACCAAAGACACACAAAGATAATATTCCAATGCGTCCTATCATCTCACAGTCAGGTTGTTTTACGTATAAATTATCACAGTTCCTTGCCAATAAATTAGCCCTATATGCCAAAAGTAATTTACTCTGAATGGACTTACAGCAGTATCTGTTTTATTAATGTTGCTGACGTTGTAACGATACTGGTTGTTACCCGGCAGTAATTTTTTATTCGAGTATATTCTTATGGTTACTTATGACTGAATAGTTTATAGAAACGACAACCTCAAAAATTATACTCACCGAGTATCATTTCTCCTCCAGCAGTGGCGCCTTCCGTGACACGAAGATGAGAAGGTTTTCTCATCCGTCCAGATCACTCTCTTCCAAAACTCCTCTGGCTTGTCAACATATTGTTGGGCAAACCGTAGCCTTCCCTCGCGATGTTGGTCAGTCAAAAATTCCTTGTTTGCTGGAGTCCGGTGATGCACCCCCGCTTCGTGCAACACTCTCCTGATGGTCCTCTCGCTGACAGCAAGGTCTGTGCATCGGCTTCTGCGGTGTGTAGTGCAACATGGAGGTCTTCCGTATGGTAGGTTGCCATACTAGTCAGTGTCCTCTGCTTTGCCAAATAAATTTAAATTTATATTTCACAGTGCTGATCATGAATATTAATAAAAGTGCCATATACACAAAGACGTAGATAGACAAACAGATATAATATGGTATTGTATTTATATATATATAATTGATCTTGTATTCAAACTTTTCAGGTTCCATGTGATTCAGTGTGGGCTGGTTACTCCCTTGAAACAGTAGCACCGAGGCATAAGCATATTTGTTGTGCAATAAATGTTAATTTGTTTATATTGTTTTCATTATCTTTGGCTATCATTATCATGCTGAGAACATAATTCTGTAGTTGAGCATAAAACATTGTTTTCAGTAGCATATAGAGAGATTAATGAGAATCACGTTGACCACCATTACTGTCCTTGTGGTCCTTATTGTGTCACATGTTCTGCACAGTAATGCTGGACGTAAGTAAAAGTAAGTTAATATATCTAAATAATGCCCATAAGTAACTTAAAAAAAATATATATATTTCTCTTTCCTGCAAAATGGTTTAACAAGTTAATATTCTGACTAGCAACAGACTGGCAAATGGCAATGCATGAAACCTATAGTCCTTCTGTTTTAAGAAGGCGAAATGCTGTGGCTGGGATTATCCCGTCAAGAATGTGTATCTGCCAACACTTGTTCTACATAACTATTATCATATCCTTCGCTATGAATTTCTAGTTGTTTTGTAAATCCACAGAATACAAAGAACCAAAACGGTATTAACCATATTATCCCAGCCGCAGCATTTCGCTTGCATAAATTTGAAGCACTATAGGTGATAAGGGAGAAAGGCCTATGTGATTAAAACTTTGAAAGAACGAATGAGAAGGTTAAAAATATGATAAAGAAAAGATAAAGAATACTACAGAAGGCAAGGAAGGAAGGGGGAGTGTGAGAGAGAGAAGACAAGTGAGAGGAGGTTGTGTGAGGTTGCCAGTTACTTGAAAGATATAGGCATAAGTTTATTTATTTTACAGCGAGAAAAGGAGATAAAGAGGGGGACTGCCAGCATGAGGGGCGAAAAGAATACAGGGAGAGCTGAAGACAGAAAAGGGATTGTCTCGGCTCCGTTATTTGTTGCTTAATATCCAAATGATAATAATCAGTATCTCTCTACAGGGGTGAACAATAGACAGTGTCTTTATTTAATAGATCAAATGCAATATAATGAAGCAGATATACTAATTGTTTTTAATTTCTTTTCAACTACTCACCCTCATCTGTCCTAAACACGACCGATGCCCTATCCATATGGCCAGGATAGTTCAAGAATGGTTTGCTGCTCAAGATAATTTGCAAGTGATAGATTGGTCTAGTTAGAACTGTGATATGAACCCCATAGAAAATCTATGGGGTTCTATTGTTAACACGTGGGAGCCGGAACGAGAGAGAACCACAGCAGAGTTGTTACGGCACACCAGAGAACAGTGGGAGATTTTTCGGGGAAAACCCGATACAGTGAGAAGGCATGGTGCCTCAATGCCCGAGCGACTGCAGGCTATCATGAGAAGGAGGGTGGCTGGACACGATACTAGTAACAAATTGATGAGTAAGAACATGAAATATGTAATCTACAGTATTTCAAGCCTTAATGTGTTCATAGAAGTGTACCGTATATAAATAGTGTAAACACTGTATCTCATCGTGGCTAAGGGTCTAAAGCAATACATATCCAGGTGATTATAATAATAATAAAAAAAAAAACATTACGCATGCTTAATGCAAACGTGAGGTCGAAGTTTTTACTTCGACCTTGAGGTTATATTAAGTTAACAGGTATTATAATTGTATGACACCAATTAATAACAACAACTATACATATAACGTGTTCATCATTTACAGTGTGGTGCCTACAGTCACAGTTGGGTTATGGGTGTGGAAGGCTTCGTAACGAGGACTTGTGGAGTTTTCACCTAAAGTGACAAGTCATGTAAACAATAACCAATAAATGTCTTATTTCAATTTTTCCCTGTTTTAATTAGTAATAACATTAGTGCTGACACAATATCCTCTAAATCTTGTGATTGGTTCACTAACACCGGCGTCTGAATGTTGACCTCAGATAAATAAATAAGGGTAATAAATATATTCGTCATATATAACGGATTGTATTTGCATACCAAATATCACTTTTATTTCTATTCTGGTCTTGTTTGCGCATTAACAGATTATGCAGCAACACACAGAATGTTGGTGATGGTGGTAAGATGGAGAGTAAAGGATTGCTGGGAAGGAGGGAGAGGAAACAGCGAATGGAATAAGGGAGGATGGGGTGGGGGAGAACAGATGGAGTGGTTATTGGGTAAAGATTAACTTACACTATATAACTATTATCCTTTGGTAACCAGTTACACACTAAAAGTTTCTTAGAAAATGTCGTGAATAATACAGGGTAACGATAAAGGATTTACTTGAAATTTATTTCAACACTGTGTAGGTGGTGCATGGCTTGATATATTAGTCATAAAATAATGGTGTCGTGTGAATTGTATTACGTAAAATCTGGATTCATTTCAAATAATAAATAATATCCTATAGAATGTAGCATCAGAGTTGGATTTAGATTACAGAAGAAAACATAATAAAGGCGACAGTCGGCTTTGTTCGTTTATAATCTTTAGCTACTTGATCCAATAATTCTCTCCATCTATAATACCACTACTCGATCACTTGTGAAGCTTTACACCCTCTCCTCAACCCAACCCCTCCTACCACCTTCCAGTGAGTGGTTCACATCCATGATCACAAGTGGTTCGGGATTCAAATTTCTGGATGGCTCAACATTGGTAACGCCTCCACATTACCCCCTATATAACTCCGCCCACATTTCTCCCCTCCCCCCCTCCACCTGCCAGTGATACCAGATCCACTGAGGCTCACACCAAGTAGCTAGTGGAAGAGGTGGGGTCCCTTGATCTGTCCGGAGCTGTACTTGTATAGTATGTTTCTATCCACAGTTATTGACATTTCCCTGATTTGTAAAGCATTGCATCTTGTTATCTAATTATGCAGGTTTTGTTAAATCAATTAACAAGGCTAAGATAATGTCCATACGGAAAATTATGCAAAGAAATTAAACTTAAACTGGTTTATTAAACAAGACAAATATATATAACTGTAATCTGTCTCCCTCTCCCTCCACTTACCTTACATACATACATACATATTACTCTAGTGTGACATACATACATATTACTCTAGTGTGACATACATACATATTACTCTAGTGTGACATACATACATACAGTCGTGGTCAATAATAATCATCCACATATGGGTAACTTTAACAATTTACTGTGTAATGTTTTCATGTTCACATATTATTTTATTGTTTTAAGCAGTGTGTAGCTGTTTGTATTAAATTAAACGATGGCACTATACCTATTTATTGGAATGTTTATGAGCTAAGGAACAGAGGGAAGCTGTCAAAATCTTACGTGAGTAACTCCTATATGGATGATTATTTTTGACCACGGCTGTACATACATACATACATATTACTCTAGTGTGACATACATACATACATATTATTCTAGTGTGACATATATACATACATACATATTACTCTAGTGTGACATACATACATACACACATATTCTAGTGTGACATGCATATATACACACATATTACTCTAGTGTGACATACATACATACATACTGAACAATGTGAACATAAAATACTTATCATAATAGAGATTAAGTACGTTGTATATATATATTATAAGAAGGTGACTGTGGATGAGAGCCAACGATAGTTTTGTTTATCTAACTCATTTCACCTATTAACCGAAATGTATTTATATTTAATCAGCCATTCACTGATATATCGGTTAAAGAAATACTTATTCATATATTGTGAGTCACTATAATGTAGTTAATATACCATATCATCAATGAAAGACCGAATAAATGAAATAATATCTTACCCTGGCATAAGCTACCAGGGCTGGCGAGTTGAGGGGAAGGGCTACTTATCATGGCCGCCAACCCACTTCCGGTGGTGACACGCCAGGGGGGGGGGGTTGTGCGCTCTACGTGTATAGCTCTGTGCCCACAGAGCGCTTTATACTAGTTATTATAATAAAAAAAAGACAAAACCAAATAAATCATTACCTTGGCCAGCTTTGCAGTCACAGTGTGCAGTATTAATAACTCCATCTTGGCCTATAACTATCCACGTCTTTGTTGGTGGTACTGACAACGACTGCCAGTGAAGAACCTGAAAACGACCGATACATTTAATGCTATGTTGGTTAAACTAAAGAATAACACCTCCATCCATTTGTGTTATTTTAGGGAAAGGATCATCTTGGATTTAATGAATAATATTCCTTTTTTTTTACCCGATTGTCAAGAATTATGTATTTTGTTACTTCTGCTATCCCTACAATCTTGAGGGAGATCCTGGGAAATCAGGGGTTTGGGGAGGGGGAAAACATATAAATTTGGGATAAATTGACCTAACCAGATCTAAGCTTGGCATTCTTCGGTACATTTGACCCGTTTTATTAATTAAATGTGCAAGACTGACAACTAAAACCTTCTTAACAATATAGTGCATAGTGTAAATTATAAGTGTGCTGATTCTCATTAACCCTTACGCTGCCGTATTGTTTGCATTTGCAAACTGGTATATACCGGATTATTAAATATTAAGGATTTATTACCTGAGTATAATGAAAAAATAGTCTGTTGTGTCTGTATTAGAATGCAAGAGTTTATTTGCTATAACTGTGTGGGAATAAGATTTTCATCAGGTGAAATTCAAATTTTGGGCGGGAATTGACGAGGCCTGCTCCCTCCGGCCCTCTCCCTCTCCCACAGTGATACCAGCTCAGGTTGGCTTGACGAAATTTCCCTACCATCAACTTTAGAATTTACCTTTTTGCCTCAATTATTCCCTGATTACTCATGAACATTGACGGTCTTTTTTAAATTATTTTCGACTATTAGAAATTTCCCTGTATACCATTGAACAATCTTTATATAATTTTCCTGTGAACTTCAAAATTTTATAAAACAGAGAATGTTCCCTGCACCTGGCAACACTGGCCTCCCTTGCTCGCAGCCCGCAGTAGAGAACTTAGAGATGCAGCAGTATTGCCACTCGTAAATGGCTTACAGTATAATTATTATTTTGTTATCAGCAATACATACATTTTGCCTATTTTCTTTTCGCTCATATGTGTATATGAATAAATATTCTTGTCCTTGAACTACTAAAACTAAGTAATGACTGATTTATTCAATACTTGGAATGCCTTTGCCACCTCAACCTCCCTCCCACTATAGCCTAATAGTTATGTTCCCACTAAATACTTGTAACTCAGAGAGCATGGCAGTGATAACCACTGCACACATAATAATAATAATAATAATAATAATAATAATAATAGAGGCGAGATAGATCAGAAAAGATAATGAAAGTAGAATTTCCAAGCAAACATGTTTTGGTAAGTTGTCAAACAGCAGAAACTTATTATCTGCTGGGCAAGCTGAGATGAAGTTGGCAAACAGAAAGTTATTATTATTATAAATAGGACTAGCATGAGGCCCATAGGAGCTTATGTCACTCATAGGAAAATATATTTGTTATAAAGAGGTGTATATATATGGCAAACGGAAAGTATTTGTAGTAGCCTAATGGAAACGGTAAAATATTACATCTATTTAGGATTATCACTAAAGACTTATCAATTGTTATTCTTAGAGGAAGAATGAAAAAAATATCACGTACCACAGGCTAGTGAGGAAGTATGACAAAAACTAAAAATACGTAGCCTATTAGGCCCTATAAACCATTATAGAAGCCTTGTACAAATATCCATTACT
Organism: Petrolisthes cinctipes; assembly: GCA_033782935.1. Classification (NCBI taxonomy): domain Eukaryota; kingdom Metazoa; phylum Arthropoda; class Malacostraca; order Decapoda; family Porcellanidae; genus Petrolisthes; species Petrolisthes cinctipes. The sequence goes on along the minus strand of JAWQEG010002904.1, from coordinate 46,088 downwards.
TACATAACACGATTAATAAAATAAATTTCATTGTTGTACAATTTACAATACATGCTTTACTGTACAAATCTATGCAGTAATTATTATTTTGTCCTTATAACTGTCTCTGGGTGGATGGGTAAATAATAAGGCCCGAGACACACAGGTTCTTTGTAATGGTTACACAAGGATCAACACACACTTGTCACACAGTAACACCACTGTAGTGGGAACGTGAAGGTGAACAAAAGTCACAATGGTAGACAAATAATTTATTACCATACAGTTTGGCCTCTTCAGTGGTGAATAGTCAAAGGACGTGTGTGTGGTCCTTGTGTGTCCACTACAAAGCGTCCGTGTGTCCTCTGGGCCTAATAGTTCAATAACACAAATTTTTCAAACATATAAATATAGCCTACTGTACACCATATAAATAATGAATGGTAAATACTAATATAAAAAGTTCCAATCATATAATATATTGACGCATTACGACGAAATAACAAAAACCACGGCCGCCGGTCGGTTATAAACCAAAACGAGCTGCCAGAATACTGGCTAGTAGGCTCCAATGAATATGAGTTTACCACCTAATGTCTAATATTATACTCCAACAACTGTCCTGGCTGAGTTTTGTGTTTGGTGCTAAACCATGGTGAGTTGTCAGTAACCACCAAGTACCTAAACCTACCATTCCCACTTTTAAACAATTATTATAAGTGAAAAAAGCATATGCTGTCGGTGGCACTGGGGAGTGCTCTGTTGCTAACAGCATATGCTGTCGGCGGCAGTGTAAGGGTTAAACAATCATGAGGAGGAGCAATTCCTGAGAGTATTCGTTATGTTACCTATATTTCTCAGTTCTATTCAATTTATCATTGACATTGAGGTCGGTCCCCCCCTCATGGAAAGTATCCCATGTAGCATCCATCTTCAAAAAAACGTAGCAAGTCTGACCCCTTAAATTACCGCCCAATAAGCTTGACCTTTGTAATATGTAAGAAGATGGAGAGCATAGTTACAAAATCTATGTACAGCTTTCTTGTTCGACGAGGGTCAGTATGGCTTCAGACCAAACAGATCTGTGGTTGATCAACTGCTTTTGTCTTACAACAGCATCACCAATAACTTTGATAAAGGAGCTACTACTGATCTGATCCTGTTTGATTTCCAGAAGGCTTTCGATAAAGTCCACCACCGTATTCTCCTGGACAAACTGTAGTTAATTGGGATTTCAGGGAGCCTTCTGGGATAGATTAAAAGTTTTCTATGTGGCAGGTCAATGAGGGTTTGTATCGGCGGCACTGCTAGTTCAGCCAAGCCTGTTCTAAGTGGGGTACCTCAAGGTTCTGTTTTGGGACCCCTCCTATTTCTCATATTTATCAACCACATTGGGTCTCGTCTAATTGTCAAATATATGATTTTCGCTGATGACCTTAAACTTTTCTTCAGCTGCCCCTCATCCTCCCTAACTGTTAACAAGGGTATGGATAGGCTCCATGACAATATCAACATCCTTTACGATACCACCTCATCGTGGTGCCTAAAGTTTGCTGCTACCAAATGTGTTCATCTAAGATTCACTCATCATTTTTCCCAGTTTGTTACTCATCCTATATACATCTTGGGGGCTGATCCTATTAAGCTTTCTGATACACAAAAGGATTTGGGAGTAACTATCTCTTCAACCCTTAAATTTTACCATCATATCAGAGCCACTGTCAACAAGGCTGGGGGTATTGCTACTAACCTACTTAAGAGTACAGTCAACCGTTCACCAAACTTTACAAAAACTCTCCTGATCACTGATATTAGACCAGTAATTGATATTGCTTCACCCCTCTGGAACCAGGGTTATATTATGGACTTGAGACTCCTTGAGTCTGTTCAGAGACGATGGACGAAACAGGTATCTGGGCTGAAAGATATGCCATATGATGATCGCCTACCAAGTCTAAACCTATACTTTGTAAAAGGTCGTCTTCTCCGATCTGATCTAATATATTGTTACCGTATTTTTCATGGTCTCTCTCCTATTGTTCCAGCTGATCTTTTTGTAATGGCCCCCAACTCTGGTACCAAAGGACATAGTTTTAAGATCCAGGTTCAATATTCCAGCACCGAGATCAGGAATAGATTCTATTCCTGTAGGGTGATTAAACGGTGGAACTCACTCTCAGAGGGTACTGTAAATGCACCAAACCTAAGATGTTTTAAATTACTCCTACACGCAGAATTGGGAAACTCTCTTTATGAATATTGCTGAAAACTGAATGCTTGCTTACAAATCTCATCACTTCTCTTCTTTTTTCCTTTTTCACAACCACCTACTAACCATCTTACAATTCCTATTGACAGTCAGTAGTTGTTTTTCCATATGAAGGTACATCTCCCCAACCACTACATATTATTCCCAATGCCATTATACCTCAACACCTGGCTGGAGTACCCTAGCCTTGACTTGGGTTTCTACTTGCTCCTAGTCATTGCTGCTGTGAGCTGAGTAGGGCCTTACCTGGTAAGTTAACCTGGTAAGACTCTGGATCTTCACTTTCTGAACTCGGGATACGTGTGTGATTTTGGCGTGTGGTGGAGATCGGTTCTCTATAATTAAATCTTTGTGCCAGTTTCTCCCAATATTTATCTAAACGTTTCTCTAAACTTATTATAGATGGTGCTTCTGTAACCCAATCTGGGAGGTCATTCCAGTTGTTGACGACTCTGTTCGTAAAAGAATATTTTCAAATATTCAGTCTAGGTCTGGTCTTGTTTCCTCTGGTAGAATTGTCCTCTCTCATCCTGAAGATGCTTGCTGTACACTTCAGGTCGTAGATATCCTAAATAATTTTAAAAGTCTCCATCATGTCGCCACGTGACCTCCGGTATGCCAGGGTAGGGTAGGTCCAGTTGTATCAGTCTGTGTTCATAATTTAGCAGTTTCAGGTCAGGCACCATCCTCGTTGCACGCCTCTGATGAACATTTTCAAGGGCATCTATATCCTTCAAGACATATAGGCACCAAATCTGAACTGCATATTCTAAATGAGGTCTTACAATAACTGTGTACAGTCTCTTGAGCATAGTAGCATCCATATAAGTAAATGTTCGCCGTATCATACCAAAAAGTTTATTCGCTATATTTATTTTCTCTGACAAATGTTCGGTAAATGAAAGTGAGCTGTTAATAATTACGCCAATGTCTTTCTCTGCCATGGATTTGCGAATTTCAGATATCAGTCTATAGCCCTGATTATCCATCACCAATTTTCCAATCCTCATGTGCCTCGTCTTGTCTGGATGAAAGTGTAGTAGCCATTTTTCCGTCCATTTGTAATTGCTGACAGTCATCATCTTTCTCAATCTTTCTGAATAACTTGGTATCGTCTGCATATAAGTAAAGTTGACTACCGTGTGTGACCTCATCCGGTAGATCGTTAATAAATAACAGAAACAGCAGTGGCCCAATAATGGATCCATGTGGAACCCCACTTGTGATGTCCTTATAACTTGATGCCATGACATTTACAATAACTTTCACATGTCGTTGGCTAAGGAAGTCATTGATTCAGTCCAGGTATTTTCCTCCTATTTTATAACGTGCCACCTTCTTTATTATTAGCCGTCTGTGGGGAACACGATCAAAAGCCTTGGTAAAGTCACAGTTTTTTTTTTTTTTTATATGTTCTGACACTGGACATAGGCTTCATCAAGCCCGTTACCATGGCCCAGGTCAACTGCTACTCACACACACACACACGTCACGACTTCCGAACTGGTACCCAGCCACAGAGGGAGGGAAGTGAGGGTAATTCCCAAATACTGCAGCTGTTATGGTACCAGCGAGGGTGTTTTACGACGTTCGGTGGCCTTATAGTTAGTGCCTCAAACTCAAATCGGGAGAGTAAATATTCTCAGGCCCTCACCTGAGAGGATCGATCTCCCGACCTCTAGGTTACGAGTCCAGAACACTAACCACTCGGCCACCTCCCCTACACCACATCAACTGGCAAGTGATTGTCAAAGGCTTCCATCCACTCATCAATAACATTTATCAGCTGCAGTACTGTTGACCTGCCTTGTAAGAAGCTGTATTGTTTGTTGCTGAAGAGGTTATATCTATTCATATGTTGTGTGATTTCAGCTCTCAACAACGCTTCCATCATCTTGCTAACCACACTTGAGAGACTGACTGGTCGGTAATTTCCAGGGTCGCATTTGTCTCCTTTTTTATATATTGGTGTTACGTGAGCAACACGCTAATCATCTGGGATCTTTCCTTCTATGAATGAGTTATTGAAAATAATCCTCAGTGGTAGAAGAATTTCCTCACATTTCTCTCAAGATTCTCGGGTGAATGTCATCAGGCCCCGGAGATTTGTTCCCATTCAGGTTGTGAATTATTTTTCTAATCTTGTCATCCATCATGTCAATTTCCAGAAGAGGTGATACATGGTGAAATATAGCTTCTGGTACATCTCCATCAGACTCCTCAGTGAACATCTGTGAGAAATGCTCCGATAATATATCTACTTTCTCTTGGTCCGTTTCCACCTTGTCAGTGTGGCTTGCATCTCAGTATAGCTCACTCATCCTGGATTTTGTCACACATTTAGACTTAACTTATTTCCAGAACAACTTGGGATTTTCTTTGGCAATACTTGCAATCTCTCTCTCTTTACTTTTAACAGCATTTCTGGTTTCACGTCTGATCTGATTGTTGAGTCGCCTATATTCCAGGTCAACCAGCTTAAAATCTCTATCAATACACTCTCCACACTTTGCTAACTTAATGAGGAAATTCTGTGTTGGTAAATTTGGAGCAACTGAATCCTCCAAACTATTCCAAGCAACAGAACACCATTATTTTTGCTCTCCTGGTCGTGTTTCCTGGCATATTTTGGAGGAATCAAGGCACTCCAATGTAACAAAAGCGAATTACCACCTTAAGTTGCTCGGCCAGACAGCTTGAGGAACTTCAACAACAACAAACTCTGCTTCTTCTTTATTTTGGACCACAATTTTTTGTTTATAGGTAATTTCTCGTTTGTTCGTTTTTCTTGCCACTTTAAATGGTTTCTGTCGTGGTACACAGTCCTCAATGATATCCTTGAATTTATCCCGGAATACAACCCATTTCTCATTAGTGTCCAGGTTATGTGACAAAAAGTGTTGCCAGTCGATGCTTTTCAGTTTCTCTCTCATTTTCCCATAGTCTCCCTTTTGGAACAGGAGCCTCAGTTTATCCCCAGTATCCTCTGTTTGGTGTATGTGTACAAGTGAAATAAATGCAAGAATGATCACTCCTGCCCAATGGGCTTTCATATGTAACTTCTTCCACTATTGTTTCATCATAACTGAGTAATAGGTCCAATGTGTTCCCAGTATCCTTGCCACGGAATCTAGTTATTTCTGTTATATGCTGGATGAAGAATCCGTTTCTCACTTCCTCTACAAATTGGGTGTGGATATCGTTTATCCCGGTGCTGGTTGTACAGTTAAAGGTCCGCCAATGAGTGGCAGTCAATGGGACAGAGTGTAGCACACACTGTGTGTATGAAACACAATTATAGCACACATCACAAGGATGATGAGTGGCCCAAAGACCTCTCCACCCACGTGAGACCCGAGTCAGCCTCGGCTATGGCTGCGTAAGCAGGAAGACCTCAGACAGCTGACTCACAGGGGTGGTAACCTCTGGCATCAGTGAAAGATTTTTATCTCGTCCCGAGCAAGGATCGAACGCTGGGCTGCAGTATTGCAGCCGCAGACTCTAGCACTGTGCTAGCCAGAAGCTAATTTATACAAGGAAGGTTAAAATCACCAACTATAATCTTGTACTGTACATGTCTGTCACCTATTTCCTGCAATAACTGTAACAACTGGTTATTATTGAAGTCAGTGCTACTCAGACTTCTATATATTGCTGTCAAAAGCAATTCATTTTCTCCACTCTTCAATAGGATGCTAATGTATTCACAGTAGAGTGTGGAGAATTCATGTGACTGGTATTTCACACCGTGTCTTATATATATTAACATACCTCTGCCCACATTGCCATTTATATTAACATATAGGAAGCAATACAGTTAACTCTCATTTTACACTTGTATATTGGGTGTGTAATGAAACTGTGTACAGAAAACCCTCATTGTACAGTACACTTGTATATTGGGTGTGTAATATAGTGTACAATAAGTGTTTACAGTACATATATTCATTACACACACACTATTTCACATACATAATGCCAGTGTAAAATGAGAATTGACTGTATCCTTCAAAATTAAGTTCAGCTGCTGTTCTATCAAATTAGAAATGTTTTGGTGTTGCTTCCTATAATGATGTATGGAGGATCAATACTAATGGTACAGTCATCCAGTTCATGTTTCTTGTCTTCAGTTAACACTTCTACATTAGTAAACATCACTGATAATATCTGTTTATTCTCTTTGAGTTTAAGGAGGAAATTCGGTGTTGGTAAATTTAGAGCAACTGAATCCTCCAAACTATTCCAAGCAACAGAAAAAACACCATTATTTTTGCTCTCCTGGTCCTGTTTCCTGGCATACTTTGGAGGAATCAAGGCACTCCAATGTAACAAAAGCGAATTACCACCTTAAATCGCGGTGAACATGAACTGTCTAACACCACTCCCTGATCAGTGTTTACTCTGAGGTGACTGCCACAGTTAGGGTAGCATCCCACCTTATCACCTGCCTTATGTACTGGTCCCATGGTTCGCCTCTCACCATCATAGAAGTTTTTTGAGCCAGCCTCAGCTATGTTCCGAGCTTTCGTTTCATTCCTAAGCTTTTTTATCTAACAACTTTTCCTCCTTAGTCAAGTCAAGAGAGATGGTTACTCCTTGTTGCTATACATCTCTTGTTTCCTTCAGTCATGTCAAGAGAGATGGTTACTCCTTGCTGCTATACATCTCTTGTTTCCTTCAGTTTGTGGTCATTACACACAATGCTATCCTTAAGGGGGTGCTGGAATAGGGGGACAGGCTGGGGGGGGGGGGTGCTGGAATAGGGGGACAGGCTGGGGGGGGGGTGCAGGAATAGGGGGACAGGCTGGGGGGGGGGTGCAGGAATAGGGGGACAGGCTGGGGGGGTACGGGAATAGGGGGATAGGCTGGGGGGGGGGGGTGCGGGAATAGGGGGACAGGCTGGGGGGGGTGCGGGAATAGAGGGACAGGCTGGGGGGGGTGCGGAAATAGGGGGACAGGCTTGGGGTGGGTAGAAACCTCGTTCCCTATTCCCGCACCCCCCTAAGCCTGTCCCCCTACTCCCGAACTCCCCAAAACCCCCTGCACCCACTTAAACCCCCCCCCCCCCCAAGACTGTCCCCCTATTCCCACACCCCCTTAAGCCCCCCAATAACCTTGAAAATTATTGGTGTAGGTTTTATTGACTCTGTTATCATCCCTGGTTCCCTTATAATTTCCATGTTTGTTGTTGGCTCCTACAGCATTGAGGCATTAGTGGTATTTATTGAAAGAATTACCGTATTGTAGCAGTGTTGCCAGATCAGGTTAGGTCCCAGTATTTTGCCGCGGTCATTTCCCGTACTTTACCACGGTTATTTCCCGGTAGTTTGCCCAGGTTAGGTCTTGGTAGTCTGCCCAGGTTAGGTCCCGGTAGTCTGCTGTGGTCTAGGTAAGGTAGGCTAATTTCAAAATGCCCCATTTGAAATTGGGGCATTTGCAGAGGAAATGCCATAGAAGAAAATAGTCTTAGAATGGTCTAAATAAGTGGGTAATGAAGGTAGAAAAACCGTACGCAATAATGGTAATTCTTTCAATATTTACCGGTAATTCTTATTTTACCATGTAACTTTTTGTTAGGTCTGATTTGGGTAGTGGTTGGTATTGTGTGATAGAAGACTCCTATCACCGGCTGTATTGATCCAATATTATTGAGTACCGTACAGTCGTGGCACATAATCCTTGACCAGACTTCCACTTACACCCTGATCAAGGACTGGTCAAGGACTATGTGCTGCGACTGTACACAACATTTTATTTACACAGAAAAAGACTGTCACAAATTGAAAAAGCATCAACAACAAAGAATAAAACTATCAATGTTATTACAAGAAGTAACAGAATTAATGATCTAAATTATTACCTACCGGTATTTATTTACTTTATACAGCTTGTGAGGCATATATGTTAGGCCACTATTTCACTAAAATAAGCCGATATTTGATTTAAATGTTTATTTTGTTACCAAGTTAAGTATAACCACTAAAGTCTAACCTAAATATATGTTTAAGATAACAATACTGTATTGTTATTAATAGTGTTCATATTCCAGTTGTCTGAAAGAATGGATTGGCAATAGCAGTTAATAATAATAATAATAATAATAATAAATGGTTTATTGGACATAGTGTAGCCCTGGGGCTGAAAATATACAGAGGTGAGACAATGTAAAAAATTGCATAGTATGTGTTATAACATATTATACATATACATATATATACAGGTACAGTTGCCAAAATATGAATTGCAACAACTTTTGATAGAATATTTAAGTTTATTAATGTCCATAGTTGTTTGTAGGCATCATAAGTATGTATTACAGAAAGATATGTATATTTCCTTCTGTTATACATACTTATAGTCCATACAAATAGTTGTGGATGTTACTATGGTTAAAGTTCCATTAAGATTTGTTGCAATTCATATTTTGGCAACTGTACAGCCACAATCAAATAACCACCGACACTTTCCTTCCATCGTGCAAATAAATCAGTATCATATCAAAATATAATCATACAACAACACCTTATGTCAACTCAACCCCCTCAATTATTATTATGAGGTGCTGCAAAATCATACACGTGTTGTTCTTTATTACCAAGATATTTACTACTATGGAAGGAAAGTTTTGGTGGATATTTGATTGTGGCTGTACATATATATAGGATATTTATTTACTGTTGATAATATTTACAATAGGTGATTGAGATGACCAAGAACGTCTGGATGTGGCGATTGATGCCCTCACTGGTGCCAGACATCTTCCTTGTAGAATTGTTACAGGTAATAATTATGGTAGTACTGTACTGTACTGTACTTATAATGTGCTTCCAATTCATTAAAGTATATCTTCTTATTAAGGGGAGGGTATACGTTTAATAATTAGACTGTAGTGCCTTGATTCCTCCAAAGTATGCCAGGAAACAGAACCAGATGATGAAAAATAATGGTATCCTGTTGCCTGGAATAGTTTGGAGGAATCATTTGCTCCAGATTTACCACCCAAAACAATGTGCTATATATATACACCCTTAAATTATATCTTGCTATTGAAGGTTGTAATGACACAGAATTAATTTATCTTGGCTTGATGTCTGGCTGGCAAATTGCAGCTTGCTCAAAAACTTACTGATATTTGAATGTAAAGGCTGAATTGTAAGAGGAGGAAGTCATTGATTATTCAGCTTTCATAATTAAAAACTGAAATACTGTTGTTGTTGTTGTTGATGGTACACTCTGGTCGCAGTGAAAAAAAAAACAAATTAAAATAAAGGAGAGATTGGTCGCAGTGAAAAAAACAAATTAAAATAAAGGAAGGGTTGGTCGTAGTGAAAAAAATAAAGGAGGGGTTGGTTGCAGTGAAAAAAAAAAATTAAAATAAAGGAGGGATTGGTCGTAGTGAAAAAAAAATAAATAAAGGAAGGGTTGGTTGCAGTGAAAAAAAAAATAAAGGAAGGGTTGGTCGCAGTGGAAAAAAAAATTAAAATAAAAGAAGGTTTGGTTGCAGTGAAAATAAAAATAAAGATAGGGTTGCAGTGAAAAAAAAAAAACAAATTAAAATAAAAGAGGGATTGGTCACAGTAAAAAAAATAATAAAATAAAGGAAGGGTTGGTTGCAGTGAAAAAAAAAATAAAATAAAGGAAGGGTTGGTCACAGAGAAAAAAAAATAAAATAAAGGACTGGGACTGAAATATTTTAATGAACTTGACCTCACCTAACCATGACAAAATTATTTTTTGGATTAGATGAATCTCTTCACATCAATAAGTGAGGATGAATTTGTGGATCGATTTTGGGTGACAGAGGTTTCTTCACTTACTCTTCTTTGAGAGGTAAATTTTCACATTCAGTACACTAGGTTTGTTACTCATATTAGCATACAGTATATATAGCATTTATTAAAGTAAATGCTAAAAAAACAATTGTTCTGTCTAACCTACCTAATGATGTATCCACCAACACTTTCCTTCCATTGTAGTAAATATCTTGGTAATAAAGAACAACACGTGTATGATTTTGCAGCACCTCATAATAATAATAATTGAGGGGGTTGAGTTGACATAAGGTGTTGTTGTATGATTATATTTTGATATGATATTGATTTATTTGCACGATGGAAGGAAAGTGTTGGTGGATATTTGATTGTGGCTGTACATGCACACGCTCGGCTAGGTTAGGTTAGGTCAGGTCTGGCTGTGTTAATTTTGGGTTAGGTTAGGTTAGGTTCATTTAGGGTAAAATGAACTGGGAAAGAGAATGAGACTATTTCCAAATTTATCCCATGGTTGGTTTTATCGTTATAACCCAAGCACTATTCTCCTTTCAACTACTATGATTTTGGCCCAGCAGTAAGTGGTATGTGCATATACCCGGTTAGAGAGTGTTTTTATGCGACCGGGAGAGAGAGCTGCCACGATAGATAATGCCCGCGACTAAGTGGTTAATTAAATAAAAGGGAAATGGGGTATTGATGATGATTAATCGTGTGTATTTCTTGTAATTAGTTAATGTGATGAAAACTGATGAAGAAAATTGATCTATTAAAACCTGTGAATTGAACGAAGAGTGAGAAGAGGTGTTTTATGGCATTATTTTACTGTATTAAAAAAAATATGTACGATTGTAATGATCTTCAAACTATATATATATATATATTGTTGTACCTTAGCTTCTCGTCTGTCCCACTAGACGACCACACTTTATTTATATACGTCACTATCAGGAAACAAGAGGAGCTACACACACACACACACACACACCTTATTTATACATGTCACTATACAGGAGACAAGAGGAGTTACACACACACACACACATACTAGATGAGACAGTGGAGCTTGGTGGTGGTGGTAATGTTGGTACCATAGCTTCTCTTCTGTCCCACTAGATAACCCACACCTTATTTATAAATGTCACTAATTCTTTATTATTTATCATAGTAACGATCACTTCTAAGTTTAATATTTGATGGTAAGCGTTCATTCATTCATTCACTGCTCTGAAATTGTAAATATAGATTCATTCAGTATAGCCTGGATATATAATGAATAAACAACTACTGTAATTTTATCCACCACCAATTCATTTTACACTCAGTCACTCTTTAAAGATCACCAAATGTTTTCCCAGGCTTGTGTTTTTATTCATTATTATACAGTGTTTGTGTTTGTGTTTTTATTCATTACCATACAGTGTGTGTGTGTGGGTGTGTTTTTTTATTCATTTCCATACAGTCACTCTTTAATTAGACCACTAAACGTTTTCCTAGGCTTGTTTTTATTCATTACCATACAGTGTGTGTGTGTGTTTTAATTCATTACCATACAGTGTGTGTGTATTCATTACCATACAGATAAATGAACTAACTAAGTGATTTGCTGATCCTGTGTTAAAAGAATATAATGATAATATATATATGTGATAAATTTAATCATCTTTTATCGAGGGAATAATGTACTGAAAGAGGAAGATATTTATTTGTCCAAGACTTCAAAATTAATCTGAAACACTTTGGTGAGGTCAGTAATGCAATGTTCTGAAAGGTTTAAAGGGGGAAATTCTGTGTATATATGTAAATCTGGAGCAACTGAATCCTCAAAAAACTATTCCAAGCAACAGAAAAAGCACCATTATTTATTTTTGTTCATGTGGTCCTGTTTCATGGCATAAATTGTAGGAATGAAGGAGCTCTAATCTAATAACAAATTCTCTCTCCCCTTAAGGACCCTGTGATCGTGTATGAAAATTGGAGGCTTCTGATTTCTCCTGACCATGCCACGAAACAAACAAGCTCCTTCCATATAGGTGTGTGTGTGTGTGTGTGTGTTTGGAGGCTTCTGATTTCTCCTGACTACACCACGAAACAAGCTTCTTTCACATATAAGTAGTTGTGTGTGTTTGTGTCAATGTTTGAAGGACTCTTTTTATCTCCATATTTTCTGACTATATTAAAACTATTGTTCTTTTTTTTTTACTATATTAACACTCTTGTTCTATTCCTCTTCATATTTTCTGACTATATTAACATTCTTGTTCTTTTTATCTCCATATTTTCTGACTATATTAACATTCTTGTTCTTTTATCTCTATATTTTCTGACTATATGAAAACTTACAAGTGTGGTTGGTTGGGAAGCTAACAAACCAATACCACTGTGGAATCAGCCCCAAAATAATGAAGCCTTACAAGTGTGGTTGGTTGGGAAGCTAACAAACAAATACCACTGTGGAATCAACCCCTAAATAATGAAGCCTTACAAGTGTGGTTGGTTGGGAAGCTAACAAACTAATACGGAATCAACCCAAGTCTTACCAGGAGATTACATTCATACACACAGATCAAAATTAATAGACTTTTATTATAGTTAAGAAATGACATTACAATAATTCATGTCATACTAATTTGTGTAATCTTTATACAATATGTAAAGTGACTGAAAAATTGGTAAAAATATATTGATTCAACACTTTATTGATGTAGAGGAATTCACAGCAAACTTACAAAATGAATTTAACTGTAATCTTACTTAAGGGGGAAATTTTGTGTTGGTAAATCTGGAGCAAGTGAATCCTCCAAACTATTCCAAGCAACAGAACACCATTATTTTTGTTCTTCTGGTTCTGTTTCCTGGCATACTTTTGAGGAATCAAGACACTCCAATGTAACAAAAGTGAATTTCCCCCTTAAGGACCCTGTGATCGTGTATGAGTATTGGAGGCTTCTGATTCCTCCTGACTATGCCACGTAACAAGCTCCTTCCATATACAGTAGGTGTGTGTACAGCCACAATCAAATATCCACCGACACTTTCCTTCCATCGTATAAATAAATCAGTATTATATCAAAATATAATTATACAACAACACCTTACGTCAACTTAACCCCCTCAATTATTATTATTATTATGAGGTGCTGCAAAATCATACACGTGTTGTTCTTTATTACCAAGATATTTACTACGATGGAAGGAAAGTGTTGGTGGATATTTGATTGTGGCTGTACATTAGTAATTCCTCACACATGACAGTACAGTTAAATCTCTCAAATATTTTCACCACTGCTGAAGTATTTAGATATTAAATAATATATACTGTATATACTTATAACATTACAGTGAATATAAACAAAGGTCTTAGTATCATGTTACTAATTATTATATTATATACACCATGTATGGCTAATTGTTGATTGTAACACTATGGGTCGATTCCACAGTGGTTGGTAGTGGTTTGTAAGCACGCAAACGAAAGAATGTTAGCCGTGTAAATGATTTATAGGTGAATTATTTAATGAATTTGGTTTGTAAGCACGCAAACAAAATAATGTTAGCCATGTAAATGTCTTATGGGTGAATTTTTAATGAATTTGGTGAGTAAACTATACAGTGATCATTATTATCTAACTGTTGGATAGATTTTGTAAATGTGGATACTCAGCTTTTGGAAAATAATGAAGCCTTACAAGTGTGGTTGGTTGGGAAGCTAACAAACCAATACCACTGTGGAATCAACCCCAAAATAATGAAGCCTTACAAGTGTGGTTGGTTGGGAAGCTAACAAACCAATACCACTGTGGAATCAACCCCAAAATAATGAAGCCTTACAAGTGTGGTTGGTTGGGAAGCTAACAAACCAATACCACTGTGGAATCAACCCAATGTCCATAATGAACATGATGCTTAATTGAAAACTAGACTAATTTACTAAAACCAGATTCAGAACTGGAAAAAATATAAATATACTGTATAAAATAATAATAATATTTGAGAGCTTCAACTGTACTGCATTCAGTAGACGAAAGTATTCCAACTCACATCCTGACAGATCCTATGGGATGCCTAGTCTCTTTCCTTTCCTCTGTGTGTGTGTATGTGTGTCCTCTCTGTGTGTCTGTATGTATGTGTGTGTCCTCTCTGTGTGTCTGTATGTTTGTCCTCTCTGTGTGTCTGTATGTTTGTCCTCTGTGTGTGTCTGTATGTATGTGTGTGTCCTCTCTGTGTGTCTGTATGTTTGTCCTCTCTGTGTGTCTGTATGTTTGTCCTCTGTGTGTGTCTGTATGTATGTGTGTGTCCTCTCTGTGTGTCTGTATGTATGTGTGTATCCTCTCTGTGTGGTCTGTATATATGTGTGTGTCTGTATGTGTGTGTGTGTCCTCTTGTTTGTCCTTCAAGTGAAAGTTTCTGTCAATATATTCTCTCTTCATGCCCTTGAAAACAATTTTTAAGTTAAGGGAGAAAAATCATAAGTAGAGTAATACAATAGTTTGATTAGGTTTCTAATGATAGACTTAGGGTTGATTCCACAGTGGTTTGTAAGCACGCAAATGAAAAAAAAATGTTAGCCGTGTAAATGACTTATGGGTGAATTTTTAATGAATTTGGTGAGTAAAACTATACAGTGATCATCATTATCTAACTGTGGATAGATTTTGTGAATGTGGATACTCAGCTTTTGGAAAATAATGAAGCCTTACAAAGGTAGTTGGTTGGGAAGCTAACAAACAAATACCACTGTGGAATCAACCCTTAGTCTTTCGTACAATATCAACTTAAGAATGTGAATGCAGTATCTAATTAATTACTTAAAAGAAAGTTGTACAGTGAACCTCTAACTGACATAATTAAAATTACATCACTATTCACTGTGTGTATTAAGGGGGTGCGGGAGTAGGGGACAGGCTTGGGGGGGGACTAGGGGGGTGCGGGAATAGGGGACAGGCTTGGGGGGGGACTAGGGGGGTGAGGGAATAGGGGGACAGGCTTGGGTGGGTAGAAAGCCTGTAACCTATTCCTGCACTCCCCTAACCCCTCCCAAGCCTGTCCCCCTACTCCCGCACCCCCTAAACCCCACCCAAAACCCCTTGCACCCCCCCCCAAGCCTGTTCCCCTATTCCCGCACCCCCTTAAGTGCTGCAAATACTAATTATTATATATTACAATGTTCCTTTTTATTTTTTTGAACAGAACACTTCAATGGTGAGCAGAGAAATATATTGGTGTCATAAATAGAGAGAGAGAGAGAGAGAGAGAGAGAGAGAGAGAGAGAGAGAGAGAGAGAGAGGAGAGAGAGAGAGAGAGAGAGAGAGAGAGAGAGAGAGAGAGAGAGAGAGAGAGAGACAAGAGAAGACGAGAGAGAGAGAGAGAGAGACAAGAGAGAGAGAGAGACAAGAGAAGACAAGAGAGAGAGAGAGAGAGACAAGAGATAGAGAGAGACAAGAGAAGACAAGATAGAGAGAGAGACAAAGAAGACAAGAAAGAGAGAGACAAGAGAAGACAAGACAAGAGAAGAGAGAGAGAGACAAGACAAGATAAGAGAAGAGAGAGAGAGACAAGACAAGACAAGAGAAGAGAGAGAGAGACAAGACAAGACAAGAGAAGAGAGAGAGAGACAAGACAAGATAAGAGAGAAGACAAGATAGAGAGGCAAGAGAAGATAAGAGAGAAACAAGAGAGAGAGAGAGAGAGAGAGAGAGAGAGAGAGACAAGACAAGATAAGAGAGAAGACAAGAGAGAGAGAAGAGAAGATAAGACAAGAGACAGAGAGAGACAAGAGAAGACAAGAGAGAGAGAGGAGAAGACAAGAGAGAGAGAGAGAGAGAGAGAGAGAGAGAGAGAGAGAGAGAGAGAGAGAGAGAGAGAGAGAGAAGAGAAGACAAGAGAAGAGAAGACAAGAGAGAGAGAGAGAGTGGACGTGAACTTCCCATCCAGAAGTGTCGTGCATCCACCACGATTTAAGCCATCACAATGTTGCCAATTTAACTTTTCACCACTCATTTTTCGAGCTAATTACTGCTACGTAGGCCCTAGCAAGGAGTACAGCCACAATCAAATAACCACCGACATTTTCGTTCCATCATGTAAATAAATCAGTATCATATCAAAATATAATCATACAACAACACCTTACGTCATTTCAACTCCCTCAATTATTATTATTATGAGGTGCTGCAAAATCATACATGTGTTGTTTTTTATTACCAAAATATTTACCACGATGGAAGGAAAGTGTGCAAGATATTTGATTATGGCTGTACACTATAGGAGGTGACAAAACACCAAAAAATATGTTTGTGGTGGACAGGTTTTTGCCTCGTTGACTTTTTGAATTTTTTTTTTTTTTTCCACAATATCTGCTTTACCTAGGTTGAATACTATTTCCACCAATAGCAGACATTGGTCAGCACCTATAAAACTGGCACTGCATCCCTTCTGAGGTACAGCCACAATCAAATATCCACCAACACTTTCCTTCCATCGTAGTAAATATCTTGGTAATAAAGAACACATGTATGATTTTGCAGCACCTCATAATAATAATATCTTGCAACACCTTCCTTCCATCGTAGTAAATATCTTGGTAATAAAGAACAACACGTGTATGATTTTGCAGCACCTCATAATTATAATAATTGAGGGGGTTGAGTTGACATAAGGTGTTGTTGTATGAATATATTTTGATATGATACTGATTTATTTACACGATGGAAGGAAAGTGTTGGTGGTTATTTGATTGTGGCTGTACCAAAGACTTGACCATGACATTAAGTAAATACTCTATTAACTTACTCAGAAAGTTTACACATTAATTAACATGTCTACTTACTTCATTTCCATTAGTTTGTAGGAAAGAATGAGTTGTAATTTCTGTAGAGTGATGGTTTGGTGTTAGTGATGGATATCTTTCTCTGTTCTTGCCTTGTCCAGTCATTGCCAGTCACTGAAGGAAAATATTCTGTTTGTGTACAACAGCTTGGGATATAAAAATACATGTGTAAAGGCCTCCATAGACTATCAATCATGCCTGTGCAAACTGGGTGGTTGTACAGGCATGACCGTTGTGTTGTGTGTGTGTGATTGATGGTTTGCACAAAATGACTGAACCATATCCAACAAGCTTTTCATCAATCACACGCTTGTACAGTGATGCATGATAATGTGTGGTGACTGCTCAGTATTCTTGCTAGTGTTTGGCAAATTTAAATGATTGCACAGTCACCTAGTTTGCACAGGAATGAATGATAGTCTATGGAGGCATTAAAGACTGTATAATTATTCATTATAACATAGTATTCTTCACTAACATCACAACTATAATGAGTTCATTTCACTCTATATTGAGGAAGGTGAGGCTGTAAAAATGAAATTCTGTTTAGTAAATAAAATGTCCAATTTCTAAGATAATGTTATTACTCTTCATCTCATTTGATTAACATAAGAATCTCTACTAATTATTAATTTCCACAAATGTAGTGCAGTAAAGGACTTGTACTGAATGTACAGTCGGCCTCAGGAATTTGTATACAACTATGACATCAAGGGTTCATAACAGCTAGAAAATTTAGTCCAGTAATTTTCCAACACCAAACACTTCTAGTAATGTTACTTGGCTAATACTTGAATCAGTCAGCAGAACAATCATTATAGTATGTGTAGATTAAAGACCTCTTTTAACCAATGCTCTGTGTATGAATTCCTAAGGACGACTGTACAACAATACAATTACAATACAATAACTTTACCTCTACTATTTACTAACCAAATACTCATGGTTTGAATCCTTTCTTCTGTAGGTATTGTTGCTTCACTGTTTCTCTCTCTGCTACAGGAGGAACAATGGGAGTAATACCTCTTGCCTTCCTGTCCCTCACCACACGGGTCCAAAACACTTTACAGATGCGGTAGTTCTGATAGTAAGGTGTACAGGCTTCACGGTCCATTGTTTTATCCTGATTACACTTCATAGAGAGGTGGTACTCATTAATACAGGGATTGTTGTCCTGGTGAGTAATGTTAGTGTCAGTCATTTTACAGCCTGATGCTGGATGGACCTTCATCTCATTCCATTGTTTACTGTTCTCATGGTTCCAAGAGAAGGAAGGTGTTGTATACACATTACTGCTGTATTGGTTCTTAGTCTCATCACTGGAATCCATCACTGTCAACAAACAAATACAATGACATTACAAATACAAATAAATTACAATTATTAATACATTACAAATACAAATAAATTGCAATTACAAATACATTACAAATACAAATAAATTACAATTATTAATACAATACAAATACAAATAAATTGCAATTACAAATACATTACAAATACAAATAAATTGCAATTATTAATACATTACAAATACAAATAAATTGCAATTATTAATACATTACAAATACAAATAAATTGCAATTATTAATACATTACAAATACAAATAAATTGCTATTACAAATACATTACAAATACAAATAAATTGCTATTACAAATACATATACTGTACATTACAATTACAAATACATTATAGTGTCTAGATTTCTCTATAAAGTAATGCCAGGAAACAGGGTTAGATTAGCAAAAATATTTGTGCCCTATTGCTAGGAATACTTTGGAGGAATCAGTTGCTGCATATTGACCAACACTGTATTACCCCCTTAAGGTGATAATTCTTTTTTGTTACATTGGAGTGCCTTGATTCCTCCAAAGTGTGCCAGGAAACAGGACCAGATGAACAAAAATATTGGTGTTCTGTTGCTTGGAATACTTTGGAGGAATCAGTTGCTCCATATTGACCAACACTGTATTATTCCTGTCGTGTAGTCAGCAATAAGTAGAGTTTTAACAAGTTCTTCAAACATTGCCACTATCTAACTGTTGGTTGGGAAGCTAACAAACCAATACTTGTGGGTGAATTATTTAATGAATTTGGTGAGTAAACTATACAGTGATCATCATTATCTAACTGTTGGATAGATTTTGTGAATGTGGATACTCAGCTTTTGGAAAATAATGAAGCCTTACAAGTGTGGTTGGTTGGGAAGCTAACAAACCAACACCACTGTGGAATCAACCCCAAAATAATGAAGCCTTACAAGTGTGGTTGGTTGGGAAGCTAACAAACCAATACCACTGTGGAATCAACCCCAAAATAATGAAGCCTTACAAGTGTGGTTGGTTGGGAAGCTAACAAACCAATACCACTGTGGAATCAACCCTAAAATAATGAAGCTTTACAAGTATGGTTGGTTGGGAAGCTAACAAACCAACACCACTGTGGAATCAACCCCAATATAATGAAGCCTTACAAGTGTGGTTGGTTGGGAAGCTAACAAACCAATACCACTGTGGAATCAACCCCAAAATAATGAAGCCTTACAAGTGTGGTTGGTTGGGAAGCAAACAAACCAATACCACTGTGGAATCAACCCCAATATAATGAAGCCTTACAAGTGTGGTTGGTTGGGAAGCTAACAAACCAATACCACTGTGGAATCAACCCCAAAATAATGAAGCCTTACAAGTGTGGTTGGTTGAGTAGCATACAAACCAATACCACTGTGGAATCAACCCCAAAATAATGAAGCCTTACAAGTGTGGTTGGTTGAGAAGCATACAAACCAATACCACTGTGGAATCAACCCCAAAATAATGAAGCCTTACAAGTGTGGTTGGTTGGGAAGCTTACAAACCAATACCACTGTGGAATCGACCCATTGTAATGAAATGGAACTTTTAACTTTTAACTACACATATTACCACAGTCCTAATTTAAACCTAATTAGTTTATATTTTTTAGGTTAGTTTAAAAGATTGTTACTTTCCAAATTGTATGTTAAATAGTGAACAGAACCAAAGATGTATGAATAACTGAATAAAAAATGAAAAAATAGGACTCATCATTTTTATATACCAAAGCAATAATTAAAACAATATTGTGGTATAATTCCTATCCTATTTTTTTTATACTAAAATAATATTTAAATCAATATTCTGGTATAATTCCTATATTTTTTTATATATACCAAAATAATAATTAAAACAATATTCTACTATAATTCCTATCCTCTTTTTTATACCAAAATAATAATTAAAACAATATTCTGGTATAATTTCTATCTTATGACATCTCTGAAATAATATACAAGTGGTCGTAATATCTGAGGTTTAATAATAATAATAATAATAATAATAATAATAATAATAATAATAATAATAATAATAACACGATGTTACAAATAATAGGTTTTGTTGTGTTGGCAAATCTGGAGCAACTGATTCCTCCAAACTATTCCAAGCAACAACAGAACACCAACCATTATTTTTGTTCACCTGGTTCTGTTTCCTGGCAAACTTTGGAGGAATCAAGGCACTCCAATGTAACAAAAGTATACCATCCCCTTAAGAGCTGTCTGTGTACACTTGGGGTCTCAAAAGAGTGATTTGTAAGATGTCTTTTAAATAGGAAATATAATTCTTGTATGAGGGAAAAGGCCCTGGAGTGTGAAAGGAAAATATCACAAACCTAACTTAGGTGTTGGAAGAAGCCAAGGTCGAAATTGTGAAGGTGGAGAACAGACAAACTGAGGGATATGAAGGGTGTTATGCAATGTGGACACTCTGCAAGGAAAAGAGAATGTAATTGAGGATGTGGGGTGTGTGTGGGGGGGGGGGGGGTGCACAACATGGAGCAGTGGGGGGGAAACTGGCAACTCACAATATAGTAAATGCCCGACCACATTCCAAGATGCTGTGAGTGACGGTGTAGCTGCTCTCTCCTGATAGTGACGTGTATAAATAAGGTGTGGGTCATCTAGTGGGACAGAAGAGAAGCTACGGTACCAACAACATCACCACCACCACCACCAAGCTATACTGTCTCATCTAGAGTGTGTGTGTGTGTGTATAACTCCTCTTGTTTCCTGTATAATGATGTGTATAAATAAGGTGTGGGTCATCTAGTGTGGCAGAAGAGAAGCTACGGTACCAACAACATCACCACCACCACCAAGCTATACTGTCTCATCTAGTGTGTGTGTGTGTGTGTGTGTGTATAACTCCTCTTGTTTCCTGTATAATGACGTGTATAAATAAGGTGTGGGTCATCTAGTGGGACAGAAGGTAAGCTACGGTACCAACAACAACACCACCAAGCTCCACTGTCTCATCTAGTGCGACAACCATTAATCTCGGGACCTCACAAGAGTCATGGGCTACTGACACCCTACAGTCCCAAGGTTGAGGCATTAAAAAAGATGGATGATGAAGAAGGTGAAGATGGTAACACAATGTAAGTTTGTCCCGTCTGGAGGACATTGCTTGTATACCAGACTCAGCATAAAGGTTAATTACTGGTGTAGATCAAAATGACTCAAGTGTTAGGTGGGATTCTCACTAGCCTGTCACCGTCAATGACGTCACAAACACGACGGCCGTTCGCTTTGGAGGAGATGAGCTCCGTGACAAGGGTGATGGTGTGACTGCATCTCATTATTAGTCCCTTACCAAAACAAGATAGACAGCAACCATCTCATCATCATTGCTGCTCTACTGCTTTTTGATGAAGCAGAAAACCCCCCAGCTAGACCAACAACATAAAAGAGGAGGCTGAGAATAATGGTCATACCAACTGCTGCTGTAGTGACCTGTGTCAGAACACAACATTCTCATGGTGGTAGAGAAGAGAAGGTTGATGTAAACAGCTTCCATGAGGCCTACCACATGACCCCAGCCACTATCGAGTAACTTCTGCAGATAGTTGTTCCTTATATAGAAAAACAAGCCACAACCTTTATGGATCAGCCTGTGGGTACACCATGAGCTGTACAGCCGAGATGTGAGGTACTGCCAGGATGTGTGGTGTTGTCACATATCCAGATTCACCCAACAAAAGTTTTCACATTACACGAATGCACACACTTTATGCAAATACATGTAAATATTTATTTCAGTAATATAATCTCACTTCTTTTTTTGTGTGCAAATGCTTAAAATTCATATTGTCATAATATCCAAGATATCCAATACCCTGGACAGTGGTCAACATCACCACTGTCTCTCCGTCAAAAGATGAAATTATTTATCTTTTGACGGTGGCCGTTGGTGTGACAGGCGGGGGCACATGGTGAGAGGAATACCCATGGTTCCCATTACAGACGACGTACTTGACGGTGCTGATGGACTAGTGGGAATCCTGCCTTAGACACAGACCTTGATGGTACACTGCATCCAGGTGATGGAAGACTGAAAGGAAGGCAGATGTAAACCAGACAACCATAGTCAAGCTTTGACAGGAAACAGGACCATACGATCAAAATTAATGGTGTTCTGTTGCTTGGAATAATTTGGAGGTATCAGTTGCTCCAGATTTACCAACACTGTACTTGACAACCATAGTCAAGCTTCGACAGAACCAAGACCTTGTGTAGGTACAGCCACAATCAAATATCCACCAACACTTTCCTTCCATCGTAGTAAATATCTTGGTAATAAAGAACAACACGTGTATGATTTTGCAACACCTCATAATAATAATTGAGGGGGTTGAGTTGACAAAAGGTTTTGTTGTATGATAATATTTTGATATGATACTGATTTATTTGTACAATGGAAGGAAAGTGTCGGTGGTTATTTGATGGTGGCTGTTGTTCATTCTGCAACCCATAACACATGACTCCTCCTTTATTTTAATTTGTTTTTTCACTGCGACCAGAGCGTACCGGGGGTCTGTGGGGCAGGAGGCCATTCTGCCCTGGGAGAATATCAACAACAACAACAACAACACATTGCTGAGAGTATGTAGCAGTTGGAGGCGTTGGGATGCAGAAATTTAGTACAAAGTGAGAGGAGGTTGGGGAAAGTGAGAGGAGGTTGGTACAAAGTGAGAGGAGGATGGAACAAAGTGAGAGGAGGTTGGTACAAAGTGAGAGGAGGTTGGGGAAAGTGAGAGGAGGTTGGTACAAAGTGAGAGGAGGATGGAACAAAGTGAGAGGAGGTTGGTACAAAGTGAGAGGAGGATGGAACAAAGTGAGAGGAGGTTGGTACAAAGTGAGAGGAGGTTGGGGAAAGTGAGAGGAGGTTGGTACAAAGTGAGAGGAGGATGGAACAAAGTGAGAGGAGGTTGGTACAAAGTGAGAGGAGGATGGAACAAAGTGAGAGGAGGTTGGTACAAAGTGAGAGGAGGATGGTACAAAGTGAGAGGAGGTTGGTACAAAGTGATAGCGCAGGATTTGGAAGGAGAGGATCTAAAAAAAATTCCATTGTTTGTGACCCATTCTGGATAGCTGACTGAATGAGGGTGTATAAAGTTGAACGTCTGTGTCACTCAGCAATATATGGCAAACTCATTAACATATAGGGTCGAGTGGTATTGGTTTGTTAGCTTCCCAACCAACCACACTTGTAAGGCTTCATTATTTTATGGTTGATTACACAGTGGTATTTGTTTGTTAGCTTCCCAACCAACCACACTTGTAAGGCTTCATTATTTTATGGTTGATTCCACAGTGGTATTTGTTTGTTAGCTTCCCAACCGACCACACTTGTAAGGCTTCATTATTTTATGGTTGATTCCACAGTGGTATTTGTTTGTTAGCTTCCCAACCAACCACACTTGTAAGGCTTCATTATTTTATGGTTGATTCCACAGTGGTATTTGTTTGTTAGCTTCCCAACCAACCACACTTGTAAGGCTTCATTATTTTGGGGTTGATTCCACAGTGGTATTTGTTTGTTTTCTTCCCAACCAACCACACTTGTAAGGCTTCATTATTTTAGGGTTGATTCCACAGTGATATATATTGGTTTGTTAGCTTCCCAACCAACCACACTTGTAAGGCTTCATTATTTTCCAGAAGCTGAGTATCCACATTCACAAAATCTATCCAACAGTTAGATAATGATGATCACTGTATAGTTTACTCACTAAATTCATTAAATAATTCACCCATAAGTCATTTACACGGCTAACATTCTTTCGTTTGCGTGCTTACAAACCAAATTCATTAAATAATTCACCCATAAGTCATTTACACGGCTAACATTCTTTTGTTTGCGTGCTTACAAACCAAATTCATTAAATAATTCACCCATAAGTCATTTACATGGCTAACATTCTTTCGTTTGCGTGCTTACAAACCGCTACTAACCACTGTGGAACTGACCCTATGTGCCACGACTGTACTGTACATTATTTTTATAAAGTTTACACAGGCTAAGAATTCTTCACAAAAGCGGGACACAACCTTTACAAAACCTTCTACAAACATTTGATAAACATCATAATTATTAACTTGGAATTTCTGGGTGGGTGTGTGTGTGTGTGTGTGTGTTTCGTGGTGGCAATATTTGAAGGACTCGTTTAACCCCAATTTTCTGACTATATCACATCACAGGGTCCCTTAATAATAATAATAATAATAACAATAATAATAATAATAATAATAATAATAATAATAATAATAATAACAATAATAATAATAATAATAATAATAATAATAATAATAATAATAATAATAATAATAAAAATAAAAATAATAATAATAATAATAATAACAATAACAATAATAATAATAAAAATAATAATAATAAAAATAAAAATAATAATAATAAAAATAAAAATAATAATAATAATAATAATAATAATAATAATAATAATAATAATAATTATTATTATAATTATAATAATAATAATAATAATAATAATAATATTAATAATTATTATTATAATTATAATAATAATAATAATAATAATAATAATACAATAAAAGTCCTAAAGTTCGGAACATGAGACTTCCACATTCAATTTTTCCGAACTTTTGGGAATATATATACCGAGAATAATTAAAACAGAACACATTTTTGTGTTTACCTGTACAATGCAGTGAATATCCAAAGGTGTTGATTGATTATACACAGAGATTATTGATATGGTGAAAAGTGGAGGTGATTGTATGAGAAAATTACCAAAATTAATGAATACAAACTAAGGAATGTGTGTATGAATAAAAATTAAATGAGTTTAGGTGATAACTGAACATACCACCGTGACCACACTTTCACCCTCACACTCCCTCGTTACACTCGTGATAAGCCGAACTCTTTTATAATGAACAACTTCTCAAAACAGGCATTTTTCATTTTTTTAGCACATAGGCTATGCTATCCCGGTACAGACATTTAATATGGTAAAAAGTGCAAGTGATTGTAAGAGAAAGTGACAAAGAATAATAAATATAAACTAAGGAAATGTATTTGTACGAGAAGAAACCGAACTGAACTTGTCACCCATCACCACTCTCACTCGGCAGCAATTAAACTTATTGTATTTGACATGGTAAATTGTACATTCTCCTACGCCATACTCCACCATCAGCACCTCCACTCTAAATTCTCTCTCCAATTTGGCTAATACTTCTAGTTTCTGTGCCACACTTGACATAACATACTTCGGTAAATATTGAAAGAATTACCGTTATCGCGTACGTTTTTTCTACCTTCATTATCCACTTATTTAGACTATTCTATGACTATTTTCTTCTATGGCATTTCCTCCGTAAATGCCCCATTTCCAAATGGGGCATTTTGAAATTAGCCTGATCTTACCTAACCTAACCTAGACCACAGCAGACTACCGGGACCTAACCTGGGCAAACTACCGGGACCTAACCTGGGCAAACTACCGGGACCTAACCTGGGCAAACTACCGGAAAATAACCGTGGTAAAGTACAGTACAGGAAATTATTGGGAAAAAATACTGGGACGTACCCAGATCTGGCAATACTGCTACAAAACTGTAATTCTTTCAATAAATAGTGTAATGTTGGGGATGTACAAACAGTCACTAGACCAGCTTTACTGAACTACTATAATAGTGGTGGCAATATAATCACAGTGTTGCCATGCCTGTGTGGTCTTTTCTTGGCATTTTTTTAGTTTTATAATACTTTTACATTTTGTTGAATAAATTTAACAATAATTGGTCAGCCAAAAACCTTCTGAAGTAGCGGGCATTCCGAAGGTTTGGAGTTTGAATTTTTTAACTTTTTTACTGTAATAATAATAATAATAATAATAATAATGACAATAATAATAACAACATACTGTACACGTAAATCTAAGGATAAAGTACTGCAATTATCAGCATATTTGGAACATTAATATAACTTGACACACACACACAAACACACACACACACACATATATCACTTGACACACACACACATATATCACTTTACACACACACACACATATACCACTTGACATACACACACACACACATATATCATTTGACATACACACACACACACACATATATCACTTGACATACACACACACACACACACACACATATATCACTTGACACACACACACATATATCACTTGACACACACACACATATATCACTTGACATACACACACACACACACACATATATCACTTGACACACACACACATATATCACTTGACACACACACATATATATCACTTGACATACACACACACATATATCACTTGACACACACACACACACACATATATCACTTGACATACACACACACACACATATATCACTTGACATACACACACACACACATATATCACTTGACATACACACTCACACACATATATCACTTGACATACACACACATATATCACTTGACACACACACACACACATATATCACTTGACATACACACTCACACACATATATCACTTGACATACACACACATATATCACTTGACATACACACACACACACACATATATCACTTGACACACACACACACATATATCACTTGACATACACACACACATATATCACTTGACACACACACACACACACACACACATATATCACTTGACATACACACACACACACATATATCACTTGACATACACACACACACACACACATATATCATTTGACACACACACACATATATCACTTGACACACACACATATATCACTTGACACACACACACACACACATATATCACTTGACATACACACACACACACACATATATCACTTGACATACACACACACACACACATATATCACTTGACACACACACACATATATCACTTGACACACACACACACATATATATCACTTGACACACACACACACATATATATCACTTGACACACACACACACATATATATCACTTGACATACACACACACATATATATCACTTGACACACACACACACATATATATCACTTGACACACACACACACATATATATCACTTGACACACACACACACATATATATCACTTGACACACACACACACATATATATCACTTGACATACACACACACATATATATCACTTGACACACACACACACATATATATCACTTGACATACACACACACATATATCACTTGACACACACACACATATATCACTTGACACACACACACATATATCACTTGACACACACACACATATATCACTTGACAAACACACACACACAGTCACAGGGAGTGGACGTGCTGACCCACAGCTCCAGACATAAATCATCACTTACTATTTGTTTATTATGGATTTGAGTCAAGCTTGTGTTTAATTGGTCACATAAAAGTAAAGAAAGATAATGAGTAGAAAAGTGCAGTGAATATAAAACAACAAAGTGTAAATAACTGAGAGAAGAAAAGAGTGAATCTGGCAGAGGTAGCCAGCAGACATAACAAGTTTGAGTCAGCAATTCCTTAGGGTGAGAGATGGTACTGTACCAGGCAGCTAAACTGTAAGTAAAAAACCAATCATGAGTCTGTTTGAAAGAAGAGAAGGAAAAAAGAAGAAGAAGGAAGAGGAGTATTGTGATTTAGTAGAGTTTGAAGATCTAAATAAAGTAATAAAAAGAGTTAAGAAGTTGGAGGATGAAGTATTGGAAATAAAAGAGGCTTTAATTGAATAAAAAAAGAGAAATGAGAATTTACTAAAGGAAATGAATAGGAAAGATATAGCATTGGAAGAGATGGCAACTGAACTAAAAACAGTAAAATCCAAAACGAATGAAATAGGAGGAAATTTAGTAGAGCAGGAGAAAGATATAAACAAAATGAAACAGAAGGCAGATGTGTTGACCAAAGCCAGTCACATAGTGGAAAAGAATGAAGAAATTGAAGAGAAAATAGAACAGGCAAATGATGTAGTAAATGCATGTAAAGAAGAAATGGTTAAAACATATGCACAGATTCTAAAAGAAAAAGAAGAGATAAAAACAAACATGAAGCAAGAAAAAGGAATAATGGACATAAAGAAAGAAGTAAAAGAAGTAATAAGAAAAAATGTAAGGTTTGTCAGAGAAACAATTGATATGAATAAATCAATAATAATATATGGAGTAAAAGAAGAAGAAATGAGAAATAAAATAGCTAGGGATAAAGAAGAAATGAACAAAATCACAGGTATAATGAAAACCATAATGGAAGAAGAGGAAGAAGAAGTAAAGATAGAAGAATTCCACAGACTGGGGAAATTTGAAGAAAATAAAATGAGACCACTAAAGATAATTGTACAAAGTAGTAACATGGTAGAAACTGTATTGAGAAATGCCAGGAATTTGAAGGACTCTGAAGAATGGAACAAGATACAGGTAGTCAGATGCTTAACCAAGGAAGACAGAGAAATACTCAAAGAAAAAGTGGAAGAAGCAAAATGGAAGAACAGTGAAAGAACTGAAGAAGAGGAAAGACATTTTTTCTACAGAGTAGTGGGAATGCAAGTCAAAAAATGGTGGAGAAAAAGAGATGTCAACTAGGAAAAATATACAGAAATGAAAAAATAAAAATGATATACTCAAATGTAGATGGTATTGTATCTAAATTAACTGAAATTAAAGATGTTATACAAGAAGAAAAACCACAGATAATATGCTTCACAGAAACTAAGTTAAATAATAAAATAACAAATGATGTATTTAACCTGTGTGAATACAACATATGGAGAAAAGATAGAGTAGGAAAAAATGGAGGTGGAGTAATGATTTTAACCCATAAAAATTTAAAGGTAAACCAAACAGAATTACAGGTATCAGATAAAGTTGAATTAATAGCAGTAGATATTATAACACCAGAAGAAGTAATTACTGTTGCTACATTATATATGCCACCAAAGACAAGAACATGGGATAATAATGAATATTTAGAACTAATAAATTTCACAGAGAAGAACCTCAAAGAAATGTTACAAAGGATGGAAGACAAATCTCAAAGGTTAATATTAACAGGAGACTTTAACACCAATATAGATTGGAGAAATTATGAAGCAAAGGCAACAGAAAACCAATGGAATAGTAAATTACTAGATTTAATTCAAGACTTCTTGTTAACACAACATATTACTAATAATACAAGAATAAGAGGAACGGATGAACCATCACTATTAGACTTAATATTTACTAGAAATGAAAATGAAATTAATAATATAGAATATAAACCACCATTAGGAAAAAGTGATCATGTTGTAATAAAATGGGATTTCATAATATCATATGATATAGTAGAAGTCCAAGATAAACCAAACAAAATACAAAACTTTAAAAAAGGAAACTACAATGAATTAAAATAGTATTTCAGAAATATTAATTGGAACGAAATGATAGACGTTGACAACATAAATGATCAATATTCAAATTTTTGCAAAATATATCAGGATGGAGTGAATAAATACATCCCAAACAAGAAACCACAAACTAACAGAATCAAACAATGGTTTAATGGCAAATGTATAGAAGCCAAGAAAAAGAGACAAACCTTATGGAACAGATTCAGAAGACATGGAAGTGAAAGAACATATAATAAATATAAAAGTGTAAGAAATGAA
The DNA here is from genome assembly GCA_033782935.1 of Petrolisthes cinctipes. NCBI lineage: Eukaryota > Metazoa > Arthropoda > Malacostraca > Decapoda > Porcellanidae > Petrolisthes > Petrolisthes cinctipes. Next base: position 16,236 of record JAWQEG010002904.1, on the reverse strand, counting down.
TATACCAAGATAAGAAGAGAAGCCCAAGTGGAATATCAAAAAGATATTATTAATAAAAGTAAGGAACAACCAAAACTATTCTACAGTTACATCAAAAGCAAAACAAAAATAAAGGACAAAATTCAAAACATTATGGATGAAGGAAAAATATATACAGAAGAAAAAGAAATTTGTGAAATATTAAATACAAAATTTCAGTCGGTATTCACTAAGGAAAATGTATTCACACCAGAAGAAAATACGAACACAAACACGTATGAACTAAAAGAGTTTGAGGTGAGCAGATTAGAAATAGAGAAAGAGTTAGAAGCTGTGGATAAAACTAAAGCAAGTGGACCTGATGAAATTTCATGTTGGGTATTAAAAGAATGTGCTAAAGAACTAAGTAAGCCATTATTTATAATATTTCAAAACTCATTACAACAAGGAAAATTACCAGAAAGTTGGAAGCAAGCAACTATAGTCCCATTATTTAAGAAAGGAAATAGACAAGACCCACTTAACTATACACCAGTATCACTAACAAGTGTAGTATGTAAAATTATGGAAAAAATTATAAGAAAAAATTGGGTTGAACACCTGGAAAAAAATGATATGATAACAGAGAGACAATTTGGGTTTAGGAAGGAAAGATCATGTGTTACAAACTTACTAAGTTACTATACGAGAATATCAGAAAAAATACAAGAAAGAGAAGGATGGGTGGATAGTATTTACCTAGACTTTAAAAAAGCCTTTGACAGAGTTCCACACAAAAGACTTATATGGAAATTACAACATAAAGGAGGAGTGAATGGAAAACTACTAAAATGGATGGAAAATTTCCTTGAAGGAAGGAAAATGAGAACAGTACTAAGAGGGAACTATTCTCCATGGCTGAAGGTGATAAGTGGAGTTCCTCAAGGCTCAGTATTGGCACCAATAATGTTCTTAATATATATAAATGATATAGAAGTAAATAGTACAGATGGCACTTACATGAATATGTTTGCTGATGATGCAAAGGTACAAAGAACAATTAAAAATGAAGACTGCTGTAAAAAGTTACAAGATGACTTGGACAAAATGGTAGAGTGGAGTAATAAATGGCAGATGGAGTTTAATGCAGATAAATGTCATGTTATAAAGTTTGGAAAAAGTGAGAAAAGACCAAATTGGCAATACAAACTTGGAAACAAAATATTAAATGAAGCAGAGAAAGAAAGAGACTTAGGGGTAATGATAAATAAGAAATTAACACCAGATGATCATATAAATGAAAAAGTGAGAAGCATGTATGCATTGTTAGCAAATATGAGAGTGGCCTTCACTTATATAGATGAAGAAATGGTCAAGAAAATAATAACATCCTTTATAAGGCCTACCTTAGAATATGCTGCAGTAGTATGGAACCCACATTTAAAGAAACATATCACTAAATTAGAAAAAGTACAAAGAGCAGCAACAAGATGGCTACCAGGTCTAAGAGAACTAAGCTATGAAGAAAGACTAAAGAAACTAAAATTACCTAAACTAGAAGAAAGACGAAAGAGAGGAGATATGATTATGGTTTACAAATGTGTCACAGAAAAAGAAAAGATAGATATAGATAACTTATGTCAACAAGGAATACCTACAATGAGAGGACACAGTAAGAAATTAATTAAAAGAAGAGGAGATAAAGATGTACAGAAATATAGCTTTCCAAATAGAGTAATAGACGAATGGAACAAATTAATTAAAAGAAGAGGATATAAAGATGTACAGAAATATAGCTTTCCAAATAGAGTAATAGACGAATGGAACAAATTACCAGAAGAAGTGGTGTGTGTCAAAAACATACATAACTTTAAAGAAAAATATGATAATTGTGATTTAAAATACGGGACATTACGAGCTGCACTCAATCCTGTAAAGATACAAATAGGTGAGAAATAGGTGAGAACACACACACATATACAAACACGAAGTAAGGTAACACACACACACACACACACACACACCTGTATATTGTGTGTTCTGTGAGTTAGATGGCAACAAATGTGATAATTTTACTTACATAATGGCACTTCTAACCCAGCCAATGTTGTTGTTGTCAAGTCGTCGTCGTCGTCGTCGATGCGATGTAAGTCGGGGAAATTTCACCTTTCCAACGGTTTTCCCCTTATTTTTTTTTTCTTTTTTTCTTTAGTCTTTTCATTTAGTTTTCAATCTGATTTCTAAGTTTTTCTCTTCTTTTCCAAAATTTGTAAATGGTCAACTGACTATGTGTGTCGTTGTCGTCGTCAACTGATTATTATGTTTTTTTTTTTTTTTTTTTTTTTTATGTGTGTGTATTCCATTGGTGTGTGTTTTTTTTAAGTGTTTGTGTTAGCTTACTTCGTGTTTGTATATGAGTGTGTGTGTGTGTGTGTTTTTTTTTTTTTTTACCTTACTTCCTGTTTGTATATGTGTGTGTGTGTGTGTGTGTGTTGTCAACTTGTCCCTGTAAAACACAAAATGATTCTCGTACCATTACTTCTTCAAAGAAAACATAATAATAATAATAATAATAATAATAGGAAAGATTTTTTTTGTTAATTGTTGAACCAGGAAGTTCTGCAATTCCTCCAAACTATGCTACGAAAAAGTTTGGAGGAATCAGCAGCCTTCCAATTTACCAACAAGACAATTTTCCCTTAATTAACAATCGCTGTATATGCCACAAAAAAATAATAATAATAATAGATAAATAAATAAAATACGATATGTCACAGAGGCCACAGTACTTTTTTCATGTAGTAATTATTATTAGCTTTGTTGTTGTTTTTCATTTATTGTAAGTATGCAGTGTTAACTAGACGATAATAACAGCCTTTAATTAAGTCTGTAAAATTTAGTCTGTTATTAATTAATATGATTAGGCAATATTGTCATTAATAAAATAAATAATTTGTTGTCAAAAGATAAGTCACGTGTTACCATGGCAACGGCTTGAGGTGCTATGTATTAAATTAATGTGCATTATATTTCCTTATTTATTATATACACTAATGGACATATTATACTTGTAACGTGCACCATTTATCAGATAATTTACAATATATTGAAACAGGTCTTCCAAAATAATTCTCCCACGTTAAATAAATATATATAAGTTTTATAGTAGGTGGCAACATAGTTTGTTTACATTGTGAAGGCTGAGGTGTTGGTGGTGTTGGTGTTTGTGGTGAGTTGTTGTTGTTTATTGTTTATAGGTCGATTCCACAGTGGTTGGCATTGGTTTGTATGCACACAAACGAAAGAATGTTAGCCGTTTTAATGTCTTACGGGTGAATTATGTAATGAATTTGGTTTGTAAGCACACAAACGAAGGAATGTTAGCCGTGTAAATGACTTCTGGGTGAATTATTTAATGAATTTGGTGAGTAAACTATACAGTGATCATCATTATCTAACTGTTGGATAGATTTTGTGAATGTGGATACTCAGCTTTTGGAAAATAATGAAGCCTTACAAGTGTTGTTGGTTTGGAAGCTAACAAACTAATACCACTGTGGAATCAACCCCATAATAATGAAGCCTTATAAGTATGGTTGGTTGGTTGGGAAGCTAACAAACCAATACCACTGTGGAATTAACCCCAAAATAATGGGTAAATATTGAAAGAATTACCGTTATTGCGTACAGTTTTTCTACCTTCATTACCCACTTACTTAGACCATTCTCAGACTATTTTCTTCTATGGCATTTCTTCCACAATTGCCCCATTTCCAAGATAGGGTATATTCAAATGGGGCATTTTGAAATAGTATACTGTTTGGTTAACATTATAAGGGATAGGGGAGCCTGGGAGCATTTTCGTGAAGTCTGGCGGGCTACCTGCCAACACCACTTACTGCTGGGCCAAAATGGTGGTGGTTGGAAGGAGAATAACGTTTGGGTTATAACGATAAAACCAACCATGGGATAATCTTTGAAATTGTTTCATTCTCTTTCCCAGCTTATTTTACCTTATATGAACCTAACCTAACCTGAACCTAACCTAAACTGAACCTAACCTAACCTAACCTAACCTTATATGAACCTAACCTAACCTAAACTGAACCTAACCTAACCTAACCTTATATGAACCTAACCTAACCTAAACTGGACCTAATCTAACCTAACCAAATCAAGCACCGACATATACCCGTATAAAGTTCACGAATATGCTGCCTGGGATCTATACATAACACAGAGGGAGGCGTGAGGCAAAGAAGTTTAAAAACCACTGATCTATATAGAAAGAGCTTGTTGTTTCATGGCATAGTCAGGAGGAATCAGAAGCAACCAATTCTCATACATGATCACAGGGACATTAAAATAAAAGCTCTCTCTACTCACTCACACACACGCACGCACACACACACACTTATATGGAAGGAGCTTCTTTAACACACACACACACACCTATACACACACACACACCTATAAGGAAGGAGCTTGTTTGTTTCATGGCATAGTCAGGAGGAATCAGAAGCCTCCAATTTTCATAAAACTGGCTAATCATAATCTATATAGACATGAACTATACTGGTTTTTTTTTGTGAATTTCTGACATTTATAAATGAGGTTAGGTTCATAATGTTGACATGAACTGTACTTTTTTATTTTAGTGAATTTCTGACATTTTACAGGATTTCTGTATATATATATTTATAAAAATTAGGTTAGGTTCATAATGTAGACATAAACTATACTGTTTTTTTATTTTAGTAAATTTCTGACATTTTACAGGATTTCTGTATATATATAAATGAGGTTCAGTTCAGGGTACAGTCAGCAGCAAAAGTTGAGTGGCCACATCTGCCAAATCATAAAGAAGTACAGCCACAATCAAATATCCACCGACACTTTCCTTCCATCATACAAATAAATCAGTATCATATCAAAATATAATCATACAGCAACACCTTACATCAACTCAACCCCCTCAATTATTATTATGAGGTGCTGCAAAATCATACACGTGTTGTTCTGTATTACCAAGATATTTACCACGATGGAAGGAAAGTGTTGGTGGATATTTGATTGTGGCTGTACATACTGTATGGAAATATAAGTTTGACAGGCTCGTAAAATGAGAAACCAAAGCAGTTTATTAATTTGCCTCCTAAATACAATACAATATTATAATTCTGTACAGTATGGTGAATGAATGTGTTGGTTTAATAATTATCCATTATTATTGTCTTCCTTCAAGAGGCACTGAGTGAGGCGACACGACTTTTACCGCCAACTGTACTGTATATGTAAGAAAGATAAATACAGTAATTGTAATAAATGAAATTGCTACAGTACAGTATAAAGAATATGCATTAATAACCATTGTCTTCATGTCTGCTGTACTGTATATGTAAGAAAGATAAAATAACTGTAATAAATGAAATTCCTACTGTATAAAAAATGTACGGTACTGTATATGTAAGAAAAATAAATAATTGTAATAAATGTAATTGCTACTGTATAAAGAATATGCATTAATTAACACTGTGTTCCTGTGTGGTGTTCCGATGCAGGTGATGGCGTGCCTGAGGAGGGAAGTGGGTGTGTCGAGGGTGGTGGTACAGTGTGGGGGTGTGGCGGGGGTCCTGGAGGGGTGTCTTGGTCCACATGGCCGTGCTGTACTCATGGAGAAGGCCGGGTGCATCATCATCACACAAGACGGGTCGGAACTCCTCTCCACACTCGATATCGGTGACCCCCTGTTAAATAAAGTTGTACAAGCCGTGCTGGAACAAACCAAGGTGCTGGGTGATGGCTGTAAGATTACGATACTCCTATTACGACATCTCCTTGCCTCACTGGACAAATACCTTCCTCATTCCTTTACCATGCAGGTCTCCAGAAGGCAGAAGCTTATACAGATTACAAAGTCCATTAGGAAGAATGTGTTGTGGCGACTTCAGAGGGATGTGATAAACTATGGTGCTCAAGTGTACCCTCTCCGTAGCTTTGAGGCCATTACACACATTCTGCACAGTACAGCCGAGGATCTGTTTCGTACAAAGTTCTCCAAGTTCATTGCCAAGAACCTCACTAAGTTGTTCTCTAGTTACATTTCCAGTGAGTGTAGTAGTAGTGGGGAACTGCTCAAGTTGTTAGATCATTTGGCTGTACACACACACTCAGCCATTATTGAAGTTTTCCACATGCCATTAGTCAGATCTCACGTGGTGTCTGGGTTTATAATTACACGCAGGTTCAGACACCTCAACAAGGCTATGAAGTTTGATAATGTAACTTTTATCCTGTGGTCGATAGAACTGGAACCAAAGAAGGAGGAGGAGGACGGCCAAACCAAAGATATAATAGAAACCAGAAGTGGGGAAACATTAGTGGAAAGTTTAGTTAGCAGTAGGAACTGTTTACAACGTTGTCTGATTCAACTGGCATCCCTCAAAACCCAAGTCATTCTCTCATGTCTTTGTTTTCCTGACTGGGGGATGTCCATGTGTATCAAATATGGCATCTCACTCATTGATGGCATTGACCGGGAGGAATGGACACTGCTGGAGGATAGACTCAAACTCCAGCCAGTGGTGAGTGAGGAAGATGTTCTCCCGAGGTCAGTCGGAACCCTGGAAAAAATTGAACCCCTGCGTATTGGTACCTGTGACTACATTAGACTCGGTGGTAGTCAAGGAGGGCATCAGATGGTTCTCTGCGGCCCTACAGTAACCCAGTGTAGACAGTTTTCAAGTGCCTATGTTCAGTTGTTTAAGTACCTGAGTGTCTGGATTGCCGACTGTTTAGATTTCTATCACAACAACTCTGTGGGCCCAGAATCTGAAACAACTGATTGTGAGGAGGAGGAGTATAATCCACACATACACTCCAAACTCTATAAACATGAACACAGCCCAGATATTGAATACAAGCCCCAGCATACAGAATTCCAAAACAACTTGGATTATGAATATGCTCAACACAGTGGCTTCAACAATGGGAATACCTTATACAGTCCCAGAGAAGAAAATATTACTCTCACCTCGTATCAGGAAGGCTTGCCAGATGGACATAGCACAAGAGGTCTGATAACAGATTATGAGTACAGTAAACATATGAGGGAAGTTCACCACGGCTATCAATATATGGGACAGACTGAGGATAATTTACATCATCATAATTCAACCTTACATGAAAACTTTGCAGCACGTGTTCAAAACTATCCAAGTAGGAATGACCTTTACACTTCCTCTCAAATCCCATTTACCAATAACAGGAAAATTAGTCACACCGGCTCTGTAACAAGTCCAACGTCAACTGAATGGGGGTATGTCATTTCTGATGGTGCTAGAAATGACATCCGTGGTAGGAAATATAGTTATACTGGTTCCACAACAAGTCAGGCTTCAGTGGGACATAGATATACATTTTCCGATGGTGCTAGAGCTGAGAGGTATAGTGTCTCAGCTCCCAACACTCCCAGAGAACACAACAACACACTAGATACAACACAATGTAACTATAACGGGTCCACAAGAATTCATCATGCTTCCATTGAACCTTCAAGTACAAGACATCATCATGGCTATAATGGATCAACACTTTATACAAGTAATATAAACTATAATTATAATGGTTATGTTTGTCATACACCCACACAACAACAACAACAACAGTATACAAATCAATGTTTCCCTAAATACAATGATGGTCAGACAAGACATACTAATACAAGCACTAGTTATACTGCCACAGAACATACAAGAAATTTCCAAACACACATTGTCAACAGTTACTCTGGGCCCCAAGACACCCATGGCTATCGGTACGGAGAATACCCGGGGGGTTATACATTGATGCCCTCCTCTTCCTCCGAGCCGTGCGACCCCAGACTGGGAGCGGTCATGTATGCAGTCCCACACGGAGGCTTCGTCGAACTCCTAGCAAAATACCTGGTCACAGAGAACACATCCACCGCTGGCATCACCGACGACACAACCAGAGCCATTCTACTAAGTCTTTTCAATGAGGTACCCTGGCAGCTACACAGAAAGGTATCATACTCACAGAAAAGTTACCTGGAGTTTCAGACCAAACTATTCAGCCACTTTGGAGAGCTGAGGAGAGGAGGACATAAGTTCATTCAGCCTCAGGTGACACAAGGCAGTCACTTCACAGGTTATCAAAGTCCGTTCCTCATCTTCAAAGTTCTCGAAGGTGTGTTCAACTTTGCCGAGTACATCTTGAGGATAGAGTGTATTATTCCTTCCAAACTCAGGATCTCAAAATTCATTCACCGTTCAAAGGATAAATATGATAGTGATAGTGATGATGATGATGATTAGTAGGTAAAAACTTGGACAGTGTTACCATTGTGAGGAAGGCGGCTTTCATAAGTTTCATATTATGTGGTACCATTATGTATCTCGCAGGACAGTGTTACCAAGGCAGTTTTCATAGTTTAAAAATTTGGATAGTGTTACCAATGTGAGGAAGGCAGCTTTCATATTTTTTTGTGGTACCATTCTGTATCTCGCAGGACAGTGTTACCAATGTGAGGAAGGCAGCTTTCATAAGTTTCATATTATGTGGTATCATTCTGTATGTACACAGAAGGTGTAAACAATACATATTTTCCAAGTTGTGTGTTTACAGTTACTTCCCCAGGCAGGACTTATTTACCGCTAATAACGTAATAAATGTCTGTGATGTTTCCTTTACCATTGATGTGATATGGTGATAATAAAACAATTTCTTTATACAACTATGTTTCATTTTACTCCCAATTATAGTGATAATATATTACTCAAAATACTTCAATAATATAAGAGTGTAATACAATGACTGACTGTAATTCAATATATACAAATATATACGTGTACTGTATAAATTACTGGAAGCGCCTGTATCATGATGAATAACACACACTGAATTCTCCATGTGAAAATTCCATGATATTACAATCTTATGCACAGTGAATTCTCCATGCAAAAATTCCATGATGTTGCAATCTTACGCAGTGAATTCTCAGTGAAAATTCCATAATGTTGCAATCCTACGCAGTGAATTTTTCATGATGTTGCAATCTTACGCACAGTGAATTCTCAGTGAAAATTCCATAATGTTGCAATCTTATGCACAGTGAATTCTCCATGTGAAAATTCCATGATGTTGCAATCTTATGCTACACGTGTCATAGATGTTTGTAAAGTGAATACAATTAAATTCAACCTTGTGGTATATTGAGATAAAACAATAAAATCTTGATATAACTTTGATATACATGTAGCCTTGATATAACCTCGATATAACACTTAATTAATTGGTACAGTTGGCAACACATGAAGATGGTATGCCTAATTTTCTTGCACTTTCTACTTTCTCAACTGTACATCTTATTAAATGACCACCAACTGTAAACTTCAGCTTCAGCATTGGATTTCAGACGAGATATTCACTGTAAACTTCAGCTTCAACATTGGATTTCAGACGAGATATTCACTGGAAACTTCAGCTTCAGCATTGGATTTTAGACGAGATATTCACTGGAAACTTCAGCAACATTGGATTTCAGACAAGATATTCACTGTTACCAAGGCAAAAATACAATGTTTATTTCTACATATATGCATCTGCTCTAATTATTATGACATGAATAATAACAGTACTAAATGCATAAAATATATATCATTAAAATTCTATAAAGCAGTAAACACTATACTGTGCTTTATTATTACACTATTATTATTATTATTTTCTTTTATCCTGGTAAAAATGTACCAATTCCTTACTACGTCCAAAAGGAGTGACATTAAATACACATTTATATATGTACAGCCACAATCAAATATCCACCGACACTTTCCTTCCATCGTAGTAAATATCTTGGTAATAAAGAACAACACGTGTTTGATTTTGCAGCACCTCATAATAATAACAACAATAATATCTTGCAACACTTTCCTTCCATCGTAGTAAATATCTTGGTAATAAAGAACAACACGTGTTTGATTTTGCAGCACCTCATAATAATAATAATTGAGGGGGTTGAGTTGACATAAGGTGTTGTTGTATGATTATATTTTGATATGATACCGATTTATTTATACGATGGAAGGAAAGTGTCTGTGGTTATTTGATTGTGGCTGTACCTTGCAATAATTATAACTTGCTGTGAACATTTTAAGGTGTAATACGTAATAATTTTAGTTGTGAATTGCATACACATCGCCCGAAAAGCGGAGAAAATTAATTAACGAGAGAGCTGGTACATTTTCACCAGGTTAATTAAGGTGGTAATTCGTTTTTGTTACATTGGAGTGCCTTGATTCCTCCAAAGTATGCCAGGAAACAGAACCAGAAAAGCAAAAATAATGGTGTTCTGTTGCTTGGAAAAATAGTTTGGAGGAATCATTTGCTCCAGATTTACCAACAACGAACTCCATCTTAAAATTATGGAGTACAGTTTAGACTTGACAAAAAAATAGATAAATACTGATCAATTTTATGGGTATGGATATTCTTAACTGTAAATTATATTGTGTGTGTGGAGAGAGAGAGAGAGAGAGAGAGAGAGAGAGAGAGAGAGAGAGAGAGAGAGAGAGAGAGAGAGAGAGAGAGAGTGGATGACTGAGTGAGTGAGAGAGAGAGAGAAATTTTATATTATTCAAATCACCAATTTTATGTGGAGTAAAAAATATATATATATGATTTGTGACCTTAATTAGGAAAGAATTGGAGGAGGAATATTTTCACCATAACTTCACTGTACTAAACATATCAATAATTTTCACCTGAACTTCACTAAATACATCAATAATTTTCACCATAACTTCACTCTACTAAATAATTATATCTAACATTTTCACCATAACTTCACTAAATATATCAATAATTTTCACCATAACTTCACTAAATATATCAATAATTTTCACTATAACTTCACCGCACTAATATACATCAATAATTTTCACCATAACTTCACTATATATATCAATAATTTTCACCACAACTTCACCGCACTAAATATAATCAATTATTTTCACCATAACTTCATTTTCATGCCTTCATTTTCACCATAACTTCACTGCACTAAATATAATAATCAAACATTTTCACCATAACTTCATTTTCACCATAACTTCACTGCACTAAATATAATAATCAAACATTTTCACCATAACTTCATTTTCATCATAACTTCATTTTCACCATAACCTCACCGTACTAAATATAATAATCAAACATTTTCACCATAATACAGACTAGATTCATTCCATGTATACTCGTAATTCTTCAATAAAAAAAATAAATAAATAAAAAAAATAATAATAATAATAATAATATTTTCATTACCACAAAAATATACCTATCTATCTATCTACCTGTTTTATGTATGTATGTATGTACAGCTACAAGCACTAATAAGTATCCAGGTGTGCTTGGAATACCTATATAGAGACAGTAAATATTAAATGCATGATTAAGGGTCGATTCCAGTCATTGGTATTGGTTTGTAAGCATGCAAACAAAAGAATGTTACGGCTTGTCGACGGGCAAATTGTACCTGTCCTGCCCGTGAATGTTGTCCACACGGCAGAGTCGATGAAGGGACGGACGGACCTGCCCAATGCTGCCAGTAGGTGGTTGAGTGTTGTATGATAAAGCTGTATCCACTTATTTGTTAGTGGTTTTAGATCAACAGATGCTAGGTGGCTCACTGTACTAGTCTTGGATAGACATCACAAGATAATTATATGATGTTAACTGTGCTACAACGAACTGAGAAGTGAAACGCAAGCTGAAAATGATTCCCAAATGTTAACTTGAGTCTAGCAGCTTTGTAGCTCTTCAATCCACTGGGCACAGGATGCTGATTTAACTCAACACGGGTTTGAACCTTTTGCTGGTTTGCCCGTTAAACGTGCCCAATGACTGGCATGCCCGCCAATCAGCCATGCTTGTGTAGACAGGCCTTTACAAGTGTGGTTGGTTGGGAAGCTAACAAACCAATACCACTGTGGAATCAACCCTGTATACTTATTAGTGCTCATGACTGTACAAGGAGAGCAGAGACGTTGTTTGTTTGTGTCATGAATAACGTTATTTTGACATGAGGTGGATGATTGATGGATAACAATTTGTCCCATCTCTCCAAAATGCAACCTCTCAATCACCTTTTTATGGCGCTATATGACCTCGCTGTTGCAGTGCCTAATATCAATCAATCAATCCATAATGCAAGAATTAAACGGTGAATTGGAGTGCCGTACAGTAATTAATTCCGTAAATTAAACACCGTAAATTAAACTAGACGCTCCAGATTTACCAACGACATAGTAAATTAAACGAGTCGCCCACAGCCGATGCCATTTATTTGTCCATCCATCCATCAATCTATCCCACTTACTAGGCCATTCCCCACCCATCCACCTCATGCCAATGCAGCTAACAACATAATTATTCTATATGCCTGGCTCCCATTTGGGAGGCCCGAGCATCTGCGCGGCTTCGGTCAACCAGACTCGGGATTGCTCGGCCTGACAGTCTGGGGAACAACTACAACAACAACAACATAATTATTCTCTAAAATACAAAAAAAAAAAAAAAAAAAAAAACAGAAGCACAGAAGTTTACAAAATACCACCATTATTATTTATACAGTACTCATGTGTGTGTATTAAGGGAAAGTTTTGTGTTGGTAAATCTGGAGCAACTGATTCCTCCAAACTATTTTTCCAAGCAACAGAACAACACCATTATTTTTGTTAACTTGGTCCTGTTGTTTTCTGGCATACTGTGGAGGAATCAAGGCACTCCAATGTACAGCCACAATCAAATATCCACCGACACTTTCCTTCCATCGTAGTAAATATCTTGGTAATAAAGAACAACACGTGTATGACTTTGCAGCACCTGCTCATAATAATTGCATGATAATATTTAGATATGATAGTGATTTATTTCCATGATGGAAAGAAGGTGTCGGTGGTTATTTGATTGTGGCTGTACCAAAAGGGAATTACCCCCTTAATCAATGGAAGAAATGAACGTCACATACGCACATACATACAGTAGAAAAATTATGTCATGTGGGTGTCTGAGTTCTGAACGCCAGGAGAAAGATTCATTTCAGCCAGATATCATAATAAAACCTAATTTATTACATAGTTCAAGAAGTGTACAGCCACAATCAAATATCCACCAACACTTTCCTTCCATCGTAGTAAATATTTTGGTAATAAAGAACAACACGTGTATGATTTTGCAGCACCTCATAATAATAATAATTGAGGGGATTGAATTGACGTAAGGTGTTGTCGTATGATTATATTTTGATATGATACTGATTTATTTACACGATGGAAGGAAAGTGTCAGTGGTTATTTGATTGTGGCTGTACATAATTATTAAATAAGGGACCCTGTGATTGTGTAGCAGACCTGGTGGCTTCTGATTCCTCCTGACTATGCCACGAAAGAAACAAGCTCCTGTAATGTAGGTGTGTGTGTGTGTGTGTGTGTTTGAAGGACTTGCTCAAGTGTGTTTCGTGGCAATATGGCAATATTTGAAGGACTTGCTCAAGTATGTGTGTGTGTGTGTGTGTTTCGTGGCAATATTTGAAGGACTCGCTCAAGTAAGTGTGTGTGTGTGTGTGTGTGTGTGTTTTGTGGCAATGTTTGAAGGACCCTTCTCGTGTGTCTGTGTTTCGTGGCAATGTTTGAAGGACTTGCTCAAGTGTGTGTGTGTGTGTATGTGTGTGTTTTGTGGCAATGTTTGAAGGACTCGTTCAAGTGTGTGTGTGTGTGTGTGTAGGTGTGTGTGTAAGTGTGTGTATGTGTGTGTGTGTTTGTTTGAGGGACTTGCTCAAGTGTGTGTGTGTTTCGTGGCAATATTTGAAGGACTCGTTCATCTCCAAATATTCTGACTACATCACGTGGGCCCTTAACCTAACCTAAGTCACTGATGTAGTTAATATCAGGCCTGTAGCCCTCACTGAGAGAGAGAGAGAGAGAGAGAGAGAGAGAGAGAGAGAGAGAGAGAGAGAGAGAGAGAGAAAGAGAGAGAGAGAGAGAGAGAAAGAAACATTAATAATATAACCATGACTACAATAACTAACAGACAAAACTTCTACAGTAATATATTTTTGGCACAAACACACACACCGGAAATAGGAAACTTCAAAATAATACGTTAAGCCTATGAAAATGTATTACAATATTAAGTAGGAGAATGGGTAAAAGTAGAGAAGTATTTCATTCACTATATTGTATATTTTAGTATCATTACCCACTATTTTGGACCATTCTAACACACTTTTCATCTATGGTCTTTCTTTTCGAGATATTTTGAGATGTTTTGCAAACATAATTTGGAAATTAGTCTGACCTAACCTGACCTAACCTAACCTAGACCACAGAAGACTACCGGGACCTAACCTGGGCCAACTACCGGGAAATAACCGGTGTAAACTATCGTAAAGTGACCGGGGCAAATCCCCGGGACCTAGCGGGATGTGGTAACACTGCGTGACCCTAGCCAAGAACACAGTACTTCTCTACTAATACCGGAAAATGCTATATAAAGGCTGATTGGCTTAGCTTAATTTGGGCAATTCCCATCTACACCCATTTCTCTCTAAGGACCCTGTGATCGTGTATGAGAATTGGAGGCTTCTGATTCCTCCTTACCATGCCACAAAACAAGCTCCTTCCATATAGGTGTTTGTGTGTGTGTTAAACAAGCTCCTTCCAATATAGGTGTGTGTGTGTGTGTGTGTGTATTGAACAAGCTCCTTCCATATAGGTGTTTGTGTGTGTTTTGTGGCAATATTTGAAGGACTCATTTACCTCCAATTTTCTGATTACATTACACATAGGGTCCCTTAAAGCACGTACCATACAGAGGCACATTTCTTTTTATCTATTCTATTACTGACTCTGTTGAATGAGCACTATTTCATCATTCAGAAGCTTTTTCCATCTAATCAAGCACTAACTATATAAGTCCATTTTGAAGCTTGTACTTTGCATCCACAATGAATTCACAAGTACAGCCACAATCAAATATCCACCAACACTTTCCTTCCATCGTAGTAAATATCTTGGTAATAAATAACAACACGTGTATGATTTTGCAGCACCTCATAATAATAATAATAATTGAGGGGTTGAGTTGACGTAAGGTGTTGTTGTATGATTATATTTTGCAGCACCTTATAATAATAATAATTGAGGGGTTGAGTTGATGTAAGGTGTTGTTGTATGATTATATTTTGCAGCACCTCATAATAATAATTGAGGGGGTTGAGTTGACATAAGGTATTGTTGTATGATTACATTTTGATATGATACCGATTTATTTACACGATGGAAGGAAGGAAAGTGTCAGTGGTTATTTGATTGTGGCTGTAGTACATCTTCACACATGTTTCAATGACAAGCCTCCATCAACACGAAAAATTAATTAATCCTCTCAACCGGTTTTGGGGAGGAAGGTGAAGCCAGGGCGGCGGCGGCGGTGGCGGCGTCTGAGTGGCCGCCGGAGCCGCCCCCGACCTGCCGGCCGCCGCTTGTACCAGGACCTGATGGGCTTGCGTCGTCTGGGGTAGCCCGGCACACCCTTGTTGATCCGGTTGTCCTGGGGGGAGTTGTGTCTGTATGGATTGATGGAGTTGTGGTTGGGGTTGTAAATGAAGGGTCGGGTGCTGTTGTTGGGGTTGTTGAAGGTGGTGGAGGGGGTCTTGTTGTTGTTGTTGATGGAGAGTGGGGTCTTGTTGTTGTTATTTGTGGTGGTGATGGTGGAGGGGGTCTTGTTGTTTGTGGTGGAGGGGGTCTTGTTGGTGATGATGGAGGGGGTCTTGTTGGATATAACAGTGCGTTGAGGTAGGGGTGGTATCCTCCTGGCAGTAGTGTTGTTATGGTGGTGGTGGTGGTGTGTACGTCCAGGCTGTTGTCTTAGGGTCTTCATACAGCGGCGATAGAGTCGACCTTGCAGCCAATCACAGGTACCATCCGGACCTCGGAGACACACCTGTAAACAGACAGTGATGACTGTTAACACCGAGTGGTGTTATGGTGGTAAGAAATGAGTAATGACCTGTCATCTCTGGAATGGACTTATCCTGGGACTGAACTGATAAGGGGCTGAGGCACATCAAGGGGCTGTTATAGTCCTGGGGGCTATAGGGCTGAAGGCTGAACTGAGTGTTGTGTGTTTATGTTCGAGACAGTGATTTAAACCACATGTAATAGGGTGTTGAGCGGGTACACTGAGAGCAACAACAAC